>CM021104.1:133262533-133862533 GCA_007115665.2 Sequoiadendron giganteum
GCATTTCTTTTAACAAAAAATGCCCAGTCATACTTTGTGCCAAATCAGCCATCCCAAGTCCGTGGTTGAAAAGTCTATGATCAGATTTTTTTTAAGAGGCATGATTTCTTTATTTGAGGGCGGCTTATTCTATGGCTTCCGATTTCTTTATTTGAGGATGGTTTCTGGACTATATGTGGTAATATTGAATTCATCTAATGCCTGGCGGCTCCACCTTCCTAGCGCCAATGTCATTCTTCCTTGTAACATCTCCAACTCATCTTTTTTAGGCGACGTCGGTCTGATTTTTATCTATTGTTTTCTAGAGAGTGGGCGGCTCCAATAAGGATTATTTATTTGAGCTATCAAAAAGACGTGCTAAATATGGTACCTCACAATATCCATTTAGGCTCTACTTGACTTCGTTTGTTGCCTTCGTGGCATCTTCATTATTATGGTCGACCTTCCTCAAGCACAAAATATTCGTCTTTGCTTGCTAATATTCATTTTCATACAAGGTAGCATGAATGATATTCGCATTCTCCTTTTGAAGTCGATGTTATGTGTATTTGATGATATTTCTATCCTTTTTGGATGGCACCGGTAGTTTAAGGATGAAAGTCGTGGGCGACTCTAATATGATGGTGTGTGTCGTGTGTTTAGAGTAGCCTTAAGCCAAGTGATGGCCATTTACATTCAAATATTTCTCTTTGGTCAATATGCAAAGGTGTGAGTGATGTTATCGCTATCCTTCTCATTATTCGAGCAGTGTGTATGAGGCAAAGATTATACTCTAGGGATGTTATTTTTGATGTTGTGCAAACAGAAGTCAATTGTTGTGTAGTATTGACGCGAATATTTATTGCCATTGTTCTAAGATATGGGTGTGAGAGGTGTGTTGGTTTCTTTTTGAGTGGACATTCAATGGTTTTTGCAAGTTCACACTTGTGTGTTGATGTCATGGCTGAGAGGATATACGCGTTGTAAGTGATGAAGTGTGAGAGCATTTACGGGTACATAGAAAAGAGGTTGTGAAAATTAATGTTGTTGCTAATATGTGTTGTGAATATTGAATTAATGATCACAGTGCTTATGACAGTGTCTGTTATTATTCTTAGTAGGAGCATTGTTGAGTTTACTGATGTATATTGCCGCCATCTTTATTTGTGGACAGGCTGATAGTAGGAGCGTTGTTGAGTTTATTGTCGTATATTTGAATAATCAACATTGTCGATTGTTGGCAGATGGTCAACGCTCCCCTCAAGATTCATGACATGGCTTAACCGCCTCATGTGGATCCGTTAACTCTGGCGATTGTATCAGGCATTAACAAGTCGACCTTTTGGTACAACGACAATCGTGGGGCCAACAATTGGTATTAGATCCAAAGGTGTCGAGTTTGAATCCCTTTGGATAATGTTGAGGGGGAGATTGTTGGTAGTTGATCAATGCTCCCCTCGGGATTCATGACATGGCTTAACCACCTCCCATGGATCCATTAACTCTGGCGGTTGTATCGGGCATTAACAGGTCGACCTTTTGGTGCAACGGAAACCGTGGGGCCAACACAAAGGTCTTTTGATTGATACATGCTATCTATGGGCTGTTGTGAAAAATTATTTCCAATTGCATATGCTCAGTCTTAGAGTATCTTTTAGAGTAACATTTGTTTTATATCAAAATTGTGCCATGTTGTGGATGTTGTGGTGAATGGAATTTCGTAGGGCTTGACAAAATGAGTATTGATGCCTTGAAGTGTGTGGAGTGTTGATATAGTGTGACTACATATTCTAAAGAATGTGTTGATCAATGTTATTGCAATGATGAGTTAGAAGTTGGTATTAGTGCGCTCAGCCTTTGAGTCCTGTCTATGTGCAAGCTATGTGAGGTATGCGTCATTGTAAGTCTTCTAATGAACTTTGAAAAAATTGTTATGAAAGGAGAACAGCAACATATATGTTGGCATGAGTATTTCAATTGATGTGTAGATTGTATTTGAAGTCAGTGTTTACAGTGTTACGTTAGTCTTTTGTGAGTTGGTGCTCACACTAGAGTTGGTGCTCTAGCCATAAGAAGTTGGTGCTTCAAGGAGTTGATGCTCTCAGCAAGTTTGTGCTCACTTTTGTAATCTGGGTTGGTGTCCATTGTTGTTAATAAAAGCTATTGATCTATCGTGGTCTTTTACTCGAAAGGGTTTTTCCATGTGAAAATTTGTGTTCTTCTTGATTGATGTTTGTTCTTGCTACTTAGATTTTTGATTCTTATGGATTTAAGTTTTAAAAGTTTAAAATACTAATTCACCCCGCTCCCCTCCCCCCTCTCAGTATTTTTTGTGTGCTCTTCAAAGTGGGCCCTCGAAATGTTGTGCAAGTTGTAATTGACAATGCAAAAACTTGTAGGGCTGTTGGGTTATTGATTGAGGAGAGGTATTCACACATTTTTTGGACACCTTGTGCTGTCCGCTCCCTCAACCTAATGCTACCAAAAAATGGAACCAAAATTAAGTGGATCAAATAGGTGTATGTTGAGGTCGAAGACATCCAAGTGTTTGTCACCAACGACCATATATCAAAATTAGATCCTTCTCGAAAATGGAGCTGCTGAAGGTAGGTTAAATAATAAACATGTTTCACTTTAGTAATATTTTAAATTTTAAATTTTAAATTTTATTTTTTATAAAACTAAAATTTTATTTTATTTTGATTTTCAAACAAGTTGCTGAGACCCGTTTTGCCTCCAACACAATTGTGTTGGGACGACTTGTGAAGGTTCGTGAGGCACTCTCTAATATGGTCATCGGCCCTACTTGGTCCATATGGAGGCAAACCTAGCACTGAAAGGAAAACCAAGGTTAAGCAAATGATCCTAGATGACAATTGGTGGGATCGTATTGAGTATCTCCTCGGTTTCACTAAGCCCAAATTGAGCATGATCCGTTATACTGACATGGATAGACCTTGTTTAGGTGAAGTATATGATGGCATCAACTCACTGATTGAGAAGATGAAAACCATCATCAATGCAAAAGAGGAAGATCCTAAAGAAAAGTTCTTCAAAGGGCTACATCAAATCATTGTAGAGAGATGGAACAAAATGACCACTCTGTTGCATCTTCTTGCTTTTGCATTGAGTCCCAAATACTATAGTGTTGAACTACTTTCTGGGACATCAAGCGTTGCCCCATATAGAGATGCTAAAGTGGCTCAAGGGTACAAAGCAGCACTTTGTAGACTCGTCACTGATCGTGACCAACGTGATCTAGTGAGGGTTGAGTTCAAGGGTTTTGCATGCTCCAATGATTTTGGTCTTGATGCTCTTTGAGACAAGTATAGGGTGGATGCTCATAGTTGGTGGTACTTACATGGCCAAGAATACACGCACCTCCAACCTCTTGCAATAAAAGTTTTCTCCCAAGTAAGTTTTATAGTCAAAATCTTTTACCTTTTAAATTTAAGTTTTATTTTGTAATTTTTATTTTTATTTATATTTTAATTAGTTAAATTTTGTAACTCTTAACTATTTGATTTGGTCTTAATAGGTTGCTAGTTCATCTTCATCTGAGAGGAATTGGAGCACATACTCCATCCACTCAATAAAGCGCAATAGACTACATTCAAAAAAGGCAGAGGACTTGGTGTATGTGCATTCAAACTTGTGCCTCATTACACACAAACAAAGTTCCTACAAAGGAGACACAAGGAAGTGGGATATTAAGCTAGAGCATCTTGACTTGGATGCTCCACAAGCCACTTAGCTGCACTTGATATTGATGATGACTACGAGTCTAAGGCAGCTAGTGAGCATGAGAGTGCTACTGTCAATGCTAGTGGTAGTGTGCTTGTGTGAGTGCCACTGATGCTATTTGTGGTTCTTCTAATTTACCACATGTATCATCTAATATGGATGTTGATGATGATATTTTTTATGACCCTTATGATATTTGATCAATGATCAATGATGGCTGATTGTAAACACTTGGCATAATTATGTTTGAACTTCAATTTATATCATGACATTCCAGTATCACTCATATTATATTATTTGACTATGAAAGTGGTGGTGTATTTTTGCTATGTTATTTGACTATTAATATGGTGGTGTGTTTTGAACTTAATTATTGCTGCAAATATGTATATATTTCCGATTTTTATATGTTTTTGTCTTAACGAACCCAACACCAAAAAAAATTTTGCCCGAACCCGCATACCAAACCCCCGAACCCGAACCGGTAACTTAGCCTTTCTTTTGTAATCTACCATGTAACAGAAATGGACTGGCTGCAAAAGTACATTGACAATGAGTTGCTTTGTGCTAAAGAAGAATATTTAGCGCTGTCCAGACTTGCTGTATGGAAAATATCCTGACTTGCTTTGGTACACATGCATGTCAGAAGCCACAATGTTTGCAGTCTGAGGAAATATAGTTTTGTATAGACATTTTCAAGAATAATTCCCATATGCTTCAAACGTCCTCCAGCTAATTACAACAGTTTATGTGAAGTGGCAGAAAGGAATATTCTAAATTAATTTCCAAATCTGGCTGGAAAATCAGATTTGAATTCTACAGCTTCAGGCCTTCCTGAAACTCTGTTTTTTGTTTAAGGCTTTGAGCTGCTTTCATTTTTGTGAACATCCTAGTATTCATATTTATGATTTTATCTCTATTTAGACCCTAACAAACTCCACAAGATTATACTTTTATATGGGACTCCATAAGGTTAAGCATGTTATAATTTCACAAAAATGCATGAATACTACATAAGTCAAGAACAAACAAAACAGAAATAGCTGGCATATAAGTTAGGCACCATATTATTGAGTCTACAGAGGGTTCATGATATACACACATATTAATTCTGTTAAAACAGTTATTAAATACATTTTTCATGCTATGAGACTATTCCATTTTATTTAATCAGGAAACATTTCAGTTTGGTATAATCAATAGCACTAAAGGTTCCAAGATGTTGCAACAGATACAAACATTACAATAACTCCCCAACAATGCAACTTTAATTTTTAATACATCTTTTCAATGTGAATTTTTCCACCACTTTATCTATTATCATTTCTTTCTTGCAATGAAAGATTCCCATTTTCAATAAAAAAAATATTTCCCTAACAATATGCACTCACTTAAATGGCTTATATTAATATATTAGCATTAGCATACAAGAATAACGTAAGTTATGGCTATAAACAAATTACCAGTAAAGGTTCCACAAGCATCTGTGAAGTTATCATCTTTACTCAAAATTGTAACTTGATTCTGGAATAAGATTGCAATATATTCACAACTGGCAGAGAAAACTATTGATTTTCCCTCCTTCTTGACAGTTGCTTCCCTCCGAGCTGGCCAGCCAATTCTAAGTTGTTTCAGCCCTGTTCAAAAAAAAAAGATCAAGAAAAAAAAACCAATACCTCAGGAGTAATTAACTTTAATTCAAAAAATTCTCTTACAACCTCTTGCAAATTATTACCAGGGTGTCTGATCAATCAAAAAAAATCGTACACATCTGCATAAGAACGGCTATAAATTCTTGTTTGAAAGTCAGAGAGGTCACAGACTATCCTATTGAATCCTCGCAATATTGACATTACTGGCACACATGGTGTTATATAAACATAAATATAAACAAAGGAAATAAAGAAAAAATTGAAAAAAAAACAAATTTGAAATTCTACAGATCATTTCTGGAAAGATTCAACTGAAATCAGCTTACAAATATATCAAGAACTCAAACAAAATTTGTACCTTTAAATAAACAATAAAATCCTTGAGAAACTTTTCAACATTGTGGAAACATCTTCAGTGCACTAAGTCCAGTCAGCAAGAACTTAGTAAGCCTTGAAACCCATATTTGATTCAAGTCGGTACTGACCAAATATTGCAAATACAGGTCAAAGATGAATCTAAGGAATTGATAGGATAGTAATGGGAGAATCCATAGTTTATTACTCTCCGAGTAGCCGAGTAATCTCCAAAAAAATTTCATGCCAAGTAATTTCTGCTTTTACTCGTGGGCAGTATGCAGATGGATTTTCTCCCGTCAAATTATCGAGAAATTGCCAGTAGCTAGCAAAAAGCCCGCAAACTTGGCATGCTTGTGTGTGTATATGCATGCAAACTTGGCATCCTATGTATGTTTATAGATATGTATGTGTACACAGTGTAGTCCTGAATATACACGTACATAAATATCCACACACATTTGCCGAGTTTTTCCCGAGTCAAAATTTTTGAGCTTGCCGAGTACTCTCTGATTCTGAGTATGTAAACTATGGGAGAATCTATCTGTTCAATTTTTTAAAATGTGCGATGGCATCTGAAATGTAGTCACATAAGCCACAGCATCTGATTAATACCCTAACTCTGCATTTACCTCTTCCATTTGTTTCAACTGCCTATCTAACCTGATTCCATGTTATGTGAGCTCCTTCATTCAGGACCAGTTTCTCATTTGTAAAACTGGCAAGCAATAAATGATTTATCCTTTCTGATTGGTTTGTTATCTTTGGAGGGGACAAAAAATGGATTATGCAACATCTTTCACAGAAGTTCTTTCAAATGGCACCCTAATGATTGCTCTCCTTGGATCCTGTAGATGCCAATCAAAGATGAATATGCTTCTTCACAACTGCACCAAACCCCTGTCTAGGTTTGGAACTTATTGGTGACTGAAGGTAGAGATGGACGAGAACACGTCATCTCCAGGTGTTTTCTATTATGAAATCTGAAGGAGACATCATTGGTCACAGGGAAACACCAGTGTCCATCACTAGCTTTTACATTACCCAAATCAGAGGTATTTAGACCCTTTGAGAAGCAGTTAATGTCAGATGTCAAGTTTTCATTAGAGAACATCAAATGACAAAGACCACCAAACTGAATACTCATTTCAGCTATTGTGGGTCTCAAACACCCATTGTTTGTTGCAATTATTATAACAAATAATGACAAATCATCTGAAAGATGAGGTACCCAGATTTCTAATTCTCATGCTCAGGATAGAGGGCCAGCACCCTCCCCAATTCAGAGTCACAAACAAGAGAGGGAGATATGCATTACCATCTTTCTCACTACATTTGGAAGTTTGGCAGCCTCGGAAATACAGAGCCACCAATAGTGCTTGGCTTCCCCATAAGGTAGTTTGGCCAAGTCCTCTTAACCCAATCCAATCTTCTGGCATACTCATCAAACTATGATTGGCACTTTTGTGGCGATCAACAAGGATGTTGGCCCTTCCTCAACACTTGACTCTAATACAAACTAGTGCGTTTTTCCAAATCATCCCTCTTCTCTAGCTTTTCAGGGATTAGGATCTATAGGTAACCAATCATTAAACTTGAAACATGAATGATTGCAGAAATAAAGAACTTTGAACATAAATTGCAGAATACACAGAGATCAACACATTACAAAAAGATTTTTGGGAAAAACCTTTCAGTAAAAACCCCCACAAAGCATCATTCCTTGAGAAAACTTTACAATGTCTATCAACTAGACTCAAGAACCTAGCTTTCACAATCTCTCCTCTCATTTTTCCAATGCTTCAATACCTCTTGTAGTTATGTACATTCTTTCACACACATTCAATGATATATGCAAATCGTTCAATATATTTTCAATGTACTCTCCCCTATTTAAGGTAAACTCAAAATAAGCTGGTTGATATATTTCTCAACCTTTCGTTTAGAAGTTGGTGACTTTTCACCAAATAACCAGTTAAGGTCATTTAAGTTAATAAATTAATTAATTAGCATTTAAAGCAACACTATATAAATTACCCCTAACTTAATATAACCAATGCCATATTCTATATTATATGGATAATAGAGCCTTATTAATGTTATTAGGACCATTGATAAATAAGTGTGATCCCCTAAAAAAATTATGCCCTATCATAGCCTCTAGTGAAGTTTTTCAACAACATGCCTTACTCTTCTAGGATTGCTTGAACAAAACAATTTACCATATGGACAAGTCCTTGAGATTAATAAGATGCCCCCGTTCAAGGACATTTTAAGGATGCCTAAAACAAAACAAAAATTGTATTTATTATTTTGCTACTTGCATTTGTGATTCTCAACTCTTGTACCATATAGCTTTCATTGATACAAATAAAATTTGAAAATCATATTATATCATTATGGTTATCAAATGGATTATTAAATCAGTTCCTTCCACTTACTTTAAGCTTTTTTAATTTTAAATTTTAAATAATAATTTTTTAATATTATTTTATCAGCCATGTCCCACCATCCCCAAAATCTAGGAAAATTTTATCATAATCCTGTCCTGAAAAAATTAAAAATTGAAGAAACACTAGTATTATATATGGCTTTTGTATGTAGTCTTATTAAGGTTTACCTATTTTAGATAAACCACCTTTAATTTAGTTGGATTGCCTTCTAGATTTTACTTTTTTATGTGTCAATTTTGGTGGTTGTTCCTTTTAAGCTCCTCATTAGCTATTGTAACTTTTTGTACTTTCATGAACCTAGTTTGGTCATTCATGGAGATGGACACAATTTCTATCCCTCCTCTTGCACATTCCAGCAGCAAACTTTTTACTGTGATTCACAAATTTAATAAGCTATGGCAGTATTAGAATTGAATGAAGAAAACAAATCTATTTGACAATTGTTACCAATAGTTCCTTAAGCATCCATGAAAGCATTCATCATCACAGAATCAACTGAAAGAAAGAGGCAAATAGGTGCAATAAAAGAGAGAAATATTGGAAATGAGTGATGGAAAACCCTACCATATCCCCTTGCAGGGAAAATACATAGGATTGACCAAGATAATCAATTATAAGTTTACAAATCTCTCTCATGAATGAACCTCTATTTATGGCTTTAAATGTAAAGAATGGGCCAATAATGCACGACACTAGTTGTTAACCAACATAGAATCCAGATAATTCAAAAAATAAATGATATCCCGAAAATATTCCAATGGGGCCAATGTGTTTGCTCTTTGAAGATTTTTCCAGGTGTTGTGTTTAGAACTGTGAAGACAAACAATGGCTTCTGGAAGAACCTTGGTTTTGAGGAAAAGCTAGATTATTCATGATTTTTATAGTTTCCGAATCCTAAACCATCAACCTTCATTGTATAATCTACCATAGTGGCAGTGAACTTCCAACTCTTTGTCTTCAAGCAATGGGAAATACTATCGCCAATTTTATTTCCACTACCAGAAAACAAGAAAAGGAAAACAAAACTGTCTCTGTGCATGGATTTGCACTGAGAAATTCGATCTCTCAGGTGATCAAAGAAATTTATGTTAGAATTTATTGTGGTTCTCAACTCTGCAAACAATCAATGTGACTGAGGGGAAGGCAGGAACCTTCCCCATTACTCCTCCATCTTATCATAGTATTGCAGGAGGTGAAGCCAATAATACATCAAGGGAAGAGCTCATGCATTTCTAAATTCAATGAGAATAACATTCAATTTCCAATTCTGGGTGGATCATCCAGTACAAAGTGTGAGTAGGTTTGAGTTTTACGTTTTTTTTAATAAAGGGAGCCTCCCCTCATTATAAAATACTAAATAGACAATCGCTATCATCATTTAAACTAGTATTCACAATCGCTATCATCATCCTTCCATTATTTATCAAGTCCTAAACTTAGTAAGAGAGAGAACATTCCAAGGGAACTCTGACTTTGAGGTGAAGATTGCAAAGGGCCCAAGAATTCGCCTACCTTTTTCTTATATGCAATGAATGTAATGTGTTTCATGATTGTGCTTATAATCCTCATTAAGTCCGATTCGTGACGAATTTCATTATATTTTGTTTTGCTCATGAGAAACTTTATGTTTAGTTGTTTTGTTATAATGAACCTATTGTTACCTACACACCCAAATTCCTAGTTTGGGGACACTCCTGAATCTGTGCAAAGTGTATATTTCCTTATGTATTGCTCCATCAGTTTTTCTTAATCAGTTTCTTGTTCTTTTTTTATTCTCAAGAGTTCTCTCTGTTTTCATGTTTATCTGTTGTTAGCATTTTATACTTTAGTAGGGTGTGTTCATCTTCGTGACCTTTCGCCAATGATATTATCTATTTCATAATATTCTTGGCCTGTGTAACAATCAACTTGGTCCATTTCTTCTTTGTAGAGGTTGAGCTGGTATATTTTGAGTAATGCCTTTGTTTTTTTTTTAAATTAGCAATCTCTTTTGAAATATTGTATGGAATTAATCGAGCCTGATATCCAACAGCCACATTGTTCTTTTGCTCTCAAAATGGACCCCAACAATAATCGTTTTATTAAAGTCAAGAGCTTTCCTTCACTGCCAATCAATCTTGATAAACATTTTTTTTATTCAACTTTATAAATGTGCACCTAAAGTTTCCCCATAAGCTTGCCACAGTTTTAATCTAAGCATTTATATCTAATGGCTGAACAACTTTTGCTCTTCCACTTGTAATTTATATGAAATCTTTTCCTTTAGCTCCTGAAAATATTTTTAAAATGTTTTACCTGCTAGCTATCAAACAGCTAAAAAGTTTTTGTGCTTCCATAAGAGATTCAAGCACTAATCTCTTCCCAAAAAGCATGTTGTCCTATCAATCAGATCTATATTTGATGGGGTGAAAGGTTTTGCACTTCTGTTAAAGCACGTCCCTGAAAGATTAACCAGCAATGGACACAAAGTTGTTTACACAATTGATTGGAATCAAAATCTAATGACATAAAATTATTTTTGATCCAAAAATATTCTAAGGCTCTTATCTCTTTAGAAAGCCACCAAAATGCTTCTATGGTCATTGACCTGGACATCAATCCAACTTACTGGTTCTCCTGCTTCTATTTAAAAAATTGAAGCTTCTTGCATTTTTAGAACACCTGAAATGCTTCATCGTAGGCCAACACCTTTTGCTCACAAACGGTACATCAAAATCATTTGAATCTAAGACCTTTAAGACTAAAAACTTAAATGCCATATCAAAACCCATTTGCGAATTCTCAAAGTGTTCTATGTGCAAGACCTGAGTTTTGAGCGAGCAAAAGATTCAAAAGAGATACAAGATAAGCTCAACATAAGATGAATGACATTGTTATGGAAAGGCCAGAGCAAAAATTACCTTTACTGCTGCAACAAAAAGCATCCTCTAAGATGCTAAAATTGCAAGAAAAGCAAAAGCAAAAGTCATCTCCATTGCCACAACAAAAAGCATGCTCCAACAAGTTTATGAGTGGCAATGAGCCAAAATAGTTCACTTGGTTCATCAAATGAAGAGCTTTCAAGGAATACATGGACGGATTTTTCTTTTCCTTTTTGAAAAGGAGCCATGCATTATATTGATAAATTAGAGTTGTAGAAAAGATCAAAACCAAGGTTATGCCATAACGTTTGGAAGAGCACCATAACTAAAACAAGAACAGCATAGGCATATGAAATACACATACATAGACATAAACAAGACTAACAAGGACATAGTCATATGCCAATCAGATTGAAACAAAGGAGTAAAAGGGGCCTTCCAAAAAATGTCTAACATAAGAACTAAGAATTATTTAACCAAGAAACTTCAGCAGGTAAAAAGCAAATAGAACTCATTTTGAGTAGAAGTTTAGGAGGGGAATCTCAGATCAGTGGAAAGCTCTCTTTGGCCAGAGAAGATGACCTACTCTTTTCTGGTGACCCATGATTTGCTATAAAAAATGATTGAAGGTGATGTCATCTAGCTTCTAATTCTTTCCACCTTAGCAAGAGTTACTTCTGATTTGTGTTACATTTAGAGAAACATTCTTGTCCAATGTGGCAATTTGGTTGGTGGGGGATGTACAAAATGTAAATTTTATCACTACTAGCATCAATCCTTAGCCAGATCATTGTCTGGATTTTCATACTTTAAAACTATTTTCCAGAATAATAGAATTATTTTTTCAAACTGGAAGGATATTTTGATTTCAACGTCTGTTGCTTTTTCTTCCATACTTTAAATTTTTTGTCTATGTAGGTTCAGGCACTCCAGTTCCGTGTTTGATTGACAATTACGACAATCAAATTTTATTCAAACCCTGGGGTGCAGAATCTACATCCCATTTGCCAAATTTTAACATGGTTTCAAAGAATATTGCTAAGATTTTCCAGCTTCATGAATGGAATTTGCTGATGCCTGTAATAGGGAGTTGCAGGAAGATTTCAGCACCTTACTTCAGTGATTGAAATCCAAGACCTACAAAACACTGTAGGGTGTGATGTCGTAGTTGCTCCAGTGATAGGAGTGTTGATCTGCACCTGTGATAGGTTGCTGGCCTGATTTAACTTCAATTGATTTGTTCAGTTTTACCAAATTTCAGTGACAATAAACATAACTACTCTTGATCTCAGAGAGTGTGACTGCCTAGAGAGTAGGTTGCAAATGTTGCTAGAAGAAGTAGATCTTTGAGCCTTTGTGTAAACCTTTTTGACACCTCCAACTGATCTTGCTCAGTTGGCTGATCCTAACAAGAAGATGGCAAAGGCAAAATGTATCATCTTGGATTCTATGAAGGATCATTTGATATCTCACATTGCTGAAAACAAAATCAGCAAATTAGATGTTTGATGCCTTGAACACTCTTTATCAGAGTGTGAACATCTCCTTGAAGATGCTGTTGAATAACAAACTCAATGCCACACATATGAGTGAAACAAACACAATAGCCACCTTCCTATTGAAGACCACAAAACAGTAATTGGGTTTAAGGTGGAAGATAAGTTGATACCGATTCTCTACATTCTAGAAACCATTTGTTTAGGGTGTTTGTGCTCGTGATTGCATCTTCTCAACTGTTTGTATTGGGTGTTTGTGCTCATGAGAAGCATCCGACCTTTGAGAAGCTTTGGCATGATTTGATCCAGGAGGAGACCAAACTGGAGACTAATTCAGCAAAAGCAGCAGAGAGTCAAAACCTATCCCTCAATAGAAAGATGAGGAAAATTGGTAAGAAAGGAGGACCCAGGAAAGGTCTAAAGGGCAAAGAAGAAGAATAAGATGCTTTGGACCAAGGGAAGAAAGACTTGAGTCGCATGAAGGGTTTCAAGTGCCACAAGATGGGCCACCATGCATCTCAGTGTCTTAAGAAGAGAAAAACCAAGCAGCAACAACAGTTTGCAGGGAGTGCAGAAACTCCAACTGAAGAGGATGAGTTAGCATCCAGACTTGAAGCTTTCTCCATGATGGTGTACCTATAAACCAACACTATTTCTAGTATAGGGTGGTATGTGGACAGCAGGGCATCAAGACTTTCAGTTTCTTGCATGACAAATCTATAATGTATTGCTGAGTTTGATAGTCAACAAGTGATTATTAGAAAATGCAGCCTTGAACCTAGTCAGATTGTTGGCCAAAGGAAGTTGAGACGGTGACCTTCACAAGCCACTTGCTGATCCAATAAAGCAGTTATAGCAAGATGCACTGACCTTGATGAGTATTGAAGAGTACTAGGGAAAATTTATTGCTGAAGGATTCTCTCAGATAGAGGGAGCTGACCTTAATGAGACTCTTACTCCAGTTGCCAAAGGATTCTCTAAGAAAGAGGGAGTTGATTTTTTTGAGGTTTTCGCTTCAGATGATCAAGTTGCAGAAATTTTGATAAAGCCCCTGTCAAAAGGGAAGTTTGAACTACTAAGAGAGTTGGGATTAATGGAGAACACCTTCCTCCCAAAGAGGGAGCATTAGAATTTCTGATGATCACTCAGCAGTTGTTCTGGGCACAAGTGCAAAGTTAGAAAATTCAGTGTTTCAACTCTCTTTTGGCAGGCTTTTCCAGGCACCTGAAATAGCATTGAGTCTTAGTTTTTGTCCTAATGATAAGCGCAACATCAATTTACCTTTAGGTACTGGGGTTAGGGTATTTTGGGTGCAGCTTTTAGATCTATCTGTAGGGTGTTTTTTTCAGACAACTTAAGGATTATTTTATGCATCTTTCCTTGTGATAAGGATGTCTAAAATAAGATGTTTTTTAATTTTAGACAGCTATAGTATCTGCTGCTACACTACCTAAAATAAAATAAAATAAAATTTTTAATTTATTTATTGTAGGGACATTCTGAGATATTTTCAGAACAATTATTTTGGAGATAAGCAAAATTAAAAATAAGAACTTGTTTGTTTTGCCAAGTTTTCAGGGTTATTTATTAAATTATTAACCTTGGTGTCCATATTTTTGTACTCAGAATTATTTTCCAGTATAATCAAATTACTTTTTATTCTGCATTTATTGTTTGTTTTTTCTGTACTTTCAATTTTCTGTATATGCAGGTTAGGGCACTACAGTTGCAGGTTTGATTTAAGGTTAAGACAGTCAAATTTATTCAAATCTGAGGATGCAGAATCTGCATACCATGTGCTGAATTTGAATACCTAATGGAGAATAATCCATAAGAAAGGGTCGACACTTGGCTATGTTTGGATCTCCCAAAGAGCCTTCCATTTTCTACTTGGAGCATTGTTTTGTTGAGCTATGACAGTAAGCGGATGCACCCATGAATACTCCCAGTCTTTTTTTCACAAACAAATCTTCTCTTTTTTAGCCATTTACAGGATCTGTTTTCTGATAAGTTCAACCATAAGTCGTTTAGTTGCTTGTGGAAATTCTGTACAATTACTTTGGAACATTACAATTCTCATCTAATCAACAATTCAAAACATCCCATTTCTTTCCATTTACTCATGTAGAGCTGCAAAATCTAGCCTTGGGAGAGGGTTCTAGGAGTTCCATGGATCAGACAAGAATCTGATTTTTCTCCTCTATCCAAGCTACCAGGTTGTTCCTTGGTGAAGAAAAGCCATTCTCTTCTGTGTACATATGCTATTGTAGAAGAGTTGGTTTTTCATTGAGCAGGAAGTTCTTAATTTGTTGTTGCAGGTATTTTTGTCACATGATTTTGGTCCATAAGAAGTCAAGGCCTTCCTTAGTCTCCATACCAGTTCCATTGCCATTGATTGATTGACTAGCATCACGCCTATCATATTTAGCCTCCATTGTATATGAATTTTTTGACGATGCTCCAAGCAACAAGAGAGAATTTGAAGAAGTGTTATGTGCTCTACCATAAGAATCTTCATTGTATGGACTCAACTTCCTTTTGGAAGAGGCAAGATTGATATCAGATAAATTGTCATCAATTATAGGACAGCTCTAATAATTTGTCAACCACTTGTTAATCCAGTAGCGTAATCTGGGATCTTATGTTTTACAATTTCCCAAAGCTCAGTAAAGTTGTTGTGTAAGGGAAAGCTGAGATATTGTTGTAGGAGATGCCCTATCAGAATTCAAAAATTCTAAGAATCCTGACCTTGGTTCAACTTATGTTGATGAAGATTATATGAGAATTTATTTATTAGCTGTCCTGAAGCCAGTTGGTATTTACAAAGAAAAGCTGTAATGTGTCTGATCTCACTGAGCAAAAAGCATAGAGAAAAGGGTTGTATAATCTGCAAAATTAATAACCTGTATATCTTCCCCATACCCCTCTACCAAAGGCAGGTATACCATGAATTTGGCCGCTGGGTTTGACTTTGCAAAAGGATGAAAAGGTACGGACTTAAAGGATCCCCTTGCTTGAGGCTTTTTTGGAGACAAAAAAGAGACCTATATGCACAGTGATTGTGGTTCTAAAACTAGCCAACTTGATGCAATAATCAATCAATTTTATTACCTCCTTGTTAAATCTATCTATTTTAGAATCTTGGTCAAGAAACTCCAGTTGCATCTGTCAGAAGCAACATGTCAAGTTTAATAAAAATACCTGGTCTTTTTTGGACTTCTGGCAAGTGGAAATGTTCTTGAAATATTATTATATACTATATATTAGTTTGGGAAGGAATGACCAAATCCTTCTGGAAATTGTTTTTTCCATTATTTTATAAACCATGTTGCACAAGGCAATCGGCCTAAACTAATCTATTCAATGCTTGTGTTAGGATCAGATCTAGTTTAGTAGCATTTATTTGCCTCCAGATTTTCTTGTGCCTTTTAGATTCCTCAACCGCATCTAATAGTTCTGTTATGAGATCCTAGAAAGTTTGAAAATACACAGCCAAGAAACCATCTGGCCCAAAAGCCTTATTGCTACTGAAGGAGTTATTCTATCTGTTGGAGTTCCTCCATAAGTACTATGAGCACATTTCTTTAGAAAGTCCTCTTGAGCTCTGACTCTTTCTAAGCCAATGTTCACTTCAGTGAGACCTTTTGCACAGTATTGTGCCACTGCCACATAATCCAGTAATCCAGTAACTCCTCCCCAGAAAACATTTCCAGTCCATTGTTGACCTTGATAGCGAACCATTGAGCATTGAGTTTTGTATGTTTATTTAGAACGGATTTTATAGAAGAAAGAGATGTTGGAGTCACCAACATGAATCCACTTATTTCATGGATGATGTCTCCAATATATATCTTCTCTCCAGAATAGTACATAAATTTTGTAATTAGAACTTGCTCTTCTGCTACCATGACATTAGACAATTCATCTTCCCTTATTTGTTTTCGGAGATCCACAAGGGCTGACTTAATTTCCCCTGTTTGTGTAAATATATTTCCAAAGGATTTTGTACTTCACAAGCGGATGCAGTTTTTAATAGATATCAGATTTTTGTGGAATATGTAAATGTTATACCTCTATTCCTTCCACCACCATTTGATCTTCTCACTAAATTCTAGGTGTGTCAGCTAAATAGATTGAATGTTTCCTCTGGATCAAAGCTGTTATCTTCAGCAAAATCAGCCAACAATCTGAGATTACAGCATAATGGGTTTCAGCACTGATTTGTTTAGTGGGGACAAATCAATGGTTGGGTAACAAAATTCTGTCCAATTGTGAGAAACATTTCCTTGACTTAATGCCTATTTGTCCAGGTATATTCCCCATTCCGAAATTCCAGAGCTATCAAAACAGCCTTCTAAATTAGGAACAAGTGAAGCTGTTACTATAGAGTTCAATTGTAGGATTTCCTGTTTTTCTTCTGCTGATTTTATACTATTGAAATTCCCCATTAGGATTACCTGGCTGTCTTTATTCTAAAGAAGACAGGTGAGCATTTTGAGGATATATTCTAGGCAGTGAGTGCTCAAAGGTGGAATATAAACATCATGTCCACAAAAGTTATTTGTGACTGAAAAGAAAAAAGAATGTTAAAATAGTTTCCCAAAGGTGTAAGAATTTGTTCCAAGATCATGCCTAGATGGATTCAATTGGATCATTATCTTCATATTCTAACAGAAGAAGAGATGTTTGCCACCTCAAAGGCCCTCAGTATACCAATGTCTTAATGCTTCAACTATGTCGTTTCTTGTAGAAGGACAAAAGCCAATCTAGTTGTTCCAAACTGCTATGTTGAGCATTTGGAATTTGTTGGAGACTCTGACTTCCCATATGTTCCATGAGTGTATCTGCGTTTTAGCAACTCTCAATGCGTAGGTTCCATTTTGAGCAATCCAGATGTGTTTTATAATGCTCTTTGAGTGTCCACATCTAGATAATTTTATATTGATTTACATGCCTAAGCTTTCTATGAACTCAAGAGTGCCCATATGGAACTTGTTAGATGATGTTATTTTCTTGTTTTTATCTTCTAATGTTGTGGGAATTTAGAACTGCGAGTTCTTAGCAATAAAGTTGTCTTACAAGGCTTTGTTTACATGCTGCACCTAGCCTCAAGTATTAGGATTGACTTGTTTCAGAGGCTGAGCTAACTTGGGAGTTTTTTTTATTGGTGTCATTTGGATCTGAACCCCATTTGGGGCTGGTGTTAGC
Source organism: Sequoiadendron giganteum (assembly GCA_007115665.2). NCBI lineage: Eukaryota > Viridiplantae > Streptophyta > Pinopsida > Cupressales > Cupressaceae > Sequoiadendron > Sequoiadendron giganteum. The sequence goes on from CM021104.1 coordinate 133,280,281, forward strand.
TTAGCCTTGTCTCTGTTCTCTTTCATTACAAGTTCAAATGGATTATTGATTGAAATGGAATCCCATGTCTTGTTCTAGTGTTTTTCTATTCTACTGTAAGCCTTCTGAAATTTGTTTACCTACTGTTGGCTTCATGTATTTTAAGCAGTTCTGATGATTGGATACCGGCATCCTATATCTTCTCACGGTTTCCTCTATTTTGTTCTGCTATGACATTCTCCTGGTGGTTTTATGGTGGTTCAGTCAGTCATACACTTGTTAAGTGTTTGAGCTCATGGCATGCCAACATCTAAAAAGGATGTTTTCACAGTCCAGCAGCTGTTCCCATTCTATGACTCACATATCGAAAACACCTCAATCCGAAAATGGTTGCTCTTTGTTTAGACTGACAAAGATCATAGAACAGTTCAGAATGCCAGGATTCTTAGTGAGCTCAGAAGAAACAATGTATTATTGTATGGCATTCCCCATTTTTGCCAAGGAAAATTCCTACCAATAATAAATTGGTGGGAGATGGAATCTTACCGATATAGGGACCATGCTAGGAAGATATTACATGGGGTTGAAAAACAAAACCGAGCGCTTCATAAATAGACCTGATTTTAATAAACCATAGAACCCCCTTGAAATATGCGATCTCTCATTCTTTGAGGCAAAGTCCACAGGAAAGTATCCTTTGAGCATCATTAGTACATCTAGAGGTCCTGTGTGATTCCACTTTTCTTGAACCCAGTATCTTAGTGCCTTTGGTACCGGAAAGCCATGAATATGCATAGCAGGGCACCTTCTTTATGTAGACATATTCTTTGCCCCCTCTGCTCCATTAAGGAGACTTTTTGCAGCATCTTCTTTTAAAGATAGAAAACATTTTCTTTGAGAAATGAAATGATTGATTAGGGAAAGAGCACTCTGCATACTGGGATATGAAAGATTTTACTTCCTCTTTACAGATCTGGTTTTTTTCCTAGGAGACAGCTTCATGAAAGGTGTTGCTGATTGGCTGACAGGACCTAAGCTTTTGGCCAAGGCAATTGTCAATTATGGCGGCCAAATTGTAATGAATATAACAGAAACTCCTGGGAAAATTTCCACTGGCATCTTAGTAATGGACTTGTTGGAAACACATACAGCCAAAACAGACTCCTATAAAAGAATTTTGATTCCAAGGATGAAAAGAGCAACATAAGGATAGTACAAGGAATAAGGAGACTCATATTTCTTAAGGTAAATTTTTAAACATACAGATTAAAAAGTGAAGGAGACAATAAGATGAAAGAAGTTCATTATCGTAAGGTCCCCAAGCCAGAAGACTATGTAATCCCTCAAGAATGTACTCAAATATTTCCAAAGAAATTAGATGGACTTCCTTCCAAAAGGGGTGTAGATTTTTCAAGAAACATAGTACCTACAACAAACCGGCATCTAATGTATCTTCTTAACTCTCAGGACTTGATTCAGTTTCAAGAGTTACTAAGGATGGGCTATGTTTGTCCAAGTTCCTCATATTTGGTTGCACAAATATTGTTTGTAAAGAAGAAAGTTTGCACACTCAAATGGTGCATCAACAACTATATTGGACTCAATGAAGCTAAAATAAAGAATTGATATTCTTTCACAATGACAATGATCTCTCCAACCAGCTGGGAGGGAAAAAGATAATTCAGAGGCTAATTTGAGGTCTGGCTTTACCAGATCCATTTATCATGACATCCAAAAGACAATGCCTCAAACAAAATATGAGCCCTATGAATTTCTAGCTGTCCCCTTTGAACACACCAATTCCTCAACTGCACTTACAAGTCTGATTAATAACATGTTCAAAAAAGTTTGGTCATGTACCAGGTACATGATAATGCATAAAAGGAACACGAAGAACCTGAGGTAAGCACTTCAAGTGTTGGGAAAAAATGAGCTATGTGTTAAATTGAGCAGACATCAGTTTTATCAGAAGAAAATACACTAGCCAGGGCATATAATATCTTAACTAGAAGTTTTTGTGGACCAATTGAAGATCCAAGGTATTCTTGAATGGCCTGCATTTACAAATGTTCTGATGTTAATGTTTATATGGATTTACTCAGTTACTATAGGTGCTTTATAATTGGATTCTCAAGAATCAATTGCCACATTGCAACCCTAGAAAAAAAAGGGAAAATGTTTGAATGGATAAGCATATAAGACGAAAGGTTCAATCTATTGAAGAAACTCCTCACTTCAGCCCTAATTCTACACTTACTCAATTCTAATAAAAATTTTGTAGTATCCATTGATACGAGTCTCAAAGGATTTCTCATAAATTGAAGGATTGTGAGTCATATTATCACAGTTGCAATTTGGTGTTGGCAGCAATCACTCATTACAAATGTGAATTGGTTTCCCATGCTGAAATTTTGAACTAGGAATAATGTATAATAGCTAAAGGTACCCATTGATGAGTAATATCAGTGATAGTAGGGGGGTCTAAGTAAGGGATTCACCGCAGGGAGTTGGGCCCCCTATTTAGGGCCTTCTCTATAATGGTGGGGGTTGGGATGTAGGAGTGGTAGATGTCACAGGTAAGAGAGGGATTGTTGGCCTGGCTTCATTCTTTCATGCTTGGGAGTACCAAAGAAACTGAGAAAAGTTCAAGGATAGTAAAACAGGAACATCTCCAAAAGTTTAAAATTTAATTAGTGTACAGATCAAAAAAAATAAAATCTAAAAATCTTACCTATTGAAATGTATAATAAAACATAAAATCACCTAGATGGCATACTAAAGCATGGACTTAGCAACCAAGAACCTAACATAATTAAATTTCCTAACATAAATCTTGAACCACGTACTATTTTGAAATCTAATTTCCATACAAACACATGAAACTTAATTGTGATAGTGAGACTCCATAAGTCTCAAGATAACATGTCAAGTCAGCAAAACAAGCCCAGTTGATTCAACCTTTGAAACTCGGCACTCAATAAAAAAACACAAGAAAATAAAGGAGGGAAAAATCTTAATAGCTGTAAAATAGTCCCGACTCCCTCCCTTGCTCATTCTAACATCTAAATTTGTGTTCTACAGCACCGAGAATAAGGAAAAACATTATTTAAACTTTAAAATATAGAGGACTGATTTTCAGCAATTTTAAGTGATCTTGAACCATTTGTGCGTTATATTTTGCTTTAGTTTTCCAACTCTTGCCATTTTTTTTGGCTGAGTCTGACTCAGAGACCAAAATGGACCTCACAAGTACAAGTCTCAATATTATGACATAGATAACAACTTTTCAATATCATGTGAAATCAAATAGCAAACTGGGGAAAATATGTAATTATTTACCTCCTTGATAAACAACTGCTAGCCAAAATTATGTACTCAATTCAATGAAATTTGAAGAGAGAACTTACTGCTAATTGAAAACCAAGAAAATCCACTCCTCCAATTGCGCCTAATTTCTTCATCCTGTTTCTGCAAATCCAAACAAATTCTAAGTTAAAAGAGAACATTCAAAACATTTTTAGAACAATCCGCACTACAGACCAGAAATGGACCAAAGCTCAGTGGTAGAGCATCACAGAATGCTAACAGAAAGTCCTAGTCAAAGTAACAAACTTTATGATTATTAAGAACATGAGATTTTCAGACTATGAAACAATGAGTACAAAGAAGATGGATCACCGAGATCCAAATTGTTAGAGCAAAAATATTTTACACAGATTTTACATAAAACTTTCTACTCATCAAATTTTATGATGCTTCTAGAAATTTATTTTTATACAAAGAAATCTGCTTCCACACAGTTTTTCTCTAAAGCATTGTCTAGAAAATTAATTTTATGCAGAAGAAATCTGCTTCTACATTGTTTTTCCCTAGAGCTTTGTACTTATCAAACTTTATGATGTTTCTACAAATTTATATTGATTCAAAGGAGACCTGCTTCTTCATTGTTTTTCTCTAAATCTTTGTACTCATCAAACTTAATGATGTTTATAGAAATTCATCAATACAAAACAAATCTGCTTCTACATTTTTTTCCTAAAGCTTTGTACTCATCAAACTTTATGATGATTCCAGAAATTTATTTGGATACAAATGATTGATTTTTCCTAAAGCTTTCCACTCATCAAAATTTATGTTTCTAGAGATTTATTTTGATGCAAAAGAAATCTGCTTCTAGTTTGTTTTTCCCTAAAGCTTTGTACTCATCAGACTTTATGATGTTTCTACATATTTATTTGATGCAAAAGGGATCTGCTTAAGACGTTACTTTTCACTAAGGCTTTGCACTCGTCAAATTTATGATGTTTCTAAAAATTTATATGGATGCAAGGAAATCTGCTTCGACACAGTTTTTCCCTAATTTTATGTACTCACAGAACTTTTTTACGTTTCAATTAATTTATTTCGATGCGAAAGAAATCCCTACAGCATAATTACTTCAATTAGCTAAATAAACTAAGGCAGGGAATTAAAACAAACAAACCTGTTGAATATCAGCGTCAAGAGCTTGAGGAGACTTCTGAGCATGGTGGCAAATCTCATAGAATACTTTTTCCCGTGCGGCTGCCATCCCTAAATTGTTATTATTAGTTTACAAATTTAGCAGCAACCCCTCACTCCGACTCCTCTTCATCAAAATAAAGATCGTAAAATTGAAATCCGAAAGCCGTAAATTAATTCTTTCAAACTGCATAATAATTCGGATCTCTAAGGCAATAGAGATCGAGATTAAATGATATGCTGTGATCAACTCAGAGGGTTTGAAACTCCCTCCGTAAAAAAGGCTTTCTGAATAATTGACCTCGAGCTTGCATTACACAGTAGTGCACATCATTCGTTACAGCGATCCTTTGCATTACGCAGTAGGACTTGAAAGATCCTTTGCTTCCATCTCGGAATTGCTAGGTAGTTCATTTAGATTGATGATGGAAATTAGTCATCGTCATAATTGTTTCAAAATAAAATAAGTATACAATGGATAATTCGTATACCGTAAAAGTTGTCTCACGCAGTAAAATATCGTACAGTTGTTGGGAAGAAACATTTTTCTTTGTCACGCCGAAGGTGTATCCTTACCTGAAATTCGCAAAGCTGCTTTTGTCACGGACGGTGAGGATTTACCGATAAGGTGTGCAAAACGGTTAAACGAATCTCAGCCGTTCATCATTTTTCACCATTTTTTTTGGCTGTTTTTCGCCCGTTTTTTACTGCTTTACCCGCCGCTATTGGTTTCCGCTCCTCCAAACTCTTCCTCGCTGGTATTGACCTTTCACTTCTCCAATTTGGCGAGCTGCAGCCTGAAAATAACGTTTCGACGAGGGTTTTAGAGTATTAAAGTATTGTTAACAGCACGACACAAATGTTATTAATAGCACGACACAATTTTTATGACGCAATTTTTATGAAAAATAAAGGTAAGTTACTTGCCAAGGTTTATTATTATTGTATATTATTTTTAATTAATAGGGATCTATGAATGAATTTTTTAGGAAAAACTATTTCATACGATTTTTAAAATATTTATATATATAAAACATTTGATGTGTTATAATCAATGATTATTATGTTTTATTTAAGAAATATATGGTTTAGTTATTATTAGTAATAGGTTCTTTTAATTTGATAATTAATAAAGTTTATTTAATAAAATTTTTAAAAAATATTATGCAGTAGAATTTGGAATATTGAAAATTATAAGAAATGAAGATATTTAGTTAATTTTCATAAAAGATATATAAAAATGAAAATATTTAATTAATTTTGATAATTGATAGATAAATATTTATTGTTTTGAATATAATGTTTAATTATAATTTATAAGTTTTTGTTTTAAGATGTAATATAGATATAATAAATAATATATAAATAATAATTTTATATAATACTATAATAATTATGTATAGTTTAAATGTGCATGTTTGTAGATTAAAGATATTGATGACATGAAAGACAAACATGTGATTAAAAGAAGGCAGTCTTTCATTCAATAATGTGCACATTCAAGAACATCAAAAAAAATTAATCAAAACAAATCATGCATATCTTGGATCTAGATAGAATTAATCATGATAGTTGGGAGCTCTTCATTGGTTGAATAGACATGTCAATGTTGCCACATTCCATCAATACACTACATAGAACACAAATCAATGAAAGACATGAGAAGGTCATGTCTTGAATCACACCACACAAAGTAGAGTAGGTTTACTATGAAACCCATCAAAAGAAACCATCTAAAAAGAGAAAGCTTAAAGAAATTATGTCTTCCAAAGGTTGGTTTGTAGAATAATTCCTTCATTGAATAGTGAAACATGATTTAAATTAAGTTTATATGTTTGATCAAAGTAGTTCATTTTACCTTCCAAAAAAGAAGGTTGTACAACACATAGTTTACCTTGAAGCTACTTTGCATCCAAATATATGATGTATAATATTGAGTATAAATAGAACTATATTCTTAAATCTTTAACAATATATTCTTCAAGTTCAAAGTACCTCTTTTTGAAAATGCATCACCATATTCACATGAAAAAGGTCATGGCAATAGCAAGAAAAAAAATCAATTGCATTTCAACATAAACTCCGCATACATATGGAGAATTTTATTTTCCCTATGTAAAATATTTCATGCCACAGTAGATGTCATGATGGTCATCAATAGCTCTGGTGGTGCATAAACCAAATCATTGCCTATTAAGAAATTTAATTTCTCAGAGCATCAACAATTTGAGAATTTTCTATTTCTTGCAAATAGTGGCGCAAAATGGTTACAGAAAAAAATCTCTATCAAGTATAGCTAATTTTGTTGTCCAATTTTTTAGCCTTTGCTAATAGTTTTTATATAAATTTTAAAGAAAAAAAGCAAAGGCATATCAAAAAGAACAAATATTATCATATTTCAACCTTGAATTCAACATGCTAGTTTTTAGGAAATATGGATCAACCATGTAATTAATTTATTCTTGTGTATTATCAGTGATGAATATTTGTTAATAAATAAATTTATATGGTGATTTTTAATTAATTTATTATATCTATGGTATTTAAGATCTATAATTAATAGGCATTTTCAAATATGCGTGATAATTAAAGTCATCTTTATCATATATGTCTACAAAGTGCATTCAATCATCATTGGTTTGTGTGTTAGTGTGATTATAACAATCATGTTCCACGAGACACTCTCACACATTGAGATTGACTATAAGAGAGGTAGGGGCTCAAAATTCCTTTATCCTCTATAGTTTGGATTAAATAATGTGATTGCCTTGAGAACAAACCCGTGTCTTATATACACTATGATAGTCATATTCCATGAGATGTTGTCTCGTTGTTTCATGTGATCCAACACTTTGCAAGCATCCACTAGATTTTTGCACTTGAGATATAAGTAAAATAAGATTAGTATGTGCACTTGACATTGATGTATATGTATTTCTATTATTAAGTGATTTTTAGTCAACTTAAACAATATTGTATTAAAATATACATTATATTTATATTTAATAATGTATTTGTGCAATTTCAATTATTTTTTATGGGGACTTACGAAAGCTAGGGATGAGGCCATTTTCAAATCCAACCTCATTGTCTCATGATGCTTACTATATTTTCTTTGATCATGGGGCTTCTAAGAGGAATCCCAATAATGTTGGGGAATTTATTTTTCTAAGTGGGAATCCTTGTGTCAAATTTGCGGTTGGCTTGGGTTCTTCCACCAATAACCATGTTGAAGCTAAAACTTTGAGACTGGGGATGTCTCTTACACTCAAAGTGGGATTTGGAGACTCCAATCTAATTCTCAAAATAATTATTTTAGCTCATTATAAGTCTATTACTATTGATTATGAAATCAAGTTGATTAAACTCACCTCAAAAATAGTATAACATGATTAAATTTTAGCATATATATAGAAAGTTCAATGAAGAGGTGGATAATATGGTAAATATAGGGGTCACACTCTCAATCTTGGATAATTGTAAATATGGAACTTCTCTAATGTGATTATTCACTCAATAAATAAACCATTTCTCAATCCCAAACTTTTCACAATGATCATTAATGAATTTATGACAAGATAGTTGAAGGCTTCTAATATTCAAAATTATTGATATAAAATATTTTTTACTAATTAGCTATTAAACATTATTTCTATCTCTTTATCCCTCTTTGAATCTCTCCCTCTCTTTATCTTAATCTCTTAATCTCTTCCTCTATATATCTTCCTCTCTATCTACCTATCTCTCTCTATCTTTATCTCTCCCTCTATGTCCCTCTTATCTCTTTGTCTATTTCTCTCCATCTTCATCTACCCCTCTATCTTCCTCTACCTTTATTTTCCTCTCTCCCCCTCTATCTCTAGACATGTGCCCCTCTCTTTATCCATCCTTCTCTCTCCCTCTCCTTCTTCCTAGACCTCTATATCTATATCTCTTTGTCAAGCTCTATCTTTATCTCTTCATATTTATTTTCCCATCTCCCTCTATCTCTATCTTGTTATCTCTCCATCTCTCTCTCCCTCTCACTACCTCTCTTTATATATCACATTTTATCTCTATCATTGTCTTTTTTTATTTCTCCCTCTCCCCCCTCTATATATTTATCTCTTCCATCTATATCTATCCCTCTCCTCTCTCTTTATCTCTCCCTCTCCTCTACATATCCCACTCCTCCATCTCCATCCCCACTTCCATCTCTATCTCTATCCCCTTATCTCTATTTGCTTACCCCTTTATCTCTCTCTTCCCCTTTCTATTTCTCCCTCTCTCTCCCTCTCTCCCTCTCTCCCTCTCTCCCTATTGCAAAAATAACATGAGACTATTGGTAATGGAGCCTAATTATCTTCCTAATTCAAAGGTTTTATTTAAGTCATTTTTGGATGCATGTAAACTAATGCATAGTTGATTTGAAGCTATCACTTCTCCATTGAGACCTTTGTTACATAAAAAAATCATTTTTCAAAATGACCTACCAATTGGCCTCATGTACTACACAAATGTATGAAAAAAAATATACCACATTTTTCCCTAATTGACCTTCGACACCTCTTTGGCATACCCATTGCACACCAAGGTGCAATTGTGCAATGGCTACGCTGAAGAGGTGTCGAAGGTCAATTAGGGAAAATGTGGTATATTTTTTCTCATACATTTGTGTAGTACATGAGGTAAATACTAGTAATCACACCTTGGTGTGCAATGGGTACGCCAAAGAGGTGTCAAAGGTCAATTAGGGGAAAATGTACATATTTTTTTCATACATTTGTGTAGTACATGAGGCTAATTTGTAGATCATTTTGAAAATGATATTGTTTATATATTATTATTACTATTATAGAAATATATTAATTATTAATTATAATAATTTCATAGTTATATTTAATATTTTGTATTCTAGAACATAATATATAATAATAATTATATAACCTATATATACTATTATATATATTTATAAATATAATTAAATTATATATAATTTAATTGTATTATATAAAATATATCATATATTAATTATATTTTGTATTAAATAAGAGTATAATAGTTATTAATTAGTAATTATAAAAATGTAATATATATTTAATAGTTTTGTTAAAGAATATGATCTATAATAATAATAAATAATATAATTATATATTTATAAAAAAAATATTAAATAAAATCTACATTATTTATTATTTATGTTAATATATACTTACCTACGTAGCATAAAGGATGCCATAATGTATATAGTTTTCTTTTTCCTAACTTATCCAAAGACCAATTAAACTATGAGTTTTCTAATAAATTAATTTAATTTGATCTATATAGAAATATACTAATTATTAATTATAATTATAATTATTTATATTTAATATTTTGTATTCTAAAATATAATATATAATAATAATTATATAACCTATATATATTTATAAATATAATTATATTATATATTATTTAATCTGTATTATATAAAATATATAATATATTAACCATATTTTGTATTAAATAAGAATATAATAATTATTAAATAGTAATTATAAAAATGTTATGTATATATATTTAATAGTTAAATGTTAGAGAATATTTTTTTAATAAAAAGGGGTAAAAGCATTACAGAACATAAAGAAACAAACCCACCAAGAGCACAAACAAAACCAAGAATTAAGTTACACCCAAGAAGCACATCATATCCTCCATAATCCAATCTTCAAGAACAAGTGCCAAATCTCCAAGAAGGTTGCCCCAGTCATCCACATTCCAAGTCCCCATCTGCTTGGACGCCCACCTAGCCAAACCATTAGCCACCTTATTCCACTCCTGAGGAACATGACAAAAAGCAATAAAATCTAAAGCGGTGCATAGAGCAACAATTTGATTGGCCACCACCACCAACTTCCAATTCACATCCTTGAAATGTCTCTTATTCAACATATCAATGACAACCTAAGAATCAAATTCACAAATAATCCACCTCCAACCAAGAGCACAAGCATGTTCTAGTGCTAAAAGGATAGTTATAGCCTCCATGAGATTATTAGAATGTTGACCTTTGTATATATAGAAGAAAAAGACCAGCACTCTCAAACTATCTTTTCCAATACCACTAATTCCAACATGCTCAGGATTACCTCTAGAAGATCCATCAGTGTTAATTTTCAACGCTCCCAGAGTAGGAGGACACCAGTGATCAATACGACTAACCCTCTCCCACCTACACCCATGGTGAACCATCTACAAATTTATCCTTCCTTCCACATTAAGACTCAAAGTACTAACCACTCCAAGATCACCAGGATCAATAGGAATAGATAAATTGCACCTAGCATTTATTGTTCTATAAGACCCCTAAAATTCACAGCTAAAGCTAACCAACGAGAAATTTCTTATCCAAAAAATTATATAGTTGTGCTCCAACCAAATATGAAAAATTATCAAGTTGGGGCCAATGATCCAAGCTATGAGAAGAAAAGAAGTCTTTACAAGAGGAGACCCCTGGCTCCTCCACAAGTCCTCTAAAGAAGAAGCATGACTACATGACAGGCACCAAAGATTCCACCAAAAGTGCTAGATAACTTTCACAAAGGAACACTGAAAGAGGTGAGGGATACACTCTTCCTATCTAACACATATAACACACATAGAAGGACCATGAAACCCACACTTCCAAAGATTCTCTCGGGTAAGGCACCTTCCTTGCACCACTAACCAAGAGAAGAAATTACACTTAGGCTAGCAAAACTTATTCCAAACCTGTCTCCACCACAGGACCTCAAAACTCCCAAACAACTTCTTATCCAAAACTTGATAGCTTGAGGCAACAAAGAATTTACCTTTCGGATCAAGACCCCAAGCCAATGCATCTCTCTCAGGAAATGAATTACAAGCACGACCTGCCAAAATCCCAACAAGCTCCTGACGATCCTTAATCGCACCACCAAGAGGCCACTCTTGCGGATCCTTCCACCTATACACACTAACTTCACCTAGAGTCAGGTGAGATTTAAAATCAACCACACTCCACCAACCAGCATCAATAAAATGCCAACACAAATTCTACAGATGAGGGTGAGAAGAAAAAATAGGAGAAAAACCATCCCAAGAATCATACTAGAAGAGAGCATCCTAACCACTGTTACAAATCCAAAACAACCCTTGCTTGAACAGCTTGGCACCTCGTTTGAGGGTACCCCAAATCATAGAGCCCTTCCCCTCTAAACTAGAGCGGGCAACATAAACACTCTCAACCACACCCAAATATTTTGAAGAGAGAATTTTAGCCCACAACAAATGTTGTGAACACTATTGCCAATACAATTTAGTTGCTAAAGCTTGCACATTCAAATCAGTTTGACGTAAACCCAACCCACCTTCCTACTTCAGCCTACAAATGGTATCCCACTTAACCAATCTCCACTTCCTATGGAGAAGCTTCCTAGACCAAAGGAACTGACAAGACAGATTCTCAAAGTCTTTAATAAAGCTAGAAGGAATAGAAATAATAAAGCATTTGTATAGAGGAAGAGCTTGTACCACAAACTTTAAAAGAGTCATTAAGCATGCAAAAGAAAGCCACCTACAAGTCCAATGACTGACCAAGTTTTCGAACCTATCAATAATCCCCTACCAAAAAAATTTAGGAAGCGAGCGAATAGTAAGTGGAATGCCAAGATAAACAAAAAGGAGAGTGCCAATCTAGAAACAAAGAATGTTAGCTATTCTACTCTAGATAATCCTAAGATTATTAAAGAAGTAGATAAAATATTTCCCCTCATTAATACTTTGACCTAAAGCTACCAAATAAATGTCCAAAACACTACACCATCAGATAGCCTCCTCAACCCTATCCCCGCCCATCAGAGTAGTATAATCAACAAATTGAAGATGGGACAAAGGGGAATATTATTTCTCCAACTCTAGCCTTGAATTAAGCCACTCACCACTCGAGATCTAATAAATATCCCCAAGCCCTCAGCCAGTAGGACGAACAAGAAAGGGGATAGAGGATCCCCTTGTCTAAGCCCCCTAGAAGCACCAAACAACTTCATAGGTTCTCCATTAATTAGCACCGAAAAGGAAGGAGAAGTGACAAAGCTCTTGACCCACTCAATTCAATCACTAGAAAAACCAAACACTCCCAAAATCTTGAATAAGAAATCCCATTTAACACAATCATAGGCTTTATCCATATCCAACTTAATAAACATTTATTTTCCTTAGAATTTTCCATAGAATGAATGGTCTCATCTGCAATGATGACACTATCCATAATATGTCTACCAACCACAAAATCCCCTTCCTCCTCAGAAATTAACCTACTTACCCAAGGTTTCAGTCGCTCAACACTCAACTTTGTAATTATCTTGTACACCACATTACATAAACCAATTGGCCTAAAAAGATCTAGAGTATTATCTCCATCCTTCTTTGGTATGAGAGAAAAAAAGGTAGCGTTCAAGGATTTCAACATTTGTTTATTCATGTAGGATTCCTGAACAACCTCTAGAAGGTCTGGTCTAATCACATCCCAGAACTCCTGAAAGAATTCTACCAGAAACCCATCAGGCCCTAGAGCTTTTCCTTTTTTCATCTAGAATACAACATTCTCAAGCTTTGACAAAGAAATAGGATCAAGCAAAGAATCATTCATTTCACTGGTGACCAAAGGTGGTATGCTATCCAAAATCATAGCTTCATTCTCCTCTGCAAGAGGGGAATCCTCAAATAACAAAGCAGAAAAGAAATGAATAGACTCAGCAAAAATAGAAGCAGAGGATGAAAGACTCTCCCCATTCGAAGACAAGAGAGAAGAGATAACATTACCTTGTCTTCTATCCTTAACCAAATTGTGAAATAAATAATTATTCCAATCTCCTACCTAAAGCCACTCAATTTGAGACTTTTGTTTCTTAAAAAAATCATATCTTAATTCCCATTCCTCAACTTCCTTTATCGGAACAATTTCCAACAAACCAAGCTCCTCTGTGAGGCCTTGGTCACAAATCTGCCTAGTAATCAAGTTCAAGCGGGACTGAGCATTCTAATTTTCTTGAAACACATTACCAAAGTGCTTCCTATTCCAGTGCTTCAACTTATACTTCGCAAAAAGTAGCCTCTTGAAGGAGTACATAGCAGTACCATGTGTCAGCTTCCCAAGACACCACTAGCCAAGAAGCAAATCATGAAGAGATTCATCCCTAAGCCACATAAGTTGAAACTTAAAAGACATATTTATACACTGTTGGGGTAGCTCAATAATAAGCTTGATCAACCAATGATCAAAACCTCACCCATCCAAGATCTCAAAACTAGTCCTCCACCTGTCTCCCACCTGGAAACTGGATACCAGGAATCTATCCAATCTTTCTGAAATAGTAGCTTCCCCACTTCTCCTATTATTCCAAGTAAAGACTCCATTAACAGGCTTGATATCAAATTGATTCAAGAGAGCAACATTATCTTGTAAAATCCCCGAAGAAGGCTCCAGGCGAGCACTACCTCCCCTCTTCTTCTCCATCGAAGTGATAGTAATAAAATCCCCATCCAAAATCCAAGGAAGATAAGGGTCCAAAGACATCACATATCTTACATGGACCCACAACAAAACCTTACCTTGGAAGTCAATCGAAGCATAAATGTTAGAGGAAATAACTCTCTCTCCTGACTCAAGATGGGAAGCAACACAAGAAATCGAGCCTCTACAAGAAAACCACCTCATTTTTCTAACTCTATGAGGATCCCATAAACAAACCACCCCACTAGAGCTACCAAGCATCCCAACACCTTGACACTGCCCACGACCCCAAATCTTCAAAGCCACACTGAACAAACTATCAACAGATAACTTAGTTTCCTGAAGGAAAACCACATCAAGAGAATGCATGTGAATCAAATCCTAAATAGCCTTTTATCTATGGATGTTATTCAAACCCCTTACATTCCAAGAAAGCACAATCATCATTGAGGTTGGGAGAAGTTAGCATCAATATTCTTCACCAAACCCGACTCAACCAATGTCTCACCAATTAGCTTAACCTTTTCCTGCTCCTTTCTACCAACCTTAAGAGATTTCTCAAGAACCCTTTTTTGGTGTTTTTTTATTGCAAACTCAAGGTTGGGGAAGAATACTTGTGTTTATCTAGGTCAAAATCACACCACACCTCAGAGAGGACACCACCAACACCAGGGGAGTCACCAGATGCCTCTAGCACCAAACCTGACACACCTAGAGCAGGATCTGGAAGAGACAAATCAGTATCCATCTGAGTACCTTGCTCACCAAGCAGAATTGAACTGGGCATCACAGTAGGTTGCTCCCCAGGCCCATCCTCGGCAAAATAACCAATTGTCACCTGTAAGTCCACATGAAACCCTTCCTCCTAGACCAAATCCTCCAATGCCCCAAATGTGTTGAAGGTTTCCTCCTCCTACCTATCCTTGATGGATCTCTTTTGGCTCCATCCACGATTACGAGACTTCATAGAAATAAATCCTTCTTTATTAGCTTCCTCCCCTGCATTGGAGCCTTACCCTTGTCTATCTTTGAATTAGACTGAAAAGGGACATTACTTGTACCAAAAACTCTATAAGCTTAGGGACACCTCCATTGAAGATGACCATATTCATGACACATCCAACACTTGAAAGGTAACGTCTCATAATCTAAATGTTGAATCCAGGAGCAAGAACCAATAGTCATGTCATTTGAATCCAATAACAGGTGACTTAAATCAATTTCAACACATAGCCATGCATAAGAGAAAATATTAAAGTATTCAAAGTTTTTTGAGAAGAACCAATCGATTTGCCCAACAACAAGGTAATCAACTGCAATATGTCACTTCTCCAACATTCAAGTGACAACTGAGGAAGATGGACCCAAACTGGGACCCTAGAAGGTAACTTCTCCGCCGAATTAAAGCCAACATGCCATGGTTTTATGAAGAGACCCACCTAATTATAGAAATATGGTTCACCTTCAAAAGCCATGTTCTAGTCAGAAATACACAAGAAATCCACCATAAAAAAGTTATTTGCAACCATCAAAATATCAAAGTCACCTTTTGGGTTCCATGTCTTGTTGATCTAGGTCTTAAGAAATGGAAGAGACACCCTCATCCCCATGAACTTGTAGATCAAAACATGATTGTTTTAGTAATCCACATCTTTAGCCACCGACTTTGATTGGATCACTAAAACCGGTCGATCTTGGACCCTAGCCAAGCACCCATTCACCTTCTGCAATTTAAGAGCACCATTGTGTCTCAAGCTCAAAATAGGAGAAATTGGGTTTGAAAGCCCCAGAGCACCACCAAGCATAGAAGAAACTTGATCTTCCTTGTCCAAAGGCACATGCATCGCCATTGCGAATCAAAACAAGAAAACACCAAACTACACCACCACTCATAGCAAATCAAAACTAGGAAACCCCTATCAAGGCACGCTAATAAAAGAAACAATCAAATATGTTGAAAATCCCTTCACTCATGCAAGACCAACATTGTCCCCATAAGCAACACTGAGATAGACATCGGTGCAACAAAGGAAGAGAACGATGAGCAAAAGAAAAAAATATCACTTCACCCTCAACCAACATTCAAAGCCCACACAGGTCACACAAAGAGAAACACCTATGGAACCTATCCAAGCACAAATCCACCACACAATGGCTAGAAAGAGAACAAGACCAAGCAAAAAATCCAATCAATGAATCAAGAATTAGAGAAAAATCAGTCGGGCCACCCTTGGCCACCCTCTCAAATAAAAAGAGCCCTCCCCGCGCACAAAAAAAAGTCACACAGAGCAAGCTAGGGCAGGGATGCCCTAGCTCACACACAATCTCCTCTAGATGCCATCTTTTCTCAAACTACCGTTTTGTTAGAGAATATAATATATAATAATAATAAATAATATAATTATATATTTATAATATTTTTTTATTATATAAAATTTATATTATTTATTACTTATGCTAATATATGCTTAACTACATAGGATAAAGGATGCCATAATGTTATAAGTATATATATATTTATAAATATAATTATATTATATATAATTTAATTATATTATATAAAACATATAATATATGGTAAAAAAAATTTTTTAACTTGGTAGAGGTTGATAGCAAAGAAAAAGTAGAGAGCGGCTTAGAAAGAGTTTGGAGCGAGGGTTTCTTTTTGCACCATTTTTTTTGTGGGGGAGGCTTGGCTCTCCCCCACAAAGGTAATCTCCTCTATACACCCGTTGGTTTTTCCCTCATTATTTTCCTCCATTCTTTCGTTTGCGTTGTGTTTCATCTTGCTTGCATGTGGTTTTTTGTGCGGTTCTTTCTTGTTTGAAGCGTCATTTTGTGTGTGAGTCTTCATGGAGTGGGTACCTCCCCCCAAGTCTGAAGAAGGCTTCCCGAATGTGGTCAAAGGCATTAATGAGGCCAAAACTCACCATTCCTTTCGGGATGTCATGGCTTTAGACACAAACATTTGTTGCTTTGAAAATGTTAAATTCTTATTTGATTCCATGGGCGTCGAAGGTGAGATTGCTGCCAATGGAGGACAAGAAGGTAAGCACCCTCCAGATACCACTATCATTTACCTGAATGATGAAATGTTTGAAGTTATTCATGGTGTAAGGGATAGGTTATTGGGAGTCGGAGTCTTTCTGGCTGTAGTCGACCCTAATAACCTTCTGACTAGACAATATTTAGATATCTCATTTAATGTTGTTGGGTTAAAAAAGATGAATTTTCAAATCACATTGTGTAGAATGTTACAAAAAGAAATATTTTATATTTAATTCAAGAACCATGAAATGTAAAGTAAAGTTTTGAAAAAACCCTACTGGAGCATTGGTAAATCAATCTTTAGGATTGTCCCCTGGTCTCTCGGTGCCAATTGCGATGAAATCCTCACTCTCTCAAGCCCTAGGTAGCTTCTCATCAAAAATATTTTGCAAGATATGTGGTCGCTTGTCTCCCAAATTATGGAGCCTTCATTTGGTAATGTTCTTTTGGAGGATAAACCTGAGGTTACTCTACCCTTGAATGTTAGGGTTCTTGTGTCGCTCAACCCTATAATTAATTTGCCTGATAATATTGGCTTGAAATTTGAAATTGGTCTTCACCTTTTCCCCGTGGAATTCCTTAGGGGCTTGGGGGCTTGCTATTTGTGCCACAGAGAAGGGCACTTGTGAAAGAGCTACCCTCTAATTTGTAGTTCCTCTAGTTCTGCGAACCCTAGTGGCCCTGCTTCCAATGTTGGTTTACATCCTTGATTTAAATTTTTCTCCCCAACCTTGTTGTTAATTCTTAGATTTTTCCTAGCCCCTCCCTTCATCCACCCTTTGAGGCTTCCTCTTCTCCTCCCCCTTTAGCTTCTATTGGTCCTCAGTCCTCCCCTTCTACCTTTGAAGTTGTGTTTTCCCCCCTCCTTCTTCCTCTACTTGTGCCTAGAATGAGGTCTCCACTCTTAACAGTTTCGAGCCATTAGTTGTTGTCCCCCCCAACCCCCCCTCTATTAATTTTCTCCCCTCCCCTTTCTAGCTCTGGAATTCCCACTTTGCTCTAGTAGAGGATGTTAACTGTATTGTTTCTAGCTCTGGATGAATTAAGAAAAATGTTCAGCAACTGGCTTTTGAAAGTTAAAAAAAAGGTGATTCTTCTAGAAATAATAAAAAGGTTGAAGTTAAAAAGACTTTTGTGAATGGGGTAATGTTTGATGAGGAAACCATCATTCCCAATTCTAGTTGTTTTATGCCTAACTCTGCTAAACCTTCTCCCAAGAACCCTAGTGTGGTTGTTGAGCCTTCAGTAGGGGAGAGTGATGGTACTTGTCCCTCTTCGCTGGAGGACTCTCTTGATTCCCTTACTAACTTGGTCAAAAGATGGTTTGTTGATCACACAAAGTCTTCTAAAGGACCTCTATACCAGTCCAACCCACCTGGCGAGCCTTTTGATAGTATTGGTAAACCTGATGATGAGGAGACCCCTAAAATACCTAAGGACCCTAAAGACCAAGATTTGTCAGCCACTTCTATGGACCTCGAGGTCCCTCTAAATGGAGGTAGATCTACAATTGAGATGGAATTAGAAATTGCTAAGAACACCCCTCTTCCTCCTAATGAGCCTAAGAAAAGAGGCCAAAAAAAAGGTAGCACCTTAGCCATCAGAAAGTGCAATTCTAGCGACATGAAAGGAAAGAGAAATAATACCAGTATAGTTTTGGCAATCCCCTCTCCCAAATGACTTGAAGGGGAAGAGAATGCAATCAGATTCTTTGAAATGTTCAGGAACACTAAAGAGGTATCTCCTCTCAAAGTTGGTAATGATAATTAATTGTACTTCTTGGAATGTCAGGGTTCTGGAATCCTTAGACAAAAAATATGTTGTGCGGAGGTTCCTCAACTTGGAGCCAAATAAGGACTTCGTTCTCCCTCAAGAATTCAAAGTTGATGGCTTCACATTGGAAACCAATCTAAGTTTTATCTGGGGTAATGCCACCCACATTGCCTCCCAACATGAAAAAGGGAGGGAGGGGGTTGCCATTTTGATGGAAAATAGATGGAAACCCTTTCTAACAGATTCTGGTATATCCCCTTGCAATATAGTTGCTTGGGCTATCTTTTAGAGGGGTGATTCTAAATTTGGCATTTTTTCTATTTATGCTCCCAATGAATATCTTGGGAGGATAAGGCTATGGAAGTGGTTAACCGACCTCCCTAATATCTTGTGGGTCATTGGTGGTGACTTTAACATGGTTGATAATCAAGAAGACAAGAAGGGTGGCATAGACATGGATTGGAAAGGCAATGAGAAGAATTTTTGTTCAAGAATGAGAAACAAGACCAATGTCATTGATCCATTGGAAGGTATGAAAAAAGAAAGCAATAGTGTTTGGTTTACATGGTGCAATGCACAAAAAGGGGGCAACAGGATCTGCTACAGATTGGATAGATTCTATGCTAACAAGGACCTCTTTAGTTTCGATCCCTTCAATGAAGGAAACAAAGTGTGGGTGCGCCCCTACACCCTCTCTGACCACCACCTAATCAAGGCAAAGCTCATTCTTAATAGTTGCATAAAAAACAATTCCAAGAATAGCGACAACTTTATCTTGAATACCAACCTCTTGAAGGACCAAGAGTGCTTAGATGCCATTTGTACCTTGAGAGGGGTGAATAAATGGTTGCTAAAAGATGTTGACCCTATTCAGAGATAAGATCAGAATGTCAAGGCTTGGAGAATCATTTTCTAAACTATTGGAAAAATAAAGCAATGGACATAAGGATTGAGGAAGGTCACCTCCAAGATGAACTCCTTGATGCTGAATTAAGTATTCAACAGAATCTTACAGATGAGCAGTTGTATGAAAAGTTGAACCAAGCTAAATGCTCACTTAGGAATTTTCAAGCCAACAAGATTCAAGGCTTAAAATTTAGGGAAAAAATCAATTGGCTTAGCCATGGGGATAAGGGGTAAAAATTATTCTTTAGGATCATTAAGGAAAAAGGGGTAAAAGAGCAAATTGACCAAATCTGTCACAACGGTGTCACCTTATCTAATCAAGAGGAAATCCTTCAACAATTCAGCCTATTTTATTAAGAAATTTTTAAAGTTAGAGGACCTTGGAAGGCCCTTTACCAAGGCTAAAAATAAAGTTTAAAACCTTATACCCTTCAAGATCTCTAAGGAAGACTATACCTAGCTCTTTATTGGTATCTCTAAAGAAAAAATAAAGAAATCAATCAACTCTATGAATAACGACAAGTCCCTTGGTGTTGATGGACTACCGATTGAATTCTATAAGGTATTTAGTGATTGGATAAGTGAATACTTACTCCAAGTTTATGAGGAGGCCATTGTCAAAGGCTCCTTAGGCAATGTCATCAACCAAGGACTCATCAAACTCCTACCTAAAGAAGGTGACAAGACATTGATCAAGAATTGGAGACCCATCACACTACTGAATTTATCCTACAAAGCACTTGCGAAGGTGTTAGCTCTAAGGTTATCAAATATTCTCACCAAGTTCATTAACTCAACTCAAACTGGCTTCATCAAAGGCATATATATTCTTGAAAACCTCTTGATTAGTTGGGAGGTCTTGGAGTGGGCAAGGCACTCAAAACAAGATGTTGCAATTTTGCTCCTTAATTTTGAGAAGGCCTACAATAGAGAGGAGTGGCCTTTCCTCAAAATACCTCTTGAGGCCTTTGGGTTTCCTCAAGAATTCTCTAACATGACTAGTGTCTTATTGAAGGATGCTACTGCACAGGTGGAAGTTAATGGCTCTAGATCTGAGGTTTTCCAGCTTGAGATGTCCATTAGGCAAGGATGTCCCATTGCTCCCACTCTCTTTGTGATTGCCTTTGATGATCTTCACTACTTTCTAAGAGATACTTGCACCTCTCCCAAAGTGAGAGGGTTGACTCTCCCTGATAACAAGGAACTCCTAAACATTCAATTTGTTGATGATACTTCCATCTTTCTACAATTGGTGGAAGATAACTTTGATAACCTCGTGACCAAGTTTGATCTCGTCTCCTTGGCCTCTGGTGCTAATATTTCAAAAGCTAAATATGTGGTACTTGGGTGGTAGTCCAACACCCTCCCTCATGGCTTCATAAGTTTGATCTTCAATGGGGTGGCCCTAATAAGTAGGTGAGGTATCTAGTGATACCATTTTCTGTCTCTCCAAATCTCAAATAAATGTGGTTATGGCTAAAAGGAAAAATTGAGAAAAAAAATGGACAGCTGGAATAGGTAGTTCCTCTCTCTTGTTGGCAAAACACATGTCAGTCAAAGATCCTTTCTTCCTACACACTCTATTTCACTTATATTTGGTTCTTCAATAGTTACCAAGTGAATGAAGTACATAAGAGGATCAAAAGGTTTCTCTGGTCCGATGGTAAAGGAAAGAGGAAGCTCAACTGTGGTTAAGTGGGAATGGTGTTGCTTGGATAAATCTAGTGGAGTACTTGGGCTCAAAGATCTTAGGAAGAATGGAATTGCTTTAGCTGCTAAGTGGATCGTTAAGGCCTTCGAGGGGGATAAGCCTTGAATTTTTTTAATAAGAAACACCATCTCTCTTGTTGTCCCCAAATTGGATAAATCTTGGAAGGGCCTACCTTTTAGTGATCTCCTCATCACCAAGTTCCCAATACTACCTGCTAGTTCCCTTGTCTTCGGGAGCATCTGGAAGGCTTGGGAAGAGGTTAGGTGTAACTTCATTTGTCCTCCCCTAACCAATCTCATCAATAGCTTGATTCATCGTAGTAGGTCCATCTGGTGGAACCTTGAGCATAAAGGTAAGCCCCTTGCCCAATTCCAAGGTTGTTCTGATAAGAAATGGTTGCAATCCAATGTCAAGACCTTCAATGACATCATTAAGGATGGAGCCTTGATTGAATGGGACTAGTTAAGGAATTCTACAAAAAGTTCCTTGCAAACTAAACAATTTGGACATTGACATTTGTAGCCTGTGTAGGGTGCCAAAGACTGTGTATCATATTTTCTTTGACTATTTTTTTGCTAACGAGATCTGGAATTTGTTCTACAATGATTTGGAAATTTGGGAAAACAATGGAAAAATTGATTGGAAAGAAATTCTATTGGGTTTTAATAAAAATTTGAATAAAGACTTACAAATATTTTGGTGTATTCTCTCTTCTGTGATCCTATGGTTTATATGGAAGGCAAGGAATGAGGACAAGTATAGTGGGGTGTAGAGGATACTTACTGAGTAAACTAAGAGACTCACCATTTATAACATTGTTTTGCAGGTAGTCAGTGCTATGGAGATTACATAAAGTAAGTTATTTAAGCTCCTCTGAGATGAGATAGTGTTGCTCCATCTTAATGAAGTCAAAGATGGGCACTCATGATAGCAAGGACAAATAAACTTGTCATTTTTTCTACAAGCACTTGAGGCATTCAAAAAGGAGTATAATGAACAAATCAGGAAAGAGAAAATTCCTCGTGAGGAAAGAGGCCCAAGGCTCTTCATGACCAAAACCTAGAGATTGAAGAAATCTACTCCAATGATGAACTTAATGCCATTGACAACTTGGTAAACTAGGGTTTCATGGAGGATGGAAGTGAAAGTAGGAACCTTGAAGGAGACATCTAATTGTTAGTTGATGAGAATTATTGTTTTGTTTAAGACAACCTTTGTAACTTTTTCTATACTCGGTGAACTCATTGGGCACATCCAGCTAGTTGTAACTACAAAATTTTCTTGGTATGCTCTTCTTTATAACTATTGTAGTATTCTAGTATAACTGCTGATACTTATAGCTTTTCAATCCCTAGGTGATTGTATATTGTTGTTGATACTGTACTCATGATGTAACTGTGCATAAACTATTATTAATACAAAAATATACAATATATTAATTATATTTTGTATTAAATAAGAGTATAATAATTATTAATTATAAAAATGTTATATATATATATATATAATAGTTTTGTTAAAGAATCTAATATATAATAATAATAATAAATAATATAATTATTATTTTTATTATATAAAATTTACGTTATTTATTATTTATGTTAATATATACTTAACTACGTAGCATAAAGGATGCCATAATGTATATAATTTTCTTTTTCCTAACTTATCCAAAGATCAATTAAACTATGAGTTTTTTTATAAATTAATTTAATTTGATCTATATAGAAATATATTAATTATTAATTATAATAATTTCATATTTATATTTATTATTTCGTACTCTAGAATATAATATATAATTATTATTATATAACCTATATATACTATTATATATTTATAAATATAATTATATTATATATAATTTAATCTGTATTATATAAAATATATAATATATTGATCATATTTTGTATTAAATACAAATATGATTATTAAATAGTAATTATAAGAATGTTATATATATATATATATATATATATATAGTTTTGTTAGAGAATATAATATATAATAATAAATAATATGATTATATATTTATAAAAAAAAATTATTATATAAAGTTTACTTATTTATTACGTATGCTAATATATACTTAACTACTTAGGATAAAGGATGTCATTATGTTAAAACCTAAATGTGCTCATTATTAAGATATTGGTCGTAATTTCCATTTTAATAAACATACACTAAAACCCTTGTCGAAACCATATTTTTAGGTTGCATCTCACCAAATTGGAGGAATGAAAGGTCAATACCAGTGAGGATGAGTTTGGCGGAGTAGAAACCAATAGTGGCGGGGAAAGTAGTAAAAAATGGCTAAAAACAACCAAAAAAATGGCAGAAAATGATGAATGGCTGAGATTTGTTTAACCGCCTTGCAAGGGTTGATGGGGCTTTTCAAACGTTGATGGACAAAGTTTGCTCGACATGCTCAAATAAAGAGACGCCTTTGACGTAATTATTTTTAATAAAGTGTTTTTAATTGGATATTTTTTATTAGTAAATTTATTTAGTTTTTAAGAGTATAAATGGTAGTTTATATTTTCATGTTTAAAAAGTGTTAGAAAATTAATTTTATGTAAAAAAATATTAGTCATTAGAAGTGCCTTATCTTAAGGAAAAACCATTTTTTTAAGTATATACATGAGACCAAAAATTATATGGGATTCTTAGAGTAAAAAGTATAGTAAAGAAATAGGACATTGTTTAAAATATATATATATTATTATAGTTTAGTTTTAGATTGAATTTTTATTGTTATTTTTTTATTTTTTTGCTTCTAAAGGTTTATTCTTTATAGAATTTGATTAGAATTTCTTTTATTTTTCAACATTTTATTTTTTGAATATAGTAGATATAGAAAACTCATGTAAGTTTGTTCAAGTAGTTGGTTCGAATATTGTCATATGTGAAGCATTCCATGATATAATGACATTTCACTTCTATCATGTTTATGTGTAGAAAAGACATTTCCTCTCTTCTATCTTTTCTTCTATAATATTCCACCTACTCATCTCACATCTAAATTTGTGTAATTCAATCCTAAAATGAGTTATGAGCATCTTCATTTTTCATTTAATTTTTTCCCTACATAAATTTTTGGATCATTATTAGCTTGATCATTGCTTTTTTTGCCCAAATTGTATTGTCCACATACTTAGTTTAAGCTTTTCCCTCACATATTTGTTATCTTTGAATTAGTGACTAAGCATGCTTATTGTTTGATATCCCATTTCTTTATTCATAATTTATTTTGTTTCATTTGTGTCCTCTTTCTTTTGTTCAACTCTTCTCTCGTTGCTACCTTGGGCCAGCTATCCTCTTCCTTATTCTCTATTTTTTTATGTGACTTCATGAGATCAAGCTAGAGCAAGTTCAAGAGCATTATCAAGAGCATTTTCAAGGCATTCAAGGGCAGATTTATTAAAGATTATTGCAGCATTCAAGATCTTATTATCATGTCAAATTCTTCTTGCATCATGCATGTTATTTGAGCTCATATGTTGATATAGTGTTCAAGATCCATTCAAGCATTCAAAGCCATTGTTTCAAATCAAGTTTCAAGATCAAGATCCACATCCATTGAAGATATTTCATGCAAGTTGCAGATCCATATTCCAAGGTTCAAATAAGGTTTGGTGAGTTGTGGCATAGGCTTGTTCATTAATCATTCCTTCATGCTATTTCATTTCATTATAAGGTTTAATTACCAAAATGGGGTTTGACTAAGGAAAACCCCCATTCACCAACAAAACATTTTCCCCTCTTGATGTTTGTTTGCAGATTTTAGGTGGAAGATCTCTTGAAGACAAAAAAATGCAAAGTTGTCCAAGGTGTCATCATTCTTGAAATTTCATGGAAACTGACTTACAAGATTCATTTCCAGCTTTCCAACCATGAGATTCGATAATTTGGGAGTGTAGACACAATAGAAGAGAACCCAAATACCATTTTTATAGAACCCTAGCCAAGACCCATTCACCATAGGGTGAATGAGTGTTTAGCTTTGAAAAATCACTTTTGGTGACTAGTACACATCACTTTCCCTTTCTCGAATCTACATTTTATTTTTTGGTTCCATTAGAATTGAGGTTAATTTATTAGATGCACTTTGTAGATTGCATTTTGGAGTTTGTTATTTTTAATCTTTCTCCCCAAAGTGTTGTTTGGCCTAGACCCTCGTCCTAACACAAAAAGGGAAATTATTAGATCCTTCAAAGAATTCATTCATCTAAAGATTGAAAGTGGATTTTAACTTGGCGATCTCATTTCCTGAATGAAATAGAAGAATAGGTGGGTTCATTCACTCCTTTTTTCCCTTTCTATTTATGGTAAATTTGGTGAAATATTCCAAATTTAGTATAAAACCCTATGTGTTTGAACCCTAATCTATTTTTCTATGTTTCAATTTGTGAATGCCATCCTATACCTACTCAAACATGGAAAAACCCAAGAGTATTATTCATTTAAACAAGAAAAATAAGCATTCACTATGAGATTCTTTAGCATGCTAAGAAGAGGAAAACATGATCAAATTAACATGAAATAACAAGTAAATGAACATGAAATCCTAATCTAAACTACTCAAACCCCATCCCATAGGGGGATTGGTGTCATTTTGATGTGGAAAGTGGCCATTTCCCAATACTAATTTGATAAGATCCAAGATCTTGATGAACAATGGTGATTTTGATGCAAAATGATAGTAGATTCAAGCTAAAATGATATGAAAAGCATGAAATTGTGGATCAAAATGGATTTGATAAATGTCAATTTCCCTCAAAGATAGTGATAAAAATTAGATAATTTATGGATGAAATGAGCATAATGACTTTGCATGAGATGATCGATCCATATTGTGTAGATAAAACCCCTACTTATAGGATTCAAGGGTGGAAGAATGAGTGAAATTGGTGAATGTGGGACTAAACATAGAACCAATAGAATTGTGACACTTGTAACAAGGCTAATGGATGGAGGTGGAGCACATTTTGGAGAATGTGTAGAGTTAAGACATGTAAGTGGATGTGTAAGAGTATGTAAGAGAAATAAATAAATATGATTTAAATATAAGAGAATATTGTTGAAGGTGTAAGAGGGACAAAATGGCATGTACGTGCAATTAAATGCCTTTGTAAGAGGTATTTATGAGTTTGGAAGAAGCATTAAAAACTTTGTAAGAATTTTAAATGCCTTTGGAAGGGAAAGTTAACAAAAGGGACTTTAAGGGAATATTCCTTAGAATATGCCTTTGTGAGGATAAATGAGGTAATTACTTATTTAAAAGAATTGATTTTCTTCTGCAACTTGGTTAGTTGACTTGTAGGTGAAGGGGTGAGGGGGATTTAAGAGAATTGAAGGCATGTTAATGAGGATGTAAGAGAAGTTAATGCCTTTGTAAGGGGCATTAAGGGCTTTGTAAGAGGCTTAAATACCTTTGGAAGAAGCATTGAAAACCTTTTAAGAAGTTTAAATGCCTTTGGGAGGGAGAGTCAACAAATAGGGCTTTAAAGGAACATTCCCTAGAATATGCCTTTGTGAGGATAAATAAGGTAATTACTTATTTAAAAGAATTGATTTTCTTGTGCAACATGGTTAGTTGACCAAAGGTTGACTTAACCAAGGGCGGGTTTAAAAGCTAGAGAAATGGGTAATGAAGATTAGGGGGTAATTAGGTTAATTAATTTAGAATTGATTAATCTAAGTGGGATTATGGGTAATTAGGTTAATTAATTTAGAATTAATTAATTTAAGTGAGATTAGGGGTAATTAGGTTAATTAATTTAGAATTAATTAATCTAAGTGGCATTAGGGGGTAATTAGGTTACTTAATTTAGAATTAATTAATCTAAGTGGGATTAGGGGTTTTTATGACATTTATTAAATAATTAGATTTATTTAAACATATGAGAGGACATATGGGATTTAATTAAATAATTTGATTTATTTAATTAAATTAGATGAACATTAGTGAATTAATCTAATAAATTGCTTTATTTGATTAATAATAAAAATTGATGAATTTAACTAAATACTAAGATTTATTTAATTAAATGGTTAGTGCAGAGGTGATTTAAGAGGAAGTGATGTTAATTAATCAGAATTAGATGATTGGACTATTTGAGTGTCTACACAATTGATAAAACATTTATGAGTATTTATTAGAACCTAAAAACATCATACCCTTGTAACATCTATATGTTATTATAATAAATGATAAAATCTTATGTATATTGTATGCTTTATAAAGTATGTATCATTTAAATAATTAATAATCTAATTAATTATTTATTAATGGTAATTTTGAAGAGGTGTGATGAATACCTCTTCAAGTAGTTTGTCACTTCTTCTCCTATATTCAAGGAGCTTCTCTTTCATTGAGAGGTAAAGAAATTAAGAAATTTATAGAGAAGAATGATACAAACTTTGAGATTAAACTATGTATATTTTTTGTCAATGTTTCAAATCACACTTGGTGATCCATCATCCGGAAGAGAAATATGAGGAATTGAAGTGTAGAGATAGCCTTAAAAAGGGGGGAGTATGAAGTAATATGAGAGAAAATAATTAAAAATTAATTAGAATGATATGAAAAAAAATATTTGATGAGATTTAAACACACATAAAAAGAAAAATAAAAAGATGGAAAAATAGAAAGCAATTTATTTTGTGATAAAAGAAAGACTGCTAGAAAAGAAGGAAAGGATAAAATTAAATATAATCAATGCAAGAACAATATAAGAAAGGTTTAAGAAAATAAGGACAAAGATGAAATTTAAAAATATAAAGGTGTAAGAAAATTAAGATAAGGACAAGAAGAAATTAAAACTATGAATATATGAGAGAAGACAAAGGAATATATATATATAAAGAGATGTGAAAACATGTATACATCCAATTGAAGATATATGTATATCTATACACATATATACATGTATAGTAGATTATATATGTATTTATGTATGTATGTATATGTATATATATATGAATGTATATATATCTATATATGTATGTATCTATGTATGTGTATATATATATGTATGTAAATATATATACATACATACTTATATCTATACATACATGCATACATATATGTGTGTGTACATACATATGTATTTATGTATATATGCATACATGCATATATGTGTGTGTATGTATATATGTATGTGTAAGTATGCATGTATGCATGCTTGTGTGATAGAGTTAAGGATTAGAGAAAAGGGAGGAAATGGGAGGGGGGAGGAGAAAAGAGGGATAAGTATAAGGGTGAAAGAAAGATGGATAAGAGATGAAGTATAAAAATGTGGATACCTTAAGTTGAGTATCTTAGGCCTAACCTAGGGTCAATTAGGAGCCATCATTTCTATATTTCATTGGGATAAAAATCAACAAGGTGTATAGATTGATTTTCAACCTCCAAGGTGAGCCAATCAGGCCTGGATCTACATCATTTTGAGGATAGGAAAGAATTGGAAATGATATTGATCGATTTCCCTAATTAGAATATGTGACCTAATGTAATAAATGTAATTATTTGATAACTAATAAACAAAAATAGTCAAGTTCCAACAGATCTAGAAGGTGCAGACTAATGTGTGCCTACCCAAAAAATTGGTTCTATTGTGCCTACAAGGACTGAGTCGCGCAATGGAAATTGAGTCCTTGTAAGGGTGTCCTACTCAACTTTCAAGGTCCTCTAGTGTTGAATTTGAGCTTTTGTTTTATATTTATCCCATAGTCAGAGTGTCGTAAATAAATTTTGTAGGTGAGTTTTCATGTCTTAACAAGGCTGATGAAAAAAAATGTAACAATGTAATATGGATCTTCAAGCTCTCTTCAATTCACTTCAAACCTGCAACCTACACATTAACAAAGAGGGAAAATGTTGTACCATTGTTGGGTGAAAATTCTATAATCTCTTTATAGATTACAAAACTTGAATTTCAGCCACTGTTGTTGTGAGATAGAATCTCTCCTCTCAGAAAGGGGAGGCACCTTTCTTACTGCCTACCGAAACTAAATTAAACTATTCTAAACTTTACAATATCTACACTACACTAATCATACGGGGGTGTGTCATATTCATTATTCTCTCTTCTTTCAGAGAATATGTTTACAATGCTTCACAGTTTCTATTTCTTGATGTGATACAACTTTAAATAAAACCTAAGCACTAATTCCCAATACTTCTAACTTGTCAAATCATAGTTTAGGAGTACCAGTATAATAAATATACATAACAAGAAGGCTCACAAAGGTACAAAGTCATTTTGTAGTCTTCAATGATGAATTCCACAATAAAGTAATCAACAACATAAATGAAGTACAAAGTCTTCAATATACTTCATGAAAAATCCATAAACATCATGAATAATTACAAGCACAAAGTCTTGTAGATCATTCACCAATATTATTATCAATTTCACAATTCCAAGCAAAAAGTATAGCAAAAAGTCCACAAATCAACTCAAAAGCCCTCCAATCTCAATTAATAAAACACTGCTAATTCAATCCAATAATAATATAAACTCATGTGAGATACTTAAGAACATTCACATTCATTGAAATTGATCCAAAACAAATTTTGGTATGCAATTTAGCTTTCTTTGTTGATTTGAAAATAGTTTCACAACATGAACTCAAAGTTTCAAAATTGCTTTACAAATGAGCAACACTTTGTTGCATAAGACAAAAGGTCCATAATACAATAGAACCCTCTCATATTTATAGATGAGAGAAGAGAGATAATCTAGGAAAATCCCTAACTAACTATTGACTTATTCAAAGGTGATGTCCATGAAAGTAGGAGAACATATTTGTTTTTACATGTAATTATATTTTGCAAAATGACATGTAAAAATGTCATGACCTATGTACATAAAGCATAGAGAAAGCATAAAAATATCTCTCTAGAAATGCAAAAATATTTATGGTTCCTTGCTCTTGGCTTGGAAATCTCCATATCTCTTCATGATCTCCTACATTATTGCCTCATCTAATCTAGAAGTGTAATCAATAATAGTGTGGAACTTCATGACAGACTTCCTTGCAGTAGAACAAACCTTTTTACATCTATCCAGATGCATTTTGAGATTGTCCAAGGTTAACTATACATCACACAAAGCATCCATTGAATTCAATGAAATTGATTCATCTTCCACTTATTTTTGAATAGCTTCCTTGAATATTTGAACAATCTCGCTTGTCGAGAGGAATGTGTGATTGCCATCAAGAAGCTTCCCCGACAACTCTTCAATTTTGTTCACCATGACAATATGATGTCCTTCGACATCTTCTTGTACCTATTGTAAATCTTTGATGAGAGTCTTGATGACTTGTATGTAGTTTTTGATATATTCTTTAATCTCCACATACTTTTCCTTGTTGGGAATAACCCCAACTTCCAATAACTTGCTCAATCTCATCTCCTTCAATTGTAACCAAGACTCAAGACTTTGCTCCATTTCCTTCTGCTCCATAGAAAGTGTAATTTCTATCTTATCTAGTTCTATCTTCATCTTGGATACTTGAGAAATCCTTTCATCTACAATGGTTATGAGTTGTGAAACTTTTTCTATTATTCTATCAACAAACTCATATACAATTTTACATTTAGAATAATACTTTTCAACTTTTTGAACTATGGGTTCATAAATACTTACTACCACTGGTTGCACATTGTCTAAAGATTCTATGATCCTCCTCAATACTGAAGCATGGTGCTCAACCTTTTCTTTTTACATGTATTTAGTCTCCTTTAACCTATCAAAATTTTCCATCAAGGCAGTCAAATATGCTTGAGCATCATCTTTGGCACTAGCATGTGTAATATTTCCAAGTTCAACTCTTGTGATAGTGTAGTCCTCCATGCTGACTTCACTCCTACCTTGTGGTGGTGCTACAATATGCATATACTTATATCCTGATTTATCCATATGCAACCTAGAGTGAATTTTTTGCTTCTTCTTCCCCTTAGGTTTTAGCGGAGCCATCTCCTCAAGATCTAATTCATCGAGAGAAACCAACCAATTTTTCCACTTGGATACTTGTGAAGCTAACCATGGAGGAAGGAATGAAACATTACCATCTTAATCTATTTCCAATTCTTGTGTAGTAGCCACATCTATAGGAACAAATGTCGTAGTCACAATAGGTGATGTTTCAATCATCACTACTCTTGGATTTTGCAAATTTGATGTATCAGGCAATGATTCGTTCATGAAGTCATCAAATTCATCTTGAGAAGATATGTCAAATGATGGGGATAATAAACTTGGAATTGATGAAGGAGATCCAAAAATAACATCTATACTTTGCAACACTAGCCTCTTGGTAGGAGTTGAATGAATCAGATGCACCATTTGAGGAATTGTCACTTTTAGTGCATGCAAAACTATTGTAGGCGAAGGTGAAGTTGGAAGAGGAGGAGGAGGAGAAGTGGGAATAGGAGGAGTGTGAGGTATTGTGGCAATGATAGGTGATGATGTATGAGGGGGATCTTGAATGATATTCTCATATGGAGACAATCACATTTCTTCATCATGCCTTTCTTCTTCCTCATCACCTTCCTCCTCTTCTTGATCTTCAAATTAATTGTTGATCATCTCCAGATTCTTCACTTGCACATTCTTCTTCTTCTTCTTCTTCTTTAGACTACTCCTCTGATTCAGGCTCTTGTTCCTCCCCAAATGGTTGCTCTTCTTCCATTGTTGGTGTTGTATTCTTACAAGTGAGAGTAATCTTAGGACCCTTATGTGAAGAAGAGGAAGCAATACCTACCTTAATCTTGGTCCTAAGCTCATGTCGCCTACTAGATTCTCCTTTAGATATCTCACTCTCATACTCTATCTTGAAGGGTTTTAATTGAAGTCCTTTCCTTTGAAACCATTCATTGGTATTATGCAAAATGGGAGTGAGCCTCTACTGGATGGAAGTGTTTTCTTTTCATGACCATTATATAAGAGGCAAGGGCTTACTTGCTATCCCTTTCTCATCATAGTCAATATTCAAAATGTCACCAAGATCTTTGAAGCCTTTAGGAAAATCTGCCAGATGATCAGAAATTTGTTCCACTGTAAGCCTACAAAAATCCATTTTCTTGATGTCCTCCTCCTCCCCGCAATCTACCCATATGTCTTCAAACCAATAGACATGCCTATGAATCTTTTTTATTTTCCTCTTCATCTCTCGGTAATCAAAATCAACTCTACATCTATAAGTTTTTAGAGTCATAATCTGCATCTCATGTACTACTGCTTTGGCCTTGGGCACTGTCTCTATTGAATATCTACCAATAATGATTGTAAATTTGATTCTTGGCTTGTGAATGACCGAAAATTCATTGTGAACTATTATAGCTTGTCTACATAACTCCATCAACACCCATTTGTTAGAAGGATACCTCAGTAACATGTATGGATATCTAGTATAGTAACCCACTCTAATGTATGAGAAGGTAGGAAATTATAGGGAGATACACTCGTATTTATTGAAAAATTTCCATGCTTCATCAAAAACCCTTTTCTTTTCCAAGGATGGATCAAACATACATAGAAAAGGTGCAAAGAAGGCATCATTCACTCATCCAAAATGTTTGATGCTACCTCTAAGAGTGATTTGAGAGTAGTATTTGTACACTGGTACAAATATTCTATCTCCTTTTGTAGTGAGACCAAGATATTGTCTCATTGTCGTTGTTGTGTACACCAAGTAAGAAGTCATATAGAACTTCAATGTAGTATGCACATTGATGAGTTGCTTCTGGATTTCATCACTTATTTGAGGACCACAATCAATATGGATTTTTCTTCTCCTAATAATCCTAATGTAATCGTACATCCATTCTTGGAAATTTGATAAAGTTGGCAATCCCTTCACTCTACTTAGAAGAGTGATCATATCACATGCATCCTCTTTGAAATCACTGCGAGGGAGATTTTTGGGCCATCTTGAAATGCTAAGCTTTTGAGTCTTCAACTATTTCATGTTGATCAACTACTTGGATTCATTTTGATCTCTATCATATGCCTCTTGAGCATGTTAAATAGAAATGTTTGTATATTTCTCCATGGTTGGGACTTGGAAAACAACATCAAAGAACTTAGCATCCAATCTCATCATTACTTTCCTTGAAGAGTCTCTAACACTTCTATCATCTTGAATGTAGTGTGAGGAAATTTGTAACACAAATTATGGATAATGAGTTGCTACTAGAAAAGAGGAAACTTGATGAAGATTGTTGTGAACAATGTCCTCCAAATCCTTTTTCTAGGGGTTGTTTCTCCATTCTTTTAACAAAGTCATCCATATCAAGATGTATGATTTTTGTGTCCTTGATGTCATCGATCTTGGATGTGAAAATTGTTGGTAGATAGGTTCCTTGATATTTGTTTCATTTTTTCCTTCTTTCTTGATGAAGGTGACTCTTCATTTGTCATTAAGTGTACCAGGAGATCACTGATATCTTGCAATGAATACCTTTGAAGGGTACTTGATTGGAGATGAAATGTGACTACAAAGAAATAAGATATCTTTCCAATATTAGGAGAACATGCATTATGGAAGCTAGGGAATGCAGGAACTCAAGTGAGCACTTTGAAGCGAGCAAGTATGAGTGATGAAGTGAGAAAAATTGAGTGAATACAAAAGAAACGAAGCTTAGAATACATTTTTGGAGTTATTTGAGTGTTAGTGAAAAAAAAAATATTTTATGTAGGGTCGCTAAAAATTAGTGCCCTTGCATATTTGGGAAATTCACTTTATACACAGTCACTGAAAAAGGCCACCCTTGCATCTTGGGGAATTGCTTTGGAGGTACTTTTCACATTGGTGGGGATTTTTAGCGCTTTGACATCTTATGAAGTAAATTCTATGCACTGGCGATGAATTTTCACATCGTTACACATCTGAGACTTGGTGAGTAGAACATATGTCAAGGCGGTATTTTTAAGCGTCATTACACATGCTAAGGGAACCTCATGCTTGGGCGGTAAAAAAATTCACCGCTAGTTCACTTTAGGAAAGTCCTTCGATGTAGAAGCATTGATTTTTCCCGCTTATACATCTTGAAGACTTAGTGAAGGGGGTGGAACCTAGGTATGCAAAGGTGATGAATTTCCATGTCTCTACATGTAGCTTGGAAAAATATTTATATGTGATATTGGTAAAAAAATATCATCCCAACAACTTGATAAGCAACTAGGGTTTCAAATTTTGATCATCAAAAAGATCAAGGGAAAACTTGGCATAGGTAGACAAAGAAAACGCATAATATCAACAAAGATTTTGAACAAAAAAAACACCCTAAGCATGATTAGCTAGGGCACAAGAAATCACAAAAAAGATAAACAATAACCAAAAAAAGAAATAAAATGATTAACAACAAACATGCTTTCAAATAAAAATTGTTCCATGAGTTTGAGCAAATAACAATAATAAAAACCCTAGTAAAGAAGAACAAACGAAAATAAAGAAAAATACCCGAAGAATGAAAATAAGCGTAAACCCTAGAATTGAAAACGTGACAGAAATCCATGCTTAGAAAATGAAGGAAGTTCCTCACCAAATTGCATAGAGTGGAGAGAAGAAAATGAAGACATATAATCATAAAAATGAGGTTAAAATGACTTTTAAAGCCATTAAAAATGTTTAAGTAAAAGCACATTAATGAACTTCAAGTTCATTAACTCCACATGTGTGAAGGCGATAAAATGCAGGAGTGGTGAAAAATCCCACTCTTGCACTTTTCAAAAATACTGAATATGAAATATGCAAAGGCGTAAAAAAAGCCCGCCCTTACACTTGGAAGAAAATAAGGATGCGTAGTGGCATTGAAAAATAGTGCCACTACATTTCTTAAATTTTTTCCAACATCTCATGTAGGGGCACTGAAAAACAATGCCCTTACATGGGAAAAAAAAATCTAACTCCGAGAAAGTGAAAAATGACAAAAATACTCATTTTGAAGCTTTTGAAAAATGATGAAAGATGAGTGCTCGAGGGGACGATTTGAGGATTAGGACAACAAATAGAAGAAAATTGAAATCCACCTCGTTTTACGTGCTTAGAGTGCATGGGACTACGAAATAGACAAGTTTCGTAGTGGGTTATCTCGCGAATCAAGCGTAGCTGGATTCGAGGATAACAACCATATAGGGGTGTTGGTGTAATTAAGTATGTTGTACCTTGTCCTAGGTCATAATTACACCTTAGTTAAGTTTACTTAGGGACCACATAGAAGGTAGTTGGAGTTTTTCCACCTTTGGTGGACTTTTCATGTTATTAATTTATTACTTCCACCTTTCGTGGATATATCATGTGATTATCTCTCCACCTTTTGTGGGTGATCCACCATTTGTGGTGATTATCACATTATCACTTTTCCACTTTAGGTGGAGTGATAGCTTTTCAAAGTCGTCTCATATCATAAGATTATGAAAATTGTCATAATCTTATGCCCTTCTATTTTCTCACCTTGACTATATAGCTAAGGTCTCTCTCATTGTAAATAATCAATCAATCATAATCATATTGATGAGAATACAAATTATTTTTGTCACATTATATTTTTAATTTTTTTATGCTTTCCATTTGGTCTCAAGATCTTAGCAGCCATAACCAATTCTAACATGGTATCAGAGCGGGTTGGGTGTCATTGGAGAGTCTTTTTCTGAAGAGAGATACTATATTTAGGGAGGTTCCATTTTTGACTCTTTATTGCAAGTTCATATCGGAGTTTGCTAGTGCAAATTTGAGCTCACCATTGCGTCTAGGAGGCTCGAGAAAATCAGATTTGGCTTTTGTTTCACTCAAATTGGTCACCATTTGCATTTTTGGCAAACAAGGGTTTGTTGCAAGCCATTTTTTATTGGAGTCATCATCATTTTTGCTTCAAAAATTCAGCTTTCACTCATTTCAAGAAAAATGATTTCTGGGTTTTGTAGCCAGAGTCGAAATTTGAACTGGGTGTCTTTTAGATTTTGCATATCTTACACAAATCTGGAGAAAATTGCTGTCCAAAAAGCATCGCATGTCATTTTTCTCTTGGCTAAAGGTTAAAAAAAATATTTTCTCATCTTTTGCTTGTTGGATCAAAAAATGATTTCTGGGTTTTATTTTTAGCATCAAAATATTTATGGGTTTCTGTTTTTGTCTGCAAATAGTAATTAGATTTTTCAGAAATCAAATCATAAGTAAACCTGTTTCTTGTAGGCTAAATTTAGTTTTTTTTTGAAAAATTCATAACTTTTGGCCACAGTGTCCATTTTTAGCAAACAAGATATCGACAAAAAGCTAGTTTTGAGCACTTCATAGTGGTGTAGATCATTTTTTTTCAGATTTTGTTATCTACACAAATTTGAGGTTATTTTTCATCATGAAGGCAGATGTGAACATTCATCAGTGCATGCACTATTTCCTTTTTTGTGTGCACTAGGTTTGCATTTTATTTCAGTTCCAGATCATTTCTCAATCAACTGTTACTTCATAGATTCCAGTGATGTACCAATTTGTGAGTTTTTGAGTGTTCCTTAGGATTGGGTCTGCTGTTGCTTTATCATGATTCCACCTTGAGTCAATCAGTGACTTGCATATGGTTTTAGTAGCAAACAAAAATATCTTTCCTTGCTTGTTAGATTGAGGATTTCAATGTTACTCCATAGTGTACTTCTAGTGCTTCTCTTGCAGCAAGTTATCTCATTGTGGGGGGCTTAATGGTCTCTTTTTTCATCCTTTGTGTGGATGGAGATTGATTGGATTTGTGATGGATATCATTATTGTATTTCATCTCTCTTTTGGGGATGATTTTTGTCCCATTGGGTTTTCTCCTTTTCTCCGTTTGTGAGATATTGCATTGCATTTGTACATGGGTACCTAACATGGCCTAGTTGTCGAGATCCATCTTGCATTGTTTACTTTTGTGTACATTCTCTCTAAGTTGCACTTAAGGGAGTGTTGGTGTAATTAAATGTGTTGTACCTTGTCCTAGGTCATAATTACACCTTAGTTAAGTTTACTTAGGAACCACATAGGAGGTAGTTGGAGCTTTTCCACCTTTGGTGGACTTATCATGTTATTAATTTATCATTTCCACCTTTCATGGACATATCATGTGATTACCTCTCCACCTTTTGTTGGTGATCCACCATTTGTGGTGATTATCACATTATCACTTTTCCACTTTAGGTGGAGTGATAGCTTTTCATAGTTGTCTCATGTCATAAGATTATGACACTTGTCATAATCTTATGCCCTTCTATGTTCTCACCTTGGCTATATAACCAAGGTCTCTTTTATTGTAAACAATCAATCAATCACAATCATATTGATGAAAATACAATTTATTCTTGTCACATTCTATTCTCTTTTTTTTTTGTGCTTTCCATTTGGTCTCAAGATCTTGGTAGCCATAGCCAATTCTAACAAGGGGCTTGTCTCAGTCAAACCCAGTGTAAGTGTTCCCACTTCCACAATGGAAATTTCAATAATAAAACCTTTAATGGAAAGGAAGGAAATGATGAATGAACACAATGTTGCAACTCACCACCCTTCAATGGCTTCCTCAAAGGACTGGAGACATACACATCTCTTCAAGGATCTTGGATCTTGCTTGTTTGATTTGCTTGAATTCTTGGAGACCTACAATAATGTTAACATTCACACAACATGAACATGAACACACATAGAATTTGACATGATGTTGGATCTTTAATTGTTGTAATAATGCCTTGATATGCTACTCTTGACTTGATCTTGACAATAGTATTTGCTCAATTGTGTGCCTTCAAAAGTCTTAGATTTCAAATGGTAAAATAACTAGGTATTTATAGGTGTTTATCCAATTTCCTAGAAATTAGATTCCAAAAGTTGACACTTCATATTTGAATTTAGATATTAAAATATCGCCAATAACATATTTGAATTTAGGTCTTGGCTAGGAAGGGGGACCCATGGGCGAATGGGTCCTGGCCTAAACTTCTACGACACACTTGATCCGAGGCAATTTAATGATTGAATGCATTTGTTTAATATTGGTTCCCTTTCAATGAGGTAAGAATTAGGCTTTGGAATGCATAATTTGGAAAATTAGAAGCTTAATTAAGTCTAATAAATTAGGGGGACCAAATACAATGTGAAATTGTAAAGTTATACAATTTTATATGCTTCATTTAGCCCCCACTTTAGTGAGAGTATGAACTTATGCTTAGACTCACACTAAAGTAGAGAAACATATGTCAAGAGGGGTTTGATTGTACAAATGTTGAAGAGATAGGATGACTAAAGATCAAGGAGGTGGCCAAGCCCCTAAGATCTAAGATCCCATAGAAAACCAACATGAGCACAAAGGAACACACACATGTATGCTATGCAACAATACAAGATACACAAACATACATGACGAAAAACATGAAGCATACACAATAAAAGTACATGATATAACCTAACATACGGATGATGATAAAATGAAAACAAGCACAATGTAAACATGATGTAGAAACAAATAAAACACATTAAAACAAAACACAAAATAAAACACAATGTTATTACTAAAAGGATTCGAGCCAATAAGGCAAAGAGACCTCAGTCTTAAATTATCTCAAATACCAAACGTCATCCCTCAAATAAAGAAAAATGTTCCATGAGGACTGAATTCATACACATCACTCATGGACCACATGGCTCCACTAGAAAGCAAAGTGTATTATGCTCGATGGCCATATTAAAATGACATTTAT
Source organism: Sequoiadendron giganteum (assembly GCA_007115665.2). Taxonomy (NCBI): domain Eukaryota; kingdom Viridiplantae; phylum Streptophyta; class Pinopsida; order Cupressales; family Cupressaceae; genus Sequoiadendron; species Sequoiadendron giganteum. The sequence continues at coordinate 133,319,417 of CM021104.1, forward strand.
GACTCACACCGTAGCAAAGCCCAATATTTTTTAGGTGAATCACAAACCAGGAGACACACAGGCTAGTGAAGTTCGATATTCACTAGGTGAGCCCCCAAGACAAGGTAAAGCATGAGACACACACAGGGTCTAAAAGGTGTAAAAATGGTAAGAACGTACTAGGTCTACAAGTGTGTACCCATGTCAACCATACCAGGAGTTATATTCACTGATAACCTTGATAAGGTGCCACAAAATGCAATGCTAATGCTAAATTAGATTCAACTCCCATGAATAGAGTGAAGTAGAAGAAAAAATGTCGTACATGGTTGGAAAGTTGTATTTTTATAGGTTCCATGAAATAAAAGGTTTGCAACATGGATAGCAAGTTGTATTATACTAGGTTTCATGAAATAAAAGGCTTGACATCTTAGTGGATAAAATAAAAGGACAGTGCTACAAAACCTCAAGGGATGTTGTAATAACATTACCACAAAAGGTTAGAAGAAAAAACCATCAAAGGATAATTTATTGATTAATGAAAGGTCACACCTTAGGGAATATCACACCTGACATCACCACCAAGAGAGGACTGACCAATAAATAAAATATTCACATCTTAGGGAGCACTAAACATAGCTTTACCACTAAGAGGAATTTCATATGCCTAGAAAGGTCACACTCTTGTGGGAAATCAAGTTTAATATCACCACAAAGGAGACACGTCACATGGATTAAAAAGACCACACTTTGATCAACAAGGTCCCACTTGCTAGGAGATGTATGCTATCATCGCCAAGAAGAGACCATTTCTTATATAAAAAATAAACGAGAGACTATATGCCCCCCTTTAAAATGTTAGTGTACTTGATACACTGGCATTTTAAGGAGATAAAGAAGGATCCCTTAGAAGGTACACCTAAGACAAGGCTACCTAACCCCTTGCCCCCCAAGTGTAGGGACACAGAAGAGCCCAAAATTGATGATATGTTGCTCCTTGCAAAATGAAGTATGATAACATAAAGCCTAATTTATATCCTCACGCATGGTAATGAGTATTTTATTTATACTACAAATACCACATATCAAGGAGTGAAGCATATGAATATTAATCTATAATACTTTTTATGTGATCTCTATAAGGATCAAATTCTCTCAAATTTTTCTTTAAATCATGACAATTGATGGGATCAATTATTAGCCTATTTTTGTTGCTTTCATACATACTTTTAGACACTTTTAGATAAACCTTTCAAACAATACTTTTATGCTATACTATATTTTCATGTTTATTATACAACCTTGGACCTAAATAATAGTAATGAAAATATGGTTATAATATAGTAGCATTGCATGGTTTATATGTGAGTATGTATGAAATGTGGATGAAATTTTGTGTTTAATTATGGTAGTTAGCTCTGTGTATATGTTTTATGGATTAACCTCTTACAACTCAAAAGAACTGTAGCCCATAGTAGCTGGGATTTGTAACCCATTGAAAAGGAAGACTAGGACAACAAAACAAGGGAAATGCCAGATCAAGCTAAATGTAATAGCTAATGTATGAAGACACTTGGTGGAATTGAACGTGCATCATTATGATAGCTAATAGAGCACTGGAGAAGAAGAATTATTTTGTTGATAGGATTCTGAATAATTATTTGTGTGTTTTACATGCAATTCTATTTTATAGAGTTTCAGTTCTATTAGAACTCTTCTTTCTTTTTAGTTATAGTTTGAAAAATTCAATCTTAGCTATACTCTGATATCTAGGAGTGGTAGTCAATGATTGCAGTTAGTTGTTGCTTAAAATAAAACTCCCTCGTACTTGTATATAGTCGATGGTTGAGTCATTAGATAAATTAGCTGATTTTCAAGTATTTGGTTATCAACTAATTTGTAGTTTCAGTTATCAATTATAGACATGATGATTATTCAGAATATTTCATTACATACAATCTATGAAAGATATCATGTGTAATATTTTGTGATATGTAATGAATGAAATTCAATTTCACATGGATGCATAGAATCTAATAGCTAGATTTGGTTTCAATTTTGTGAAGACAACCACTTGAGAAGGCCACTCAAGGTAGCTATTCTTCACCCCATTTACAACTGTTTATTTTTGTTAGTAGTTATTTTTGTTTATCATTATTTCATAAATCAGATAAAATAAAATAGACTCTCATACTTTGATTGTCAGTAACGAATGTATGCATGCATTTGGCTAATCTGTAGTACTCTGGAGGTTAGAATAAGTTTAGTTACTAGTCTTGACCATTTTTAAGTTACTTCAATAATTATTTATTAGTAGTAGTTTAGTTACAAGTTAAGCTATAGGTACCCATAACCATTAGCTCTAGTATGTTTATTTAACTATTACACAATTCTGTAAATTTCCAACAAGTAGAATACCTTAAGTAGGATAATCTAGGTAGCTCCAAGTCTCTAAAGGCACATATAATTTAGTACCATCACAAGTTTACAAACCTTGCTTGATAATTTAATGTAGTATTTACAATGTTGAGTGGATTGTTCAGCTAGTTATACCTTTGAATTGAGTAGCTCTTACCAAGAGAGTGTGTTTAGAGCTGTGTCTTTGATTATTTTTCACATCGTGTGTTTCCATCAATGAAAAAGGGGGATATTTTTGCAAGTATGAAGGTGTTTTCATTACTATCAATAAGTTGGTATTGCCATCAATATTAACTATGTGTTGAGGAAGGTTGTTGGATGATGAATGTCAAGAATATTGAGAAAAAAAATTATTACAATTTGTGTACATGTATACTTGAGATATTGAGGAAGTTTTGTGAGTACATGGAGCTATCTTTATGTTGCAGTGTCTGAAGATGTGTTGGAATAAAGTAATGTGCTAAGATGGTGTCTCTAGCACTTGGTTTCCAAGTGCTTTTGAGAAATTTGATAAAAAAAGAAAATAGTGTTGTGCAAGTGCTTAGAACATGCTCTGGGATGTGCTCCACATTCCTTTTGTATTGATCCTATGCCTTTACGGATCTGATATGTTGTTCAAGGTTATCAGTAGTTGCTATATCTAGAGTTTGATTTTTGGATTGTTGTGTAGAGTGAGATATGTTCACCAGTGTGTGATCTAGGTATTTAGTGTTATTTGTTGTGGTCTACAAGAAATGTATTTGCTCCACATTTCTCCATAGTTTTTCTTCAGGTTGTGTGGATCTTGGAAGTTTTTCATGTTGATTGTATCTTTCAGTATTCAAGGTTTCTCATGATTTGGTGTAGTTGTGTTGGTGTGCATATAAGGTTAACCGAATGTTCTGGATTGCAGTATTTTTATGGTGTAAGTTCAAATGAAGTCTTTGTTGAATCTCAAGTGGTTTGTAGACTGTTCTAGATTATGTAAAGATATTTGTGTGGTTTGTGTGTCATCTTGATCAAACGGGAAGCATGTACTTAATAGTTTTATGGTGTTTAGCACGGGTAATGACCAACTTGGTGCTAACACTACATGCGAAGCTTGTGGAAGCATGTTGAGGTGTGTTAGGACATATTTGGGTCCTAATTAAGGATTTATATGGGTCACCTTCATTCCTATCCATTGTGGAAATGTTTGGGTGTTGACCTAATTTGAAATTAAAAATGTAAATGATATGTTATAGACCTTGGATAAGGTTTTCAAGGTTGAGGATGATATAGATAAGAGTGGTGTTGGTGGAAGATCTCAAGATATATGCAAGATAGATGTGAGTGATGAATGTTATGAAAATTTTAGAAGTATAGATGCAAAGTTGAGTAGATTAGTGTGAACTTCAAAGTGTTGGACTTCTAAATGTAGTGAGTTGAAGGTGTTTGCAATCATTCAAACAAGGCTACAAGAGTGTTGAATCGATTGTGGTGGATTATCTATTACATTGAGAAATTCTCTATGTAACATTTCTCTTCTATCTTCTTTTCTTTCTATTGCATTGAGCCCTAGTTGCTAGCCCTATTAGATAGTGTGTCCTATTATGGCAGTGAGCCCTTGTACCAGTTTTACAATTACTTATATTGTGAGCTAATCTTCATTGTGTTTTTTCCCTTATTGGGTTTTCTACGTAAATCTGGTGTTCTCTTATGTATGGTGTTGCTGTTTCAATTCCTGTTATTTAAATTTCATGATTAATCACTTTAATAGAATAAGGGTTTAATGAATTCTTATAGATCTAACTATTGTTAATGGTTTTTGATGTTTTAATTTCACCCCCCCTCGGTTGTCTTGTTCATTCAACAATAGGAATAGTGTAACCATCCTTGATAGATTGCCAAACACCAAACCCTAAAGAGTTTAGATGGCTTTCCATTCTTACTTTCCAAAAGGTGTAATTTGTTCCATCAAACCTAGGACCCTTACAAGATCCATCATGTGCCATATCGGATATTTCCTCAAGAAATTAAGCTTCTTTAGAGGAACTTGTCTTTGATACCAATTGTTGAACACACCCAGATACTGAGAGGGGGGTGAATTAGTATTTTTAAAAATCTAGTTCCCTCAGATCTTAAACCCTTCAAGACTATAAATTCATACTTTTAACAAGATCAACAAATCATAAATAGATCAACAATAATGCAGAGATAAATTAATGAACAAATTATTGCAAAAATGGTTGTCATTTCACCAAAAGATCAACTTATTAATGCCCAATACAACCTCTAGAGTTAATGAATCCATGGGAGGTGGTTGAGCCATGTCAAAAACCCAAGTATTGAGCTACACAGCACAAGGAGACCAAGGGAACACACCTTGAAACAATCCCCCCAACACAAGCGAGGGGTTTGAAATAGTGGCCCAAGCTCTGATACCAATTATTGCATAGACAATTGTTGTTGCACCAAAAGATCAACCTATTAATGCTTGATATAACTGCCATAGTTAATGAATCCATGGGAGGCAGTTAAAACATGTCACAAAACCAAGCATTTTGCTACACATCACAAGGAGACCAAGGGCACACACCTTTCAACATACACATGCACAAGATAACATTAGATATACGTGGAAAACCCAAGAAAGGAAAAACCATGATGATAAATCTCACAATATAAGAAGCTCATTGCTTACAAAATTATAAAAAATTTTAAGGCTCGCTAGCTAAGAAAGCACACTATTCCCTAAAATACTTGCAAGCTAAGGTGCAAAACCTTAGGAAAAGATACAAAGGACTTGTAGTTTGAGGCGAACAACCCCATGGCAAGACACAAGGTACAAAGACCCGTTAAAGAGACTCACTATCTAATAGCAAGATACATGAATATTTTGAATTACAACATATGTAAACAATACACTCTGTTGACTGAGGTGTTAAAGCTCATTTGGCTCTTCTTTTTAAAACTCATTGCATCATTCCATACTCACATTATCCCAAACATTCTTCAAAGCAACTTCTTATAGCAGAAAATTTCATCATCTAGAGACCATAACTTACTTGTAGCAACACATACTTCCTTAGGAGGAACATGAGAGAGCATACAAAATACTAGAGACCATAAAAAAAAACATCTCTCCTACTTCAACATTACTTCTAATATTCATCTTAATGCTTCTAATCCCAATCTTAATATATCATCATGATATCAACTAACTATAAGCACCAAGGATAGCCCAAACTGAGTGTTGACACAAGCATCAATGACAACCCAAACTGAGTGTTGACATATGTAATGTAGAGAAATGTATCCCTTTTACATGTTTACACTTGTTTAGGTCCTCCTAGTTAATTTGGACTTAATTGTGCCTTATTTTAGTGTTGTAAAGTGTATCCCTTTACACATTCACACTTATTTAGGGCTCCTTTAATTAATTGAGCTTAATTATGCCTTAACTATCCCTTTAATTCATTTACTAAGCCTATTTTATTACATTTTTTGAAGAGGAAACCCAACATTCATTAATGCCTTAACATACCACTTCTCATTGAGGAATGTGTGTCCTAGTTTTAGGGACCTAGGATCCATTTTCCCATGGGCGAATGGGTCCTCCCTTAAACCTAGGACCTAAATTTAAATTATGTTTTTGGCAATATTTTAACATATTAAAATCTATATTCAGATGTCGGGTTGTGATATTTGAATTTTGGGAAATTGAGGATACATACCTATAAATATAAGGTTATTTCACTATGTTTCACCTAGCAATTTTGATGCGAGCATCCTTATAGAAAAGTTAGAATTCAAGAGAATTTTAAGAACAATTCAAGGCATTCAAAGGTAGATTTTTTGAAGATTTATTGCGACAATTAAGATACAATTGTCATGTCAAAGTCTTCTGGCATTATGCATGTTATTGGAGCTAATATGGTGATGTAGGTTTCATGATCCATTCAAGCATTCAAAGTATTATTTCAAGTCAAAATCCAAGGTTCAAGATCCACATCCATTGAAGCCATTTCATGCAAGTTGCAGATCTACATTCCAAGGTTTATGCAAGGGTTTGTTGACTGGTAACATAGATTTGTTCATTCTCCATTCCCTCTTTTATGTTTCATTTAATTTCAAGGTTTGATTACCAAAATGGGGTTTGACCAAGGCAAACCCCCATTCACCAAAAATAAAACATTTTTCCCTCTTGATTTGTGTTTGCAGATTTAGGTCGAAGACATCTTGAAGATCTCTTGAAGAGTGAAATTGGAGAAGTTGACAAAGTTGCAAATTTTTTCATCTCATAGAAATTCACTTGCAAAAATTATTTCTGACTTTTTGAACCTAAAAATTGGTCAAATTGGAAGATTCAAATCTATAGCAGATGCTCCCCAAAGTTACAGACAAACCCTAACTCAGGACCCATTCACCCTTTGGCGAATGAGTCCCAGATCAGCTTCAGAAACTAAATTTTGGTGACTGGTACACATGCCTCTACCCTTCTCTAATTTGCATTCTATTTTCTAGTTCAGTTAGTATTGAGCTTAATCTTGCCATTTCAAGTGTTGGATTACATTTTGGTGTTGATTTGCTATTTTTAGTTTTTCTCCCCAAAGTGTTGTTTGACCAGGACCCTCGTCTTGACATAAAAAGGAAATCTATGGATTCACATCTTAGAATTGAATCACCTAAGGGTTGTAAGTCAATTCTTGGTGCGGATCTCATTTCCTAATGAAATTGAGGAAGATAGGTCCATCATAACCCCATTTCCCATCATTCCACATTCATAAACCTATTTTTCATTTTTTTCATTTTGGTGAACTTGACTTTTGATCATTGAATTTTTATGATCTTGGAGTCTATTTCAGCCCTAGATCTATATCTTGCATTACATTGGATTGAATCTCATTTAGGGTTTTAAGATTACATGTCTGCATCTTTTGAATTCTGAAAAACACAAAAAAACCAGTCATTTTGCAAATCATTTACATAATATTGCATCATCACTCATTTACATTTGAAAATTGAGTCAAAATTGCACATCAAATTAGCTCTCCTAGAAGTTGTCATTTAGTCATATTTTGCATTTGCATTCAAGCTTAATTTCACAAAAAATTGAAACTGTAACTCACTGTCTAAAACTAGAACCTGGAAACCACAATAATCAAATCATAAATATGTAAAAACATTTTTCAAAACCCTAAGCTAGGACCCATTCACCTAGGGGCAAATGAGTCCTTGATCAAGGTTGTTTCCTAAATTTTTGGGTATTAAAACCTCTGTATCTATATTTTGTTTTGTTGTTTTCAGTTTTCTGTTTCAGTTTGTAGAATTTTTGTTACTTGGAATTGATCATATTAAGCTTCGTTTGATAGATTTAGTGCATTGTGTGAATTCAAAATTACTTTTACAAGACATCATTTTTCTGGTTTTTACATAGTATAATCAGAAAATTATCTTGTTTAGAATATGAAAATTGTTTTTACATATTTGAATTGCACTTTATATTCTAGGTTACTTCATTGCATTTCATCTTCTATCCATTTTGGGTACAAATCGAGTTTTTGAAACTTGTATGAGCTTTAAAACTTGATGTCATATTGCCAATACTATTGTGAGACATAGCTTTGAGACTCATGTCATCCCACGATACACCATTCGCTGTGGATCTTGGGTTTTCTACCTCTTTCACTCATTGTGTTGACACTAGTCAACCCTCTATGGATCCTAGCTTCCATACCTTGTTTCCAATGACTTCCCTACCTATAACTCATGTGCATGATGTCAAAACAATGGATACTAATTCCCCACAAGAAAACATAAGAAGGATAGATGAAGAAATAAAAAACTACAAAACTTTGTGACTTCTAAAAACATTGCTAGTAGTGCCATCCCTAATTTAGATAACATGAGGATTTTTTTTGAAAATGAACATGGAATAGACATTGTGCAAAGTCTAGCTCATATTGTTGATAAACATGCTCTTACATTGACTGGTTGTGCTCAAGCTTTGGGGTACACTCAAAGTCAATATGGAAATTCAATTCCTCATTCCATAACTCTTGCCTATATTCCTACATACACTAGTACTCATGTTACTACAACCATCCAACCTACTAGAAATGTCAACACTTAGGTATTTCCATTGGGAATCCTTCTATCTTTGTGCATTCAAATCTCATATCTCCTCATCCATCTCCCCTCATAAATCTATAATTCACTTTCCCTCCGTATACATACACAACTCCACCTTATTCACCTTCATCTGACAACACAAACAATGATCCAATCCTTAACACAATTTTGCAAAATGTCTAATCCTTGCAACAAAAAATCACCACATTAAACCAAAACAACAATGAAAAACCTTCATAATACATCAAAACCAATCAATTCTCCTTGGATATATTGAGAACACAAATTCCACAAGGTATAGAGGTTCCTAGGTTTGAAAAATATGGTGGGAAAGGAGATCATGTTAGTCATGTTTTCGCTTACACAACCTTATGTAGTGACTTAATTTTGGAAGATAAACTCTTGGCTAAAATATTCCCTAGATCCTTGAAAGATACTGCTTTAGATTGGTTTTTCTCCCTACCAAATAATTCAATTCGTTCAATCAATGAACTTATTGATACCTTTTACAATCACTTCCAAATTCACATGGGTCCTAAGATGACCTCAGCTGATTCGATGACATGTAAACAAAAGGATGATGAAAAGGTCACTGATTTCATAGTGCGATATCGAATACTTTCTTCCCAAATAAAAATTAAGATTCTTGATGTCGATCTTCAAAGAATGTTTATTTCCAATTTGCAAGATAAAATACAAGCTAAGCTTGAGATGTTAAGATTTCCTTCTTTCACACAGTTGTGTACAACCCTTCGTGATTACCAAAACTCGGTTAGTAGTCATGAAGTGAAAAATCCCTCTAACCATCCTAAAAATTTTGAAGCCACACCTCAAACCAACTATCAACCTTTCAAGAAACAAAATAAGGGATTTCTACAACTTAATCCCCCTCAATCAACTCAAAATGTTGACAACCAAGTGGCTGCTATAAGGACAACAAAACCATATGCCTTTGTGGATAGAAATAGATAGTTTACACCCCTACATGATACCCTTCATAATATCGTGTTGTAGTTCTTAGACAAGAATTTGGTTTCCTTACCTCCTGTTAGAGCTCTTGATTGTTCTAAAACTTTACTTTCAAACTATAGACCAAATTCTTATTTTCATTTTCACCGACAAAATGGACATGATACGAAACATTGTAAGCATCTTAAACATCTTGTGCAAGACCTCATTGATTCTAATCATATTAAAATTAGAGGTGTTAATAATCAAGGTAATAATTTTGTAGCCCCTCCTAACCAAAACTTGCAAATATTTACCAATCCTATGCCAAATCATAACATTTCATTTGTTAAAGCTAGTGAAACAAAGAATGAAGTGATGAAAGTTGAAACAAATGATAACACGAATGATAATAAGAAAAAATCTATAGAATCTATGGTTGTATTTATTAAAGTTAAACCTTGTAAGGGCCTAACTAAGATGTCGCTTGACATTGCTTTCTTACAATAAGACATACTTAAACATGCACCCGATGGTCCTCTTTACATAGCTGGAAGAATCAATGACAAGCCTACTAATGGGATATTAATTGATCCCGTCTGTGTAGAGAACATGATCACTGAAGAATTCCTATATGTGCATGAGCTTTATCAAGATACATATAAAAGACTGAAAGCATGGATCAAAACGCATAATGATTTTGCTTGCCCTATGATAGGCTTGATAAATCTCCCTTTAAAAGTTGGACCAAAAAAATTAAATGTCTCATTCACCATCATCTTGAGTTTGGACCAATTTCGTGTGAAGTTAGGCTACTCATGGCTTCACTCCATGAATTTTGTCTCGTTGGTTGTGCATAAATGTTTGAAGTTTCCATTTGGAAATGAAATCTTTACTGTGCATCATAGTGGCTTTAATCCTGTGTCTTCCTGTGGGAATTTCTCATTGCATTTCTTTTGTCTTGAGCCCATTGAACCTATTAGACCTCATAAAGACTTATTTTTCAAATCTTATCAAAAGTTTAAGGCAAAATGCATAACAAAATTATCCCTTACCAATATGCCTCAACCCATGATTGAGCCTCCTATCCATAATGAGACCATGATTGAAACCAAAGCCCTTCCAAGTAACCAAGACCAACCTATGACAAATCCTTTACCTGTTTCCTATAAGAGACCACGAGATAATCAAATAAATCTCGTTGTGCCTCCTAAAGTCAAACAAGTTTACAAAGCAAAAGAGAAAGTGGTTGAACAATCTCCCATGGTTTGTTTCGTTCCTCTCTTAAGGGAAGAAAAGAAACCTATGGTTGATAAATTTGCTCCTACACAATCACAACTTGAAAACCGAATGAAAAGAAAGTGAAATACTAAAGAGCATAGGCATAAACATCGTGCTATTTCTCATTCATTACAAGGAAAAGAAGAAAAGAAAAACATAGAAAACCAAAATCCAAACTTGTCTCAAGCAATGCATGATGCCTTTTCACCTTCACCACAACATAAATAACAATCTTCTATGGATATTGTCATTAGACCTCCTATTGATTAACTTGGATGATGATAATGAAATTGATAAGATTGATGAACAAGTGTATAATGAGTTGAATTCATTTTTTTCGTCTTCTATGAACTTAAACAATGATCCTCCTAATAAGAGTGTTGAACTTGGTGCTTGTCCTAGTTTGGCACTTGACGTTGTCCCTTTGGCTAGTTGTCCACCTTTTGCATATATTGATCAAGATTGGGATGCAGATGACCTGCTATAAGTTGACTTGCATGTGCCTTGCTAGTCTTTTGATTTATTTTCTTTTCATGTTCTCTATGTGATTGCATGCACGTAATGTGATCCCTTGTACTATTTTATTTGATGTACCTCTTCATGTGAATTCCTCTATTTGTATCTACATTCTTCTATATGTTGTAAACATTTATCTTTTCTTTTGCATTATGTTTTCATTTTGAGGATGATGAAAGGTGTCGAGACATTTAGGTCTTTTCCATGTTGACCCAAAAACTTTTCTTTGTTTTCATTTTCTATGTCATTCTTCTTTTTCTGAGAGTATTTGGGGAATGATGATGTTTCTAAGATCTATAACAACATTGTAGCAAAGACATATTGATCCTGAATCCATATATCCCTTATGTGTTTTGGGATTTCATTTTGGGGGCAACCCATTCCTCTCCTTTTGATGATGTAGCTTCATTTGGAAACATATGACTTGACATAGGGCTTTCTGAATAAGCTCTCATGTCTTCTTTATTGTTTAGAATTGATTATTTGCTACTTTAAAGTAATTTCTCACAACAATGGTGTTAGCAATTTCTTTAAAGTGGTGACATACATTTGAATTATTATTTTAAAATTTTTGGCATTTCTTCTGTTTCATTGTTAAATTTTCTTTCTTCTTGTGATGTGTCTTTTTCTTGGTGGTGTCATTGGGTTTGATGTCCTCTAAGAGCGTAATATTTCTTGGCATACGACTTTCCTCTTAGTGGTGATGCTACACATTGCATTCTCTAAGTTGTGAATATTTTATCCTTGACTTGTTCTCTCTTGGAGACATTAGGCACAATGTTCCCTAAGAGGAGACCTTACACGAACTAAGAAAAATCCCTTTGAATAAACTTTATTTATATATTTTGTTCATAAGTGTTTAGCATAAAACAATTTGTTAACCTTATGAAGCTTGAAGTTTATATTTATGTGGTGCCTTATCAGAGTTATTAGAGGTATAACTTTGATATGGTTAGTACAGTGATAGCCTATAGACCTGACATGACTTTCTCACTTACCCACTTTTTGGGGGCTCACCTAGTGGACAACCTAAGGTTCCATTATCCGAAGTGAGCATGCATTATTGTTTGCATAGTAGACATCACATTCCGCTTGTGAACATTTTTAGGCAAATAGTCGCATGTTCCACATTGCATTGGATAGTTAAGGCTTGATCTGCCCTTTTCTTTTGGACAAACAGTCGAGGTGTGTTCCACATCACGTTGGACAATCAAGGCTTGATCTGCCTTTTGTTTTTACATTTTTTTAAGTCTTTGATATTGTATGATTGAGTAATCTTGTTGTCGTTGCATACATATGTTTGAATGTTTAGTTTAGTATGAGTTTGATGCAAGGTCATCATCTCACTAAAGTGGGGGCTAAATGTAGTGTAGAAAAATGTATCCCTTTCACATTTTCACACTTGTTTAGGTCCTCCTATTTAATTTAGACTTAATTGTGCCTTATTCTAGTGTTGTAAAGTGTACCCCTTTACCCTTTCACACTTATTTAGGGATCCTTTACTTAATTGAGCTTAATTATGCCTTAATTGGCCCTTTAGTTCATTTACAAAGCCTATTTTATTACATTTTCCGAAGAGGAAACCCAACATTCATTAATGCCTTAACATAACACTTCTCATTGAGCAATGTGTTTCCTAGGTTAGGGACCTAGGACCCATTCACCCATATTAGCTCACATTTAAAGGAAAATTTATTATAGCAATCAAGATCCAATTGTCATATCAAAGTCTTTTTGCATCATGCATGTTATTGGAGCTAATGTGGTGATGTAGGTTTCATGATCCATTCAAGCATTCAAATTATTATTTCAAGTCAAGATACAAGGTTCAAGATCCATATCCATTGAATTCATTTCATGCAAGTTACAGATCTACATTCGACTATTTATGCAAGGGTTTGTTGAGTGGTAACATAGATTTGTTCATTCTTCATTCCCTCTTTCATGTTTCATTTCATTTAAAGGTTTGATTACCAAAATGGGGTTTGATCAAGGCAAACCCCTATTCACCAAAAATAAAACATTTTCCCTCTTTATTTGTGTTTACAGATTTAGGTGGAAGAAATTTTGAAGATCTCTTAAAGAGCAAAATTAGAGAGACACATGAACTCTTTTCTAACACCTAACTATTATTTTATTAATTGGATTGCTCACACACCATCACAAGCCAAAAGTTAAATCCCATGAAACAAGGAACTCCCTTTAACTTGGGTTAGCCTATCCATATTAACAACACATGCATAATCATACAAATCCATTAGAATATACAATTTCTTACTAGAATATATGATTAAATAAAATAACTAGAGAAATTATTATCCAAGCATTAGTCTAGAATCAATATCAAGTTACCATTTTAATTTCATAATGATCTTATAATCATGGTTCTAATTAATGATAGCTCCAACCTATTGGGGGTGATTTTAGTCATGCACAATGTACTAGGAAATAAGGATTTATTGCCTCTTGAAAAGTAGTGAGAACCACTCCAATGTTCCTTTCTGCTAGGTCTTGACTATGTGGATAACACAATTGTAAGATCAATGTAGTTTCACGAGGGGATCTTGAATTTAGATAACTAGAAAATAATATGCAATTATGAAAGATAATTTCAATAACTAAAAGCAACATACTACATTTTGGAAAATAGTAGAATGAGAATTTATTTTATTTTTCTTTCAACATAATGTATGAATCATTTATAAAATAAAGTGCAAAAGAAGTAGGGTAATGAGAAATAATTTAAATCTATCTTAACTAGACAATAGCATCAATCATTTAATCAATCTCGTTTGTAGGTTTGAACAAGATCTTTATAACAACCATTAATCAAAAAAACATTCGCACATTTACGATTAATGGAGTGCAATCTTCAAAGGAAATACAAACTCATAAGATTTTCAAATTTCATTCAACCAGAACACCGTTAATCACATGTAGATCTGGGACAAAATCCTACTTAATTCCATAGATTAAATTTAGATCTCATCAATTTAGCAATTGTAATTTAAATGGAATAATTATACCATTACCATGGTGTTGAATCCTAATGCATGCAACACAAGCATAATCCCTAGATAAATGAATCAACACTTTAGAAAAATTCAACAGGCAAAACTCCACACTGAGATTATATTTTGTTTGTAATTGCAAAAGTTACATAAGTATTCAAGCCCTTCAAATGATCCAGACTTAAACATATATATAAAAAATCAAGTTCCCATGATTATGGATCTGAAACAAAGAACAATTGGAAGCAACTTCAGTGTCCAAGTCTTTAGCTGAAATTTAAAAATAAAATAAAATAAAACTGAACTAGGCGTGCCAATTGCAACCAAGTCTTTTTTGTTGAATTAAAGGAAAGCAAGAAATAACTGAAATCCAAACTGAAGTAAACTAAAATCCACGAGTAGCTCCATAACTCCATCTTCTTTTTCCTTTATCAAATGGTATATTCTTTATCCTCCTTATATTTTCCACACCAATTCTTGAAATCCTCTAATATGGCATTGAACTAGAAGAAGAGAACCATAGTCCTTAGGAGTGGCAACAAAAAACATTTCAGACATCCATGACCCAACAAAAACAACCCTTGTATTGATACTTCATTTCTTTTGAATATTTTGGAGTCATGTCTCTTGCGAATACCAATACCATGTATTAACATTTTCATAATAAGAAGAGAAAACCTGCACAACAAGTTATGTTAGACCATATCAGATTTTATTTTAAAGTTATAACTTGTCAAGAAGGAGTTATATAAGATTTTTGAGGATCGACCTTCAGGCTTACCGCTTACCCTTTACCATCAACATCCACACTTAATCTTTCATCATTTAGTTATTAAAACCTTTGAGCATCGGGGATTAGGAATCCCCTATACCCAATACCTATGAAATGAATTTACTTTGTTGAATATTTCTCTCATGAAGCATTGAAGATCGGGGGTATCATGTATCCTTTACTTGTCAATGAAAAATCTCCCAAGGGATATTAGTGCTTGATCGAGTGTCAAGGATCGGGGATCCCTTTTACTTCTTTCATTGGTGTTATCAACGTTGTGTAAATAGTATTCTTGACTCATGAAGTCTGAAAGGGTTTTAGAGATCAGGCTATGGGATTTCATCTTTTTGTTTTCATGTTTTACTTAGGTATTACTTAAAACAAAATCTTGAGGCCCAAGGCTTGATTTACATTTTGTTGATCTAACTTAATTTATTTTGAAAGGGACTCAATGAAGGCTTGGCAATTTTACCATGATGAAAAAATCCTACGTGATGGTGGACATCACAGGTCAAGGGTTTGTAATAGCTCCTACTTCTATAAGGAAATAAACAAATGAACTCCCCAATGTCTGATAACTGAAAGAATAAAATGAAGACAACAATTTTAGCTAAGTGTAATGTTACACACAAAATTAGGGATTAGAGGTCGAGGATCCTTAATACCCTTTGCACCTCTATAAGCTATAGGCAAGAATGATCTTCGAAGTTTGATGTTCAAAATTCATTTATCAAATCAGCTAAGTAAAAGGTAAGGTTTCTAGTTGGGGATCGGGGTTTCCCCTTACCTCTTGCAAATGTTTTAAGGTATATGATAAAGGAAACCCACGAAGTCCAAAAAGGTTTTGCAAAATTTGTTGTCTAAGCCAATGTGTCACAGATCAGGAGTCGAGGTTTCCCCTTACCCCTTGTGAATGTTCTAAGGTATGAGATAAAGGAAACTTGTGAAGTCCAAAACCCAAAACTATGTTTTGAGTCTTTAAAATGCTAAGGAAAGTATCCAAGTCAAAACCTAAGGAAATCATACAGTTGTGTGGGGAAGGTGATTTTGGAGACCTACATGTATTAACCTATTGTTTAAATGTTAGGTCAGATATAAAAGGTTGAGCATACGCCTTACCGCTTCCACCTCTATAAGGAATGCATTAAAGGATATCCTCGAAGGCCGAAATCTAAAGGTGTTTAAAAGGTTTCAAGTCCAAGGCATGATCGGGGGTCGGCAATCAGAGCTACCTCCTACCTTATGCAAATGACTTTGAGTAGGGAGTAAGAGGGAACAATGAAGCCCAAAGCTCGATAGTTATCAAAACTCAAACCATTGAAATGACTAAGGTAAAATCACAAGGGAATCCCATAGTCTAATGCTCGAGGATGACGCCACAAACATCATCAATCGACGCACCAAGATTGACGATTTGGAGGGAAAAAGAGCCAAGAAAAATGATGAGAGAGAAAAATAAACAAGAAAAATGAAAAGAAAAGAAAAGAATAGAGGAATGCCAAAACCAGATCGAGAACCAAAAAGCAAAAACACAAGAATGAGAATAAAATGAGCGAGAACACAAAAATGAAACCAAGCAAAAAACCAACAATCCAAATGCACACCTATTCCAAACCAGAAATTTGAATAAAGAAATTTACAATTCAAAGGCATAAGAATAACCAACTTGGGCAACTCGAAAGGCAACTTTAGAGGAATAAGAAAAAAAACCCAACAAACGCCAAGCATAACAAACACAAACCAGGCAAGCAAAACACGATCATGCGAGAAACAACAAGCAGATAGACAAATACACCATAGACAAAAACTAGTTAGGCAACTTCAAATAGACACACACACTCGTGCTTAGACACATGTCGATCTTTCTTCGAATAATGGAAGATAGTTGTAGAGATCCTTGAAAACATCGTGTTTATTTAAACACGTGAATGTAAAATAAGTGAAGCCTTTTGTTAATACCCCTTTGATCACTTTCATTAATGGCACACTAGTATGCGGGTTGGTACCACTACATGGGTTGGTAGCATTAACTTCCAATGGCATAACCAGTTCAAATTCTTATTTTCTATGCCTGACAAGATTGATGTGAAATATGTTGGTGTTCCGAATCAACACACCAAATAAATCCTAAAGACTAGCCAATTTCTTATGTTTAGACTCAAAGGTGGATTTGGCCAACTGACAGAAAATGGGATTAGAACACATTTCCCTTACACTTCAGGCTCTGTAGGACCTAGGGGGTGACCCTTTAGCAACACCTAAATATTCAAACACATAATTAACCAGATATCGCTTAACAAATAATGCTCTCATATAATTATACTAAGAAACATAAAATATCACTCAATATTGGCTAAGACATTGAGTGAATTTCATTAACCAGCATGGAGAACATGGCAAACACATAACCCAAAATACATAATTGAAATGGTTTTTAATTTAATAATTTGGAACCAAACTGAAAACAACATAAGCATAAAGATTGACCAGTGCCAAAAAGAGGGCTACAAAGTCATATAACAAGCATTTCATCCTACAGTATTAGACATGTTTTGAAGGTCTTTGAAAATGTTATCACATTGTGACAAAAAGACCTTTGAAGCTTTATCTGGTAATCATTCTTACAAATCCACTTGGCAACACAAAACTCCCATTACATTTGTTAAAGCAATTACTCCATCTTTGAATAGAAGGCAATAACATATGTAGCTAACATTAGTTAAAGCAATTACACTATTTCACAGAACAAAAGGCAATAACAACTATAACTCAAATGCAACAAGTGTGCATGAAAAAATCCAAGTAATTTTTTATTATTGAATTCAAAAAAGTTTTACATCTCAACAATGGAGACAATTATAAAACAAAATATATTCATGAAGCTTAATTCAAAACACAAGACACCTCAGATTAATTGATTAACAGTCATATTTCACCCTAGCTTTACAATCTACCCAAAACTTATGCCTACCTTGCTAAGCTTTCATAAAAATTGGAACCCTTACAATGAAAGAAGAAAGAGAATAAAAAGAAACAAAAGAAGCCCAAGAACTGATCTGTTGACGACATCTGGAAGCTTCATCCACCGTTAATCTACAAAAAAAATATCTAGAAAAGCCTCTCTCTTCTCTCTACATTTGCAACAGAAAAATATCTCACTGTTTGCCCTGCATTTGAAAAAATAATTTCTTCCCCTATAAAAAAATCATTCACATTGCTTTCATCAAATTTCACTTTGCACCTTCAACAAACAAAATATTTTACACAATGAATGCTTTATTCACTTTATAAAATATTCCGTGACTTTTAATATTGTATCTTATTTAAAAGATTTTCCTTTTAATAAAGTGAAAACCTTCAGAAATTTTATCACAGGATAAACAAGATATTAACTGCATCCTTTATTTACTTCCCGAAAACTTATAAAGTGAATACTTCAATTCACTTTTTCGGGCTTTTACAACTATTGTGCTTGGGTCACTTTCTTTACCACTTATATTTTTGTCCACACCTTTCACAAGGCATTTTATATTTATTACCCACTTATTAAATAAAATGAAGGCCTTTAAATTTTTTTACCATCGAACATCAAAAGACTTTACCCATGCCTTATTTTATTTAATTATTCACATTTAAAAACCTTTGCTTTTTCACCGAGCACTTTAAAACCCATCAAAATAGCACTTCAAAAGAAATCAATCGAGCCCACCGTAAATCTTCTCACACACCCCGCAACTCCTCCCATGATTTCATCTTTCCTCCCACGAGGTTGGCCATCAAGGGTCCAGATGTATCCACGCTGCCAGCTTCATCATGGCCGTTCATTATGTTTTCTTTGCCCTAGTTTTATTTGTTGCATTTCTCACAATTTCTATGAATGCTCGAAACCTTTGGTCATGGCGGCATAAAACATAAAGACGAACATTCCCTCTACAAAAATGTGAGACCATGGTAGCTTGGAAGTCACCACACTATTTTGATATATTTTCATTGCAGGCACTATCTCCCCTGACGTTGCATCCATTTGGAAACTTCCTAAGGCCTCCTCAACAAATCCATTTGTATATGTTTGCTTCCACATTTTGTTTCTAGGCGTTTTTAACTGAACAGTTTCATACACCTTCTCTATACTGTTTTACTTTGCACTGAGTCGGCCTCTGTGCAGCCAGCATGGGCGCCCCATTTGTAATACCAAACATACTCTTTTTAGCTTGAAAAAATGGTGCCTAACCATTCATGAACCTTCTCTGGTCTGTGCCAACATTCCACAAAGGAATTCAAAGCTTTCAAAATGTGTTGACATGCTCAGTGAATCTGCATGAAAGTTTCTAAGGACTTTTCAACAAATACATTTTGTGCCATGCGCTGCAATCAGTGATTCAATACCATCACTGGATATTTCAATAAAGCTTCACTTTCACTGTCAGAGACCCCAACATGGCACGCTGGCTGCCATTTGCTTAAAAGTTTCTAAAGGCATTTTCAACAAATCCACCTTCGCATCAACTGCTCCTTGATGGCGTTTATCTGGTCATCATCGCCCCTTTGCAGTGGCGCCCCTTCTATCAATAGAATTTTTGTAGACAAGCTTGATATGTTACATATTCACTGCAAATGCAAACTCTTACATCTTTTAGCGCGGGCAAGATGGAATGTCAGTATAACCACTAGTTGCATTGGTTTTAAAATTTCTCTTACCGATTCTATATGCTGCAAAGTAGACCTTTTAAAAGTTCATTTGCCATGTCCATGTTGCTCTAGATATTGCATTATAATAAAATTTCCTCAGTAGTTTCAATACCGTCTTACTGCAAACAAATATCCGACCCCTTGAATCAACCTTCCATTTTGATAAACATGCGACTCTAGGTGGAAAACCCATCCTCTGTTCTCTATTCCATGCATTTCAAAAGATGCACAATAACCCTAGTTCCATGTAAATACGCCTTCAAAGCAGCCAGTGTAAAAGATTTGCCCCCTTTGCAGCATCAGATCACCACCTTTTAACTGGGACAATGGCCTCTCCATTCATTAATTCAATCATTTCAATTCCACTGTTCCAACATATTTGAACTTCCATTTCCATTTAGCCAAAGCATTATGTCACTAGCTTCTACGAGAAGGATCTTCTTTGCACATTGTGATTTTTTAGCATTGAACAAAATGGTAATATGTTCTCATTTAATCCATTGGGAAAACTTCATCAGGAACACATGAAGCAATTACAAAAGCATTAAATTTTGTAAAACATCGAGAGATTCCCTATGCTTTCTTGATCTTTTGAAACCTCTATGGAAGTGATTCCCCACTGTTTAACTTGTTGAGTCCTTTGTCGTTTTCTCCTTGTTACATGCATGAATTCAAAACCATTTATTTGGAGTGACTTCCATAATGCAACATATATAATTTCACCACTGTGCAAAAAAATGTCAGGTTCCCATATGGGCCCATCTAATTTTTTTTCGTTTTTGAACAAATTTCACCTCATTTGACCTTGGGGCTGTTTCTCAGTGCATCATAGGTGAAAACATGAATTGGGTTGTCATTAAAATCTGTTTTCTAGCACATTTGAACAGTGAACAAAACCGGCTAGGTGGGCTCTGGAATCGCCCAGGGAAACCAATCAAATGATCTCCTGGAGCAATAAAAACTTACAGGCATGTAGACACTTGATTTGAGAATGGAGTACAAAAGATGGTTTGGCAAAAGAAATCCCGAGGCACTAGATATTAATCCACAAATTTGCTTATTTGGACTTTTCTGCAACTGCACTTGTTCATAACCAATCCAAGCTCACCAAATTGCCATCATGAAAAATATCAAATCAACTCCTGGCAATCTACCACTGGACATACAAGCTCATTTAGGTACACCAAGTATGTGTGCAAGAAGGATTTTCTTCAATCATCGTTTATCAAAATAAATTGAAGGCCAAAGTTGACCACCCTGAAAGGTTCCAAAAAAGCAGGTGCAAAACTGAACAAATTGCATTTGCTTTTGGCCTGGTAAAAATAGCAAATCAGATCCTGAGATTCTGAAACTTGACAAGGGAGTATATGAATGTGGGGAGAATGGAGAGCAACAATCCTTTTCTCTTGGCAGTCAACCATTTATGAAATATTAACCTGAATAGGAGGTCACTTTGCAAAACTGAAAGTTTGCAAACAACAGGTGCCAAAACCCTTCAGCTCCGCTTTTCAAAACCCTGACAAAACTTGTCGTGGGGAGCTGAAAATTGACATACATGTTCAAATATGTCATATGAGGGGTCCACCAAGAGGTTTGGCTTGAAAATCAACAAGCTCCAAATTACGACCTTCCAAAGTAGGTCACTTAGGTAGATTTTTAGGTGTACTTTTGAAAGTGCAGAGGCAAAATTTCCAATATAGACACTTCAAATTTGGAAAAATTTGAAAGTGCCATCAAAATGCATGTCAAATGAGGCACCACCACCATACCCTGCCAACTGATCATTTAAGTAAGTGACAAACCCACCACACAAAGCCTAATAAAATTCAGGTGAGTGACGACCGACAAGCAACAAGGAAAAGTCAAGGGTCAGGCCTGAAAAGCAAGGTAAACCCTTCTTGGGAAGCTCGAAACCCAACCTTAAAAAAAAAATAGTGCAAGGAAAAAAGAAAAACCAAGGAAAAAGGAAAGAAGAAAAAAGAAGTGGGGAGAAAACCGCAACACCCATAGCCAAAAAGAGGGGGGTCCCACTTTGCAAAAGAGATAAAATGGGTATGAGTGCAAAGGAACAACACAAACCCTTTAATCCTTGATGAATGGTCTTGTCCTATTTAAAAAGGATAACATTAACAAAAAAATATTAGTATAAATAACTATTTAAATATCAAATAGCCACTAGACATAAATATCACTTTCTCAAGACATGTATTAATATTTAGAAGAACCATACTTTTCCCATGTCATTTAGCTATCAAGTACTCACTATTTTATGAGGTATTACATAAAATGTGTATGCCTCATAGGATTATTCTTTATAGTAAGTTTTTGAAAGAAAGCATGCTCTTAACTAGCTAATTTATAGTTATATATTAGTGAGTTAGTTTATCAAAGCCTTTAATGCATGTGTAATGGTGAAGTTTGTATTTTTATGTCATTTTTTATTTAGTCTCTTATCTATTTTAAAAGGAGCATTTTAACATATGAATATATCGATAAACGATTTAAATTTTATATAGAATTTAGTTTCTTAGTTTATGCATTATTTTGATCTATTTCTCATGGCATAGGAGGCATAATCTATAATGGCAATAGAGGAAAAACATATGATGTTGTGATGGTGAAAGAAGTGAGAAAACCTACTTAGAACTGCCATTCATTTTTTAAATATAAAGACATTATAATTTTAAAAGACATATTAATATGAAACTTTTAAAAAGTAAAATATAAATATACACTATTCACTACATTTTTTCAAGTAAAAATAAACTAAAACAATTATTGAGTTAACAAATGGTGACTTTGTATACAAAATAAAATTGGTGTATTGCAAGGGGTTCATCCCATAATGTGATGGTAAAATGGTGGTGTTGTTGTTGTTGTGGCGACTAGGGTTCAAACCTCCATTGGTTCATTATGATCACAAGCATTATGCCTTCATTGATCTTGTGTTCACAGGTTTTGGTGTTCCAATCCCTCGTTAGGTTGGTGTGCTTGCGGGATATGTGCCCTTGTTGGGATGTCATTCTCATGTGATTGGACTGATTACTTGCATTCATGTTAGGGAGGAGGTTCCTTGATTATGTCAGGCTAAAACTTCTCAATGTTACGAATCAAAAAATAAAAACAAGTGTATTATAATTTTTTTTTTGAATAAAAATAACAATAAAGTGAACAATGCAAATTCAAAGTATTACTCGAAAATAGTGTGTGGGTCAGAGATTGTTGAAAATGAAGAGTATTACTTGAAAACAGGGGTGTTTTGCAGATTCAATGGCCTATGGCCATCCCTCCCAGATCTCCACGATTGGGTTGCGGCTTCATGGAAGCCCTTGGTTGCTGGGGAAATCGAACTCTACCCTAGCGCTAGGGGCTTCTTTATCGCAACCTTTGGCTCCCCAATTGAACGTGACCGTGTTCTGGACAGAGGGTGGATGTGGGGTATTCATTCTCTATCCATAAGGCCTTGGTCTCGTTTTTTCAACCCACTCACGGAGCAGTTGAACACCAGACCTGTCTGGGTTCGTCTGCCGAACCTTCCTCTATAGTTTTGGGAGGAATCATGCTTCGAGGCCATTGACAATTCCATTGGTCATTTCCTAATGGTGGATTCCACAACTAGGGAGTTTGGGCATACTAAAGTCGCACAGATGCTTGTTGATCTTGACTTCTCCAAGCCTCTCCATGGGGATGTTGTTTTGCTGGTAGAGGACAGACCATGGAAGTAGCTCCTTGACTATGAGGGTCTCCCCTTTCGGTGTCGGAGGTGTTTTTCGGTGGATCATCTGGCCTCTGCTTGTCCTCTTGCCCGTTGCAAGGGCGCCGCAACTTGGTGGAAGGATGCTCTCTTGGATCACCTCATGGTGGGCTCTCCTTCGGTTGCTTCTTCACTGGGGTTTGTTGAACATACTTTTGATCCTCTATCGGACTTACCTTCCATGGATCCTCTTTTGGAGCGTTATGGTGTCGTTGGTATGACTGTGCCTGTCCGGTCCGCTGACGTTGGTAATTTTGTGACGATTTGTTCTGCTGACGATGTTGTCTCTGTTTGCCCTCTGTCGGATGCCTATGCTGTCCCTTTGGATGTTTTGTGCCTTGGTGCTCCACCTCCCTTCCTTGGGAGTTCTCCTGTGGTGCCTAGGGTGGATCCGCTCCTTTCCCCGGTGGTTCTTGCCTCCGAGCCTCCTTGGTCGGTTGTCCTTTGGAAGAAGAAGGCCCCTATTGCTTCTTCTTGGCCCCAGACTCGTGGTGCCAGCCTCGACCCCTATGTTTCTGGGTTTGTTTAATTTCTTTGGGTTTCTACAGCTGTCTGTCAGCTGTTGTTGGTTCTTCCTCTAGTTCAAGATTCTTCTTGAACTATGTTTTCTTTGGCCTTTGTGTCCTATGTAAAGGGTTCAACACCCTGTAATTGTTGCTTTTCAGCTATCTCCGTTTTTCCTAAAGTTCAATTCTGGTTTGAACTTTGTTTATCCTTTGCCCCTTGGGCCTTTTGTGAAGGGTACAACGCCTTGAAAATGTTGTTTAACTTTTCAAAAACAATGAAAATAAAATAAAATAGTTCTTAAATTAAAATTAAAATTTATGTGTCCATGTATGTATGTAATAAATAAAATAAAATAAATCTTAAGTAAAAACATTCAACTTATTCATTTTAACACACAAGAGATCTAGAAAATTAAGAACTATTGACATATCATTAGCATGTTCACTCTTTAGTTTTGTGCTCTAAAATGAATCTAGCTTGCACACTCATTTTAGAATTATTTATATTATATTTTTAAAGAGATCTGTCTTCCATCCTTGTCTACTCAAACACTTACTCTAGGAAAAAAAACCTCACAACTTAAAATCATTTATATTATATATCTAAAGAGTGTTATCTTTTATTATTATTTAATCAAATGAACAATGTACGTGAAGGGCCCTCACAACTTGATTGTATGAAAATGTGTCCAAAATATTGATAATACCACTAAGTATACAAATATGAAAAAATACATATCAAATTAAAAGCATGAAGTTTCCATAGTCCATGACAATATTGTAATAAGACTTCTAGATTAAAACAGTGTGCCAATTTTTACATCAATGTTTCAGATCATACTCCATGATCCATTATCGAGATGCAATGCAGATAGAGAGAAGGGTATGATCCAAAATGTTGATGTAAACAATTAGCACACAAGTTTAATCCATAAATCTTATTACAATACTATCATGGATTGTGGAAATTTTATGCTTTTAATCTTATATATCTTTTTCCATATTTGTATACTTAGTGGTATTATCAATATTTTAGACACATCTTGATGATGGATCATGGAGTATGATTTGAAACATTGATGTAAAAATTGGGATACAATTTTAATCCAAAAATATTATTAAAATACATATAAGATTTCGCATCTATATCATTCTAAAAAATTCTTCCATTATAAAATAATTACCAAATATCTAAATCTATTATACTCTGAGTCTTAACCAATCATTCTAAATGAATTTATATAAAATGTTTAAAGTTGACCTAAAAAAATATTTAATTATTAATTTCTTTCTAGGGTATCTCATCTGATATAATTTTGTGTTATTATTTTTATCCAAACTTTTCTAGGGTTACCATAGGGTTGCAAGGTACAAAATCCTATAATTCAGAGCCTTTTATTTTTTCACTGTTGAACTAGCTTGTCTGCACTTGCCATTAGAGTCTACACTTAGTTGTTTCACTCTAGAAAATTTTGCATCTAGTTGAAATAAACCTAAAACCCATCTTAAGCTGATGCTACCTTTGCTGAAACGACACCCCATGTGCTACCTTTGGCCTAACAACTCGCTTAGTTACATGCACATCAAAGATGTCACAATTATTTGAATTCATGGATCTTGTTATTAGTTTTATGTTCTCAAAGTAAATTTACAAGAATGTTAGTTTTATGTTCATAAATATGTGTTTGGAATAAATTATTTTCATATATATATATGATGATTGATCTTTTATATCTCATGTTGAATCTATATATACATATCTTATAATGTGAATATTATTATACTTTGTTTCCTTCTTCTACATTACATCATGACCTTATTATGTTTAGTGAGTTATTATATGATGATTATGATGGTTTTACACATTCATATTTACATGTGAGTACTTTTCTACTTGTTAACTATCAACACATAGATGATGACATCCTATTCATTAGTGAGTTTAGATTGTATCTAAGTGGTAGAGTTACAATTTTTTGAGTCATCTCACTTGTTCTCCTTTGTAAAATTGAATAATGTCTTTATTATATGTTTCTTTAGACCCATTTCACATGAGGATGACATGGATTTAGACATGACAATTCATGATATATCTTTTGGACCAAACCCATTTCTTAAAATGGATTACAATACACATGCTTCTTTATGTTCAACACTTTACACTAAGATTAATGTTATATTTATTGATTTGTCTCTATGTGCTCCTTGTACACAATATTTCTTAGGGATCTTAGTGCTACGTTTTTAGTAGATAGACAAGTCTCACTTTCACCTAGGCATGATAATGATTTCACTTCTTCTATAGAAAATGATATGAATTATTCACTTCCACAAGTTCATCACCCTTAATGTTTTTCATGATGTTCCTTCTACTTTATCTTGTGGCTCATGGCCTATGGATGGTATATTTAGTGGCGAGTAGAGTGACACCCCTTCATCTTCGTATGAAGTGGTTGATGACTACTTCTTTCATGATGGTTTGTCTTACAGTATGCATTCTTTTGAAACACTTATGATTAAACCATTTAGCAATGGTAAAGATGCACACAGACATGTTAAATAATTCCTAACCTCACAATATGCTTCTATACATGATGGTAGTACTTTGATACATTCCTTTGGTGATATTTTGATTGATAGAGCAAAACAATGGTTTAACACATGTGATGTTTCTTATACATTGTCCATGCTTTGTCACATGCTTTCATAGATTGGTTTATTATTGGTCAAATATCATGCATTACTCATGCTTATTGGTTTTCTCACCTTAGTGGCCCATCCTTAGCAAAACCCACAAAATTTTATATGCATTGTGATATTCTTAATAGAGATCTATTATGGATCTATTCATGATTTCACATGGAATGTTCCCACTATTATAAATGAAAAGGAACATGTTGAGAGTGAAATTTATCCTTATTTTAACTACCTCATCATTGGGATTGATAATTTCTAAAATGGTATATTAATGCACAAAAAGTTTAATCACAAGATGATAATATTGAAGTATTATACAATTCTTTGATATATGATGTACTTTAGATTATTCTTCCCCAAATAGATTTGTATCATATTGTTCTAAAACATATCATGGTAGAGGTGATCCATTACAACATGTGTAATAATTTTGTTATGTATCTCATTTATTTTCATGGGGACCAATTACTTCCCAAGTGTTGGTGTAAATAGGTGTTTTACCTAAGTACTATTTACATATTAAGTCCACTTAGGTTATAGAAGGGAATATTTCTAGATAGTGTTAGTTGTCACTGGATCTTATCTTATCTTTTGAAATTAATACCTGTATTTTGAGGTAGTTGTCTCTTTGTACATAATATTAAGACACATATCAAGATTTGTCTAATCTTATCTCATAGCTTGCCTTTATAAGCAAAGAATCATATGTACATTAGATATTCAATATGGAAATATTACATCCATAATCATGGCATGATATTTCTACCATTTCTCTCTTGTGGAAGTTATTGTTGTTTTGCAGATGATCCTGGGGTGTTGAGGAGTTCTCCATTAACTCCGACATGGTATTAGAGCTTCAGTGTTGCAAACTTCTTCCCAGATCTAAGGGATCTATTTTGGCTTGAATATTTTGTTGGGTGCAAGTGAGGGTTTCAAGGACCTTATGATTGAATCCAAAGCATCAAAAAAGGTTAGGTTTTCCTTCTTTTTTTGTCAAAATTTTGTTATGTTTGGATTGATATGCAAGGGTTCCAAGTTGAGGGTCAAAATTGCCAAATCTTGGAGGTAGCTGAAATTTTTAGGTACTTTGGGCCAAATCTAACCTTTCCATTGCATTTGGAAGGCCCAAAAACCTAAGCATCAACTGCCAAATTGTCTAATTTAAACTTTTTCTTGGCTTGTCATTAAGCAAATTTTTTTGGTTGGTTGTCATTTTCATACATATTTGTACTTGTTTGTATTGTACAACATGGTAATCTTTGCTATAGTCATTTTTTTTGGCATATTCATAGAAGATTCCAGTATGTGTCAACATTGTACACCCCTTGTGTAGGTTTTGCATCAACAAATTGTACTTGTTTGTGATCACGCCACCTATCTTGTTGGACAACACAAGGGTGGTTATCATAGAATTTTTTATTAATATTTTTTGAAATCCCTCGAAGGTGCTTGGTCACAAGGCTTTGTTCCTTGTGGGCTTGGCCTAGTAGGTGGGGGGGCTTATAGCCTTGGATGACGACATGTGGTTCACCACCCACGATAGCGACACCCCAACAACATTGTCACCATTGTTGGTAGTGGTTATTTTTTTAAAACAAACATTTATACTTGTTGTCATATGGGTGCTCGGGACTATAGGCCCAAGGGCCCAAATTTTATCCCCTAATGCTTGATTGGGGATTTTTTTTTCAAAATGCCATAACTTGCAATCCAGGAGGCATTTTTTTGAAACAAGATATCATTAGAAGGTTGGCTCTATGAATTTTATAATGGTGCAGGTTATTTTTTATTTTTTTGTTTGGTGGAATTTATTGTTGTTTGAAGATCTAGATCATCATTTTTGGCCTCCGAGCTCATAACATTTTTCCATGATCTTTGATTTTCATGATTCTTGCGGCATTGTAAAGGTATTAAGGAGCTCTATCATGCCAACCAATGCAAAAAAAATTGTTCATACCTAGGTATATTTTATTCAAATTTTTATTTATTCACATTCTTATTCATCACTTGGACATACTATCACTTGGGAAGGTGCAATTTTGATATTTGCACTTCATTTCAATTATAAAACAAAATTTTATATCCTATTGCTTTTTCTAGATTCTACGGTTTCATATCGAGATTTCTCTAATGTTCCTTTGTATCAGGATTGTTATTGCTTTATCATGATTCCAAGATTGCTTCAAAGATATTCTAGGATTTCTAGCATCAAAATTATCTTTCCTTTGTTGCTTGGATTAAGGTTTTAATGTTACTCCAATAGTGTGCTTCCTTCTAGTGTTTCTTTGAAGTAGGTTATCTCATTAGGGGGTTGAATGGTCTCTCTTCATTTCTCCTATGGGGGGTCTTTTTCCTCACATGGGGTTTCGTCCTCTCATTCTTCATGGAGAGTATTATTTTATATTATCTCTCTTTTAGGGAGGAATTTTGTCACATTGTTTTTTTCCTTTTCTCAATTTATGAGAGATTGCATTACATTTATACATGGGTACTGTAGTGTTCTTTAATCAACTTAATAACTAGGAACATGAATTCCTCTACTCAAGGATTGAACATCACAACCATCAGTCATAATCTGCTAAAGAACCTCATTTACTTATCAACCCAGGGACGTAAACTTGAAATGGATCAGCACAATATATGCACTAATCACCTTTCCCAGACATGCATAACTTCCTAATAATGCCTAAACTAGAATTTGAGTTATTGAAATCAAATCTACTTGGATAAACTTGCTCAAAAATTAAAACTGAAAGATAAAACTATTTTGCATCTAGTGGTTGCGGGAACAGTTGACAGCTCTGTGTTTCTGCCAGCTGCATGAACAGTCACATAAACTTCTATAAAAGGAAATGCATCTATTCTAACTTGCAGAATGAAAGTATAGGTAGTTCCCTAAGTGGGCCCCCTTGAAAAAACTTCATAAACTTTATTGATTCAAGGTAAACAATACATAGCACATAATCTCTTGACTGTATTTCTGAAATTGAAAATGTGTTTTACAATAGCAATCTTCCAGCCCATTCTCTGAAGGAGAATGGGCTATTTATTGAAAACTGATTCTAACTACTAACTAACCTTCCCTTATAAAATGGGAGGTCTTTATTACATTCAACTAACTAAGCAAAGAGGTGGATAAAAATGTAAGAACTAAGTCAAATCGGTCCATCAGTCTTAAAGCGCCACCATCCTAGATTTGTGCACCATCAAGATGCCTGAGCTAGATTTCTGAAACACTCCTCTTGCATGGTGGATGAGTTGAGACTGCCTCCCTATTCTTTTGTTGTTGAACCAGTCTTCATTGATTTGGTCTTCTATCCTTCAAGTGGGAATTGAATTCCTTCCTTCAATCGTGGTACCTACAAAATATCCTGCCAGCTATTCTTGAGGTAGAGAGTTAGCTCAACATGTTCGACCTTTAAGACGATTCATTACTTCATTTATATATTTACTTAAGCATTAATCTAAAGCAAACATTATTCTAGACATGGCTACAGGAAGTTTAATAGTAGAGGCTGCAGGAAAGGTTTGTCTTCACACAAAGTTATAAGGCATCCATTAAACTAATAAAACATTCAAAAGTAATAATCATGGAAGACTTAGCATAATATACTTATTATATTAAGCATAAAAGTTCATGTCTTATCCCATAATCAATACTAAATGTTTGTTTTAGCATAATGAAAAAGCATAAAAATGTTTGCCAAAAACTTGGCTCATCACTCCCCTCAACCAACTATTTGTTGGACCCTTCAGCAAATCTAGCATTTCTTCTCTTGGTAAATTCTCTTAAATCAGCATTCTGCTGTTGTTCACACTCTCCATGCTGGAAACTCCAGAAGTGAGCTCGCATCGCCTCCGGCCTTTGCCATCTGTTATCTTCGAAATTCCTATTATATATGTTGCTGTCCCCCTGCATAGACAGTAATGGCCATAGGAGAATAGGTGGTTGCATAACCAAGGGCAACCAATTCTCCCTTTTTGTCCTGGCATTCCTCATGTATCTTTCCGCCCTTCTGGTTGTTGCATACAAGGTATTGGGAGTGTGTGGTTCTGCTCTTTTTAATTGAAATGGAAGATGCTCCCATCTTGTTTGAACGTGCAAGTTTGCAACACTAAGATCACTGTTTATTATCTGGATATACTGAGAAAATACTTCTTGTCTCAAAGGCTCAATTAATGGCCTAGCTCTTTCATCTCTCCACAATTTCTTCCAATCAAAGTAGATACCCATCCCATTCTTTGATTCATTCCTCACAGATAATGGCATATTGACTTCATCATGGTGATGACTATCAAATTGTTCCCCCCTTCTTATCTCATTGGTGATCTAGGAGATCAAAGCGTTGATATGAATGTCCCTGACATAACATAAGGGGTTCCAATCCTTATCCTGAGGTATAGCCAAATTATGCAAATAAAATTCACACAAGAGGTTCTTGATGTGTAGAGGTGAATCTCTATCTGCCTCATAAAATTCTTCCAGGGTATCTAATGAAGGATTTTTACCCTTCCAAATTCTAATCAGTTGGAAGTTCAAGTACAGCTCCTTGAGATACATTGCATAGACAGGTGAAGGTTCTTGACATTGCATCAGCCGTGGAACAAGCTCTACCACCTGGTTGAGAGTGTCAACTAAGTTAGCAATTTCCAGATTCTTATTTTGGATTATCCTTTGTAATCTCTCGATTTCGAGTGTAGAAGTAGTCTGTTGATGCTAGAGTTCTTCAAAACATGCCATTCCTGCAGTAAAGCTCGTGACATGGAGGGGAGGTCTATGACTATAGCTTACTACAGGTGACCCTTGTATTTCTTCAGTTACATCCACTTTTCCTTATTCTTCTTCTCCAATTACCTTTGTACTATTTAATTGTTCAAAGTTTTCTTGTCTTGAATTACCTTCCTGAGCAGTAGGAATCTCATTGGTCATGCCAATGTTTTCACCCTCTTCTTCTGGTGGAATCACAATTGTTACCTCTTCCTTCTCAACAAATCCTTCTTCTTCCTGTAGTTGTTATGTCATACTTCCCTGTATCTGCTCTACAATGGCAGCCAATTCATCGAGGCCATCTCCTTGAGGTGTACTTAGAGTCTCCTCAATAATAGGTTCCTCCATTTCTAGTATAGGACTAGAAGGGTTTGAGGTTGGTGGTGTGGCTGGAGTAGCATTAAGTGATTGACAGGCTATCTGGTTTTGGAGTCTAGAACTCCTTCTTATGGGAGTAGGAATTATCTTACACTTCTTCAAGGCTTTTATCGTAGGAATAGAGAGGTGTTCCTTTTGTTTTCTTTTTACAGGCGTAGGGGTTGCCACAATGGGTGATTTCCCTTTCCCATCACTGGAAGAAGGCTCAGGATTTTGGATAGGAGTTTGTGTTGGTTGCTTGGAAGTTTTTTCAAAAAGAGGAATGTCATCTTGTGAATCAGATGATTCCTGAGCAGGGGACATAGCAACAGAGGTCTGGCCTATGGACTGTGAGGTTCGTCGCTTGAAAGTAAGAGGTTCCCCTCTAGGTCCAATATTTTGAATTTTAGGGTTGAAATTGACAATGAATTCCTCCCAGGTCATTCCTAAGGCATCTTGGACAAATTTTTCAACAAGTAATTTAATAAGGCAGTGGTGGGATATGGAGTTAACCCTACCCTTTTTAAACTCAGCAACACTATTTGATAGCAAATTGTAAAGGAAGTCGGGAATATTCATCAACAATCCATGGCATAAATGAGACAAAAGTTTGAAGTGATGAGAATGCAGGACTGAAAACCTACCTTCACAGGTTATGTATTTGATTATATATCCCGCCCGTGACACCTAGTCCTACGGTAGACTCATCCTTTGTGCACCTTGCTTATCTACCAGTAGAAGAGGGTCATTTGGCCGAGTAAACTCTGCCCTGGCGCTCTTTGCATCCCTTCCTCTAGGAAATGGCTCTCGGACTTGACCTAATCCCGTTATCTCTGTAATTTTGTCAATTGATGCATTTGTCGTTATACCTCTAACTTTTGCTTCCCCTTCTTGAAATTTCCTTGTAAACTCCTCTGCAATGCCTTCATCAAATTTTTCAAGTTTTAGGAAGTAATTAAGCCACCCATATTGTCTGAATGGCAGCACATGCAACACATCTTGCAACAGGATGTTATGATCTATAGGCTCATGTCGAATCGGCTGACCTCCCATCTCCTTAGTTTTATGATCCCCTAGATTTTCTAAACTTGCGCAACCAATGAACTTCCTGAAACCCCAATTCTACAACACTTTGCATCCCCTCAACCAAAACTTTTGAACCACACTTCAAAAGATACAAAAAATATAGGAAAAAGAAATTCAATTTTCAACCTTTTTGAAGGAGTAAGTAATCATAGTTGAGCGAAACACATTTAGGTTCATAATTGCAGGAGGAAATGGTGTTCAGTTCTTTTAATTGTGGATTTCAAAAATCTGGCGCTCATGCCGAAATGACAGTGACAATGGTTGTGACAAGGCCTTAAGGCGGCAGAAACAATTACGTGGCACAAAGTTTGAAAAATAGAAAAATGTGCTCAATCGTGTGGAAAGGCCGAAGGATCGACAGCCATATAGGAATGTAGTTTGCAATAATTAATACTGTAATAAATGTAATAAATGAAACAACTAAGCAGTCTTAAAGTGAAGTGGAGCTCACCTTGATGGAACCGTCGTAATTACCTGATGTGACTTCACTTCTTCACTCGAAAATGTGATCCATAGAAACGTGGATGGTATGGAGAATGGTAGGTGGGTTAGGTGGAAAAAAGAGTGTGAGTGTACGGATTCTAGATGGAGTGAGTGAATGGAATGGGGATTCGAGTGGATGACCCCTTTATTATGACAGTTTTATGCACTTTTATGCATGGCCTAGGGAATTGAGTTGTGACTCAATTCCTTTGGCTGCAGGATCAATGGTTTCCTGCACAAATTCAAACTGGCTTAAAAATTCTTCCCTGTCAATGGGCTTATAGTAGAGCTTTAGGCGATGCCCATTGACTAACAACTTGAACTAGACCTCATCAATGGTCTTCAGTTGTACAACACCATTTGTGAATACTTCTACTTCGTATGGACCCAACCATCTAGTTTGCAATTTTTCTTGACTATCTTTATATCTTGAGTCATAGAGCAGAGCCCTATCTCCTACTTTGAATTTATTGTCTTTAATGTACTTATCATGCCACTTTATTCGCTAGTTTTGTATTATCTCAATGTGTTGTAGGGCATTCTTTCGGAGCTCATCTAAGGCATTGAGCTACATGACTCGTTCCTTTTGTGCAGTTGTTAGGTCCATATTCATGTCCATTGTTGTTCTAAGGTCTTTATGCTCAAATTCTATTGGCATCATAACTCTTTTTCCATACACCATTTCAAAGGGTGTATATCCTGTAGTAGTCTTCCATGTAGTGCGGTAGGCCCATATAGTCTCTGGTAACCTTGCAGCCCAGTCCTTTCTATGCAAATCTATAGTCTTAGTCAGAATTGCCTCAATATCTCTGTTGGTGATCTCCACTTGGCCATTAGCCTGTGGATGATAAGGAGTTGATTTTCTGTGCCTTATGTTATATTCATTGACTAAGGCTATAATCAGAGTGGAGGTAAACTATGTTCCCTGATCAGTGACTATTTCCCTAGGAACACCAAATCTAGTGAAGATTTCCTCATAGAGGAATTTTGCCACCTTATTATCCCTAGCATGCTTCATAGGTCTAGCTTCTACCCACTTTGTTACATAATCTGTGCATACAAGGATATAAGACTTACCATTTGAAGGCGGATCAATTGGCCCTACAAAATCCAGTCCCCATTTGTCAAAGGGTGTAACAATTACTTGTGGAAATAGAGACATCTTGTCTGATCTGGTTGGTCTTCCCATCCTCTGGCATCTGTCACATCTTCTGGTGTATTTGGCTGCATCTCTATGCAAAGTTGGCCAATAGTAGCCAGTATTTAATATTTTCATTGCTTTCCTTTTTGTAGCAAAATGTCCCCCACATGGTTCATCATGGCTCGGATGCAGTATATCATGAGTATCTTCCTCTCGTACATATCTTCTCATAACCTGATCTGGCCCTGTATAAAAAATGCAATCTGTAATCCAAGAAAAGTTAAAACTTTTCTCTACCAATAATCGCTTTTCCTTAGGGGAGAACTGAGGAGGATTTCTTCCTGCAGCTAGATAATTTGCTATATCTATAGACCATGGGTGAATGACCTTGATTGCAAACAGATGTTCATCAGGAAAGGAATCTTGAATAAGTGCAGAGTTATCTTGCCTTTGAATTCTAGACAGGAAATCAGCGACCACATTGTCTTTCCCTGGCTTGTCCACAATTGTAATGTCAAATTCCTGCATGAGCAACAACCATCTTGCTAGTCTTCCTGTTATTGAGCTCTTGTTCATAAGATACCTGATTGTTGCATGATCGACATGGATAAATATCTGATAGCCTGTTATATAATGCTTGAATTTGTTGAGAGCATAAATGATTGCTAACATTTCTTTTTTTGTAACAGTGTAGTTGAGCTCGGCTCCCTGTAAATTCTTGTTGATGTAATACAATGCATGTTTAGTTGAACCACCCTTTTGTCCTAAGATAGCACCAGTAGCATAATCTGATGTATCTATATGAATATGGAATGGAAGTGACCAATCAGGTCCTTTCAACACAGGTGCTTGTGTAAGGGCAAGTTTCAGATCAAGGAATGCTTTTTCACATTCTGTTGTCCAAGCAAACTCTACATCTTTCCTCAGCAAACTATATAGAGGGCCTGTTGTTTGGCTGAAGTCTTTGATGAATCTTCTATAATATCCAGCATGTCCTAGAAAGATTCTTAGTTCCTTTTGCTTCGTAGGAAAGGGCAGATTAGATATGACTTCAATCTTAGAAGGATCAACCTATATTCCTGTAGCAGAAATATAGTGACCAAGCACTATTCCCTCTTGCATCATCACGAAACATTTTTGAATATTTAGTGATAGGTTATGATCTTCACATCTCTGTAGTACCTTTTTCAAGTTAGCTTGAGCTTCCTCAAATGTTGCACCATAAACGGTAAAGTCATCCATGTATATCTCCATGCAATCGTATGATATGTCTGAGAAAATACTAATTACTGCTCTTTGGAAAGTTGCAGGTGCATTGCAGAGGCCGAAAGGAAAAATAGAGTAGGAAAACGTTCCCCATGGGCATGTGAAAGTAGTATTTTCTTGATCCTCAGGAGCAATCTTTATTTGATTGTATCTACTGAACCCATCAAGGAAAGAGAAATACTTCTTCCTTGATAAATTATCTAGCACTTGATCAATGAAGGGAAGATGAAAGTAATCTTTCTTTGTTGCAGAGTTGAGTTCCCTATAATCTACACAAAATCTCCATTTCCATCCTTTTTTGGGAACAATAACTAGTGGAGAAACCCACTGGCTATTTGAGATTGGGTAGATAAAACCAGCATTCAACATCTTTTGTAATTCTTCTTTAACAATTTCTCTCAAAGCTGGATTGATTCTCCTTTGGGGCTGCCTAACAAGTTTGAACTCACTATTGATGAAAATTCAGTGTTTACATAGCTTTGGATCAAGTCCTTTCATGTCACTATAATCCTAGGCAAAAGTTGGTTTATGGGTAGTAAGCATTTTAACCGTTGACTTTTGCTGCTTGCTGGTAAGTTTATTGTTGATATTCAAAGTTTTTCCTACAACTACTTCCACTTGGGAAGTCAATTCAAGCATGAATACATCAGACAGAAAAGGAATGTCTACTTCGTGGGGCAATAATGTGTGTAAACAGTCAGTTGTTGCAGGATAATGAGCTGATGTGGGCGGAGGAAGAATGGTCTGCAAGGTGCATGGACTTTCTTCATAGTGAGGGTGTTTAATACCATAATTATTTAGTAGGAAATTATATAATATCTCTTCCTCCTCCTGTTGTGCAATGAAAGGCTCTCTGGTAATCATCATGAGACTGGCCACTGAGTTCACTTCCTCTTCTTCTCCCAAATCTGGCCAAACAACCTGCCTAAACTCAAGTTGAGGTTGGGCTGGAGAATAGAGGGTAAGTTTTTTTGTGTTATATCCATCAGAGATTGTCATGTTACTGGTCCTACATCCAATATAAGAATGTGTAGTGGCTGACCACGACCTTTCTATAATTACAGGATAACCTCCTAGTGATGTTTTTGGAGACAAAATCAGAAAATCAGCAAGATATTCCCATGAATCTAGGGTGACAACTAAGTCTTCCACTACTCCATCAGGTTTGACAATTAAACTATCAGCAAGTTGCAACACTATAGGTGTAGGTCTTAGGTCAGAAACACTTAGCTTTAGTACAAGGTCTTTCATCATGACATTGATAGCAGCTCCAAGATCTACTAAAGCATTTTATATTTGAACCCCATTAATATTAATATCAACAACAGTGCTGCCAGGGTCTGAATATTTTGGGACGGTAAGCTTCCCTAGCATCAAATCAGAGAGTTGGCCTAAGACATGAACAGTCTGAGGGTCTTTCTTCTTCCTACCTGGCTTCTTTAGACATACTTCTTTGATGGCCTTGTTGTAAATAGGTATTTCCTTAATTGCTTGGAACAAAGGAATTTTTACACATATGTGCTTTAGTTGGTCAAGGATGTCAAAGGTAGGCTCTTCCTACTTTTTCACAATTTCACCTTCCAACCTTTGTGGGAAAAGAGGTGACGGTTTATTAGATACCTTATGTAATGATAGATTATGTATTGGCTCATTGGGTTGGACTAGGCCATTGGCATCTTCTTCTTGCTCAATCTCCTTAGATGGCAATTCCGAGATTATGAGAGGAGATGGTGTGGGCAACACCGTTCCTAAACGTAAGTTGATATTATTCTGGTTGAGAGCATAGGGAGGCTGATGATTAGGATTAGCAAAATAAACTTGTTGTTGTTGCTGTTGAGGCTGATTATTTGGATTGGGTGATGCTTGAGAAGGCAATTGGGTTGGCTTGGATTCTAGGTTTGATTGGCTACATGAGATGGCATAATTGACTGTTGCTGGGGTTGCTGCAAGAAACCAATGGGTGGATTTGACCATTGCTGGCCTCCTCTCCACTGGTTAGACTGCTGCCAATTCCCGTATGGAGGTTGCCACTGATTTTGCTGTGGTGACTGTTAGTTCCCTTGTGGGGGTTGCCAACGATTTTGTTGAGCATTTGGCCAAGGATTATTCCATTGAGGTTGAGAATATGGGCCATAATTTGGAGGGTACTGGTTTTTCCACTGATTATTATATGAACCAAAATTTTGCAAGGGGTCCTGAGGCATACCTTATCTTGGGGCCCAAGGCCTGCATTGAGCAATGAAGAACACTTCTTCCTCTCCTTCAATGGTTTTGAACTCGGTAGGAAGATGTTGGACCTCCAAATTGGCCACTGCTTTGCATCTGCAATCCTTCTTCCTTTGTCTGCAATGAGGGCAATATTCAGCTAGCATAGCATCAACCTCCTCTTTCTTCCTTCTAGCTTGCATGGTGTCCAGTTGAGTAGCTACATCATTTATAATATCTTGCTTGAAGTTGGACAAAAGGTTAGAGAGTTCTCCTTTTGATACGCCTGAGCCACTTCCTTTTGCAACAGAGGGTCTGAACCCCCTGCCTTTCTTCACATTTTCCCTAGATTAATTGAGATAGATCTTTTTGATGTCATCCCAATTGCTTTGGGTGATATCTCCTCTAGGCATGAGGTCTAGTGCTTCCATGCGAGTATCATTAACTCCTCGTAGGAAGAGAAGTTTTTTAGACTCCTCATTTAGCTGGTGCTGAGTGTTTTTCTGCACATTGAACAGGAACCTGGACACATAATCTTCCAAGGTTTCATCCTCCTTTTGTGACATCTTGAAGATGTCATCTCCTTTCATATCATTCCCCCTACAACATTCTTTATACTTTCCTAAGAACAACTCCTTCAATTCATCCCAAGTGGCCACAACATTGCTTCCTAATCCCATGAACCATCTTAAGGCTGACTCCTTTAAAGTAGAAGGAAACAATTTCATCTTATGTTCTTCAGTAGTATAATCATAACTCCTACATAGGATGTCAAACTCAAACAAGAAGGTATGAGGGTCCTCTGTAATAAGGCCATAGAATTTTGGAAGCAATGAAGTAGGGATATTTTTGAGATTATTATTGTTATGCAGGTCAAGGAGTGGAAATGGAAAAGTAGGCCTTGCCATCCTTGGTGGTGGTCCTGGGTTAGCTCCTAGCTGGTAGACGACAAGGGCAAGTGGGTTATTATGGGGGTCCTAGTTATTGAAAGTGTGAAAGTTATTCAATTGTGTTGTGAGTAAATCAAGGTTATCAGGCTCATCAAACAGGTTCAAACTTATCTCCGAGGAAGAAGAAGATGAAGTGAATAGGTCCTGACCAACATCCAAATATGGTTCTTCTGGGACAATTTTTGGGTCAATTTCTTGGATATCTAAACTTCGAGGAAGGAATCTTCCAAATTGGTCTCTTCTTCTAAGCATATAATAAAAAGTAAGTCTAAACTATGGAAAAATGTTGGAATAGTGAATTTTGATCTAAACACTAGGAATAAAATTTCAAGCTACCTACTAACATGCCTGCAATAGGTCTTTAGTTTGACACCATCCCTGAAAATGACACCAAAAATGTAGTGTTCTTTAATCAACTTAATAACTAGGAACATGAATTCCTCTACTCAGGAATTAAACATCACAACCAACAGTCATAATCTG
This sequence comes from Sequoiadendron giganteum, assembly GCA_007115665.2. Taxonomy (NCBI): domain Eukaryota; kingdom Viridiplantae; phylum Streptophyta; class Pinopsida; order Cupressales; family Cupressaceae; genus Sequoiadendron; species Sequoiadendron giganteum. Next base: position 133,358,820 of record CM021104.1, read on the forward strand.
CTAAAGAACCTCATTTACTTATCAACCCAGGGACATGAACTTGAAATGGGTTAGCACAATATATGCACTAATCACCTTTCCTAGACATGCATAACTTCCTAATAATGCCTAAACTAGAATTTGAGTTACTAAAATCAAATCTATTTGGATAAAATTGCTCAGAAATTAAAACTGAAAGATAAAACTATTCTACATCTAGTGGTTGCAGGAACAGTCGACAGCTCTGTGTTTTTGCCAGCTGCAGGAACAGTCACATAAACTTCTATAAAAGGAAATGCAGCTATTCTAACTTGCAGAATGAAAGTATAGGTAGTTCCCTAAGTGGGCCCCCTTAGGTAATTCCAAAAGTAGACAATAGATTAGGTGAAAAAACTTCATAAACTTTATTGATTCAAGGTAAACAATACATAGCACATAATCTCTTGACTGTATTTCTAAAACTGAAAATGTGTTTTACAATAGCAATCTTCCAGCCCATTCTTTGAAGGAGAATGGGCTATTTATTGAAAACTGATTCTAACTACTAACTAACCTTCCTTTATAAAATGGAAGGTCTTTATTACATTCAACTAACTAAGCAAAGAGGCGGATAAAAATGTAAGAACTAGGTCAAATCGGTTCATCAGTCTTAAAGCGCCACCATCCTAGATTTGTGCGCCATAAATATGCTTGAGCTAGATTTCTGAAACGCTCCTCTTGCATGGTGAATGAGTTGAAACTACCTCCCTATTCTTCTGTTGCTGAACTAGTCTTCATTGATTTGGTCTTCTTTCCTTCAAGTGGGAATTGAACTCCTTCCTTCAATCGTGGTACCTACAAAATATCCTGCCAGCTATTCCTGAGGTAGAGAGTTAGCTCAACACGTTTGACCTTTAAGATGATTCATTACTTCATTTATATATTTATTTAAGCATTAATCTAAAGCAAACATTATTCCAAACATGGCTGCAGGAAGTTCAACAGTAGAGGCTACAGGAAAGGTTTTTCATCACACAAAGTTATAAGGCATCCATTAAACTAATAAAACATTCAAAAGTAATAATCATGGAAGAATTAGCATAATATAATTATTATATTAAGCATAAAATTTCATGTCTTATCCCATAATTAGTACTAAATGTTTGTTTTAGCATAATGAAAAAGCATAAAAGTGTTTGTAAAAGTATGATCTAGATGTGCCAAAAACTTGGCTCATCAGGTACCTACCATGGCTTTGTAGCAGGTACCCATCTTCACATTGTTTCATAATAATACTCCCTAAGTTTTATTTAAGGGGGGTGTTGGTGTAAATATGTTTTACCTATGTAGGTACTATTTACATGTTAAGTCCACTTAGGTCCTAGGAGGGAATTTTTCTAGATAGTGTTAGTTGTTAGTAGATCTTATCTTATCTTTTAGAATTTAATGCTTGTCCCAAGTCATTTAATATTTATTGAGGTAGTTGTCTCTTTGTACAAGATAAAGACACATGCCAAGATCTTGTCTAATCCTATCTCACAACTTGCCTTTATAAGAAAGGCAACATATGTACATCAGATATTCAATTTGGAAATCTTGCATCTATAATCATAGGATGATATTTTTTCCATTTCTCTCATATAGAAGTTATTGTTGCCTTGAAAGTGATCCTAGGGTGTTAAGGAGTTCACCTTTAACTCCTACATGGTGTTAGAGCTTCAGTGCTGCAAAATTCTTCCTAGATATGAGGGATCTATTTTGGGTTGAATATTATGTTAGTGCAAGTGAGGGATTTAAGGAATCTACAATTTTTGGGCCTTTTATTTTGTCAAATTTTGTTATGTTTTAACTGATCTACAAGGGTTTCAAGTTGAGGGTTAGAGTTGCCAAATATTGGAGGTAGCTAAATTTTTGGGGTACTTTGGGCCAAATTTGACCCTACCATTACTTTTGAAAGGCCCAAAAACCTAAGGATCAATTGTCAAATTGTCAAATTGTCAAATTGTCAAATTGTCAAATTTTGATATTTTTTCTTGAGGTAATCTAGATTTTTTTTTGGTTTGTCACTATTTTCGTAAGGTCATACAGATCTGTACCCATCCATACTGTATGGTGTGGTAGTATTTAGTATAATCGATATTTTTTTGGTATATTCTAAGAATATTTTGGTTTGCTTTTGTGTACATCTAAAAAAGGTCACAGTTAATCAAACCTGTTAATTAATTAAATATGAATTATTTAATTAATATTCTAAAAAGTCATCTACATATAAATAAATTTAATTATTTATTTATATTGTTCATTTTTCTAATCCTTCTAATTTAATTAAGTAAATAAGTTTATTTAATTATTGCTATCTTCTTTTTAATTAAGTTAAATAAATTTCATTATTTATTTATATTAATTATCATGATTCTAAAGTTAAAATTTCAAATAATAGAATATTCTTCTAACTCATCCTTTACTCCATATTTAAATTAAATATTGTAAAATATTTAATTACACACCTTTTTCAACTCACATAATTAAATATTGTAAACATCTTTTTCACCTCTCACATAATTAAATATTAATTATTTAATTATGGAAGCTTCTAAAATCCAAGTCACATGTAATTAAATAAATTTATTTATTTAATTAGGAATTATCCTCAACTTTCAACCAATTTTCATAAATGAAATGACAAATGGCAATTTGTCTCCATTTTTGAATGAGGATGGTTTTGTGGGTTGAAAACATTCTTTCATTATTCTCTCAACCTTCCACCTTTCTCTCAACCTCCAAAATCTCTCACCGTTCATCTTGACAAGTTTGAATTTGGTCGTTGATCTTTGCCAACTAGATTCTTGCCTCCAAAAATTTATAAATACAACTCTTTAGTGAGTAGATTTTATCCTTGATTTTGTGAATTTAGCGCAATTACTATAGTTGCATTCGAATCAACATTTTAGCATAGTATCTCAAGTTTCATAGCATTTTAGTTTTCAACTTCATAGCTTCAATCATTTAGCAATGGACATGCTTGTTACATGAACTCATTCTCTAAGTTGTCATTCTTCCAAAGCTGCTACATACATCAACTAGGAGGCAAAAAATTACAACAGATCCTTGGAGATAAAGGACAACGGAACACTTTTGAAGGAGTTGTTGTTTAGAGTTTGTCTATCTTTTAATTAGTTTCCTTTGATTTAATGTTTCATTTGTGTGTTAGTAACTTATTAGTTGTTCTACATATTCTCACACACAACATCAACATTGTTCACCCCTTGCATATGTTCTACATTAGCAAATCCTACCTATCTATGGACACATCACCTATCTAGTTGAACATTATGAGGGTGGTTATTGCAAAAAAAAAATTAATATATTTTTAAAATCACTCGAAGGTGATTGGTCACACGACTTTGTTCCTTGTGGGATTCACCCAATGGGTGAGCTTATAGCCCCAAGTGGTGTGAATTGTGATCTACTATCCCTCGATAGCCCCACCCTAGCAACAACAATATTATTGGTGTTGGTGGTTATTTTTTATAATAAACATTTATACTTGTGATCATATGGGTGCCTAGGGACCCAAATTTTGTCACTTAATGCTCAAATCAAGAACTTATTTTCAAAATGTCATAACTTGAAATTAAGGAGGTGTTTTTTGAAATAAAAGATATCACCAAAAAGCTAGCTCTATGAAATGTATAGTGCTATAGGTTATTTTCCATTTTTTTTCTATTTGGTCACATTTATTATTTTTGAATTCAGATCATCATTTTTTCTCCTAAGCTCATAAATTTTCGCCATGATCTTCAATTTCAATGATTCTTACAATATTGGAAAGGTATTGAGGATCACTATCATGCAATCCATGTAATTTTTTTTGGTTCAGCCCTACGTATATATTTAATTCAAATTTGTGTATATTCACATTTTGGTTGATCACTTGGACATGCTATCACTTGGGAAGGAGCAATTTTGATATTTTCACTTCATTTTAGTTATACAATGGTGTTTTATATTATATTTATATATTTAGATTTTAGGGTTGCTCCATATCTGTTATAATTGTGAAAAAACATGAGCCATGGGATCAAACAATGAACAAAGACACCTTCCATGCAAGAGAGATGCAAACAATAATATGCAATATCCTCAAAAGAAAAATTTACAAAATTCTAGAATTTAGAGTGATAGTACAATGAGAATTGAGTGCTATAAACCCTAAATGATCAAGGGATTAGATCATGAAAAGTATCAGCATCCCATGCAATGAAACATAATGATCTAATAATAGCTCTCTAGTTAACATAAAAAAGACTTCTAAATTTAACTTAAGTATATGAGAATAAATTAGACTAAATATTAATTAATTATTAGATAATGCTTTATTACTCTAACAACCCCCTTAAGTTGAACTTAGGGAGTAGCTAAAAAACCTAAATTGAGAATGCATGATGAGTCCCGAAAAACAAGGCTTGGTGAGGTACCCATGTACAAGAAATCTAATCTCTCACAACTGGTGAAAAGGTGAAAACCACATGGGAAGAACTCCTCTTCAAAAGAGAGAAAGGTGAATAAAGGACTGAAAAGCCTCCAAAACAATGTGAAGGAATAAGAAGCCTCCAACTAAAAAGATGTCCCAAAAAAGGAACAAGAAGAACATTGTTGAAGCACATAGAAGCTATAGACAGCTGCCTTAAGATGATCGATATAGTGCTAAAATAAAGAACCACCTTTGAAACAAATGATGATCAAGATCAAGATAACAAGAATCTGCATGAGTGACTCCGATGCCACACTCAAATCATATGGTAAACAAATACAAACATTTGGAATTCAAAGATACAAATGCCAGGATCAAGAAGACAATAATCTACTTGAGTGCCCCTAACAACACTACTAGAATCAGATGGAAAACAAATGAAAATACCTATAATTTGGAGATATAGATGGTACATGAATATGCATGAGTGACCCTAATGACACTACTCAACATGCAAGATGCAAGTCAAAAATATAAGTACCAATAGTCTGAAGAATACTGATCAATAAAAGACAATAATTTGCATGAGTGACCCCAACGACACTACTCGAATCAGATGACAAAGAAATGTAAACATCTAAAACTTGAAGATACAAATGACACATGAATTTACATGAGTGACCCCAATGACACTACTCAATATACAAGATGAAACTTGAAAATATAGGTACTAATAGTATTTGATAAAATGAAAATGGAAAGATGCCTCCATAAATAGGAATTGAAGAATGTCCATATGGTAAATGCTTCATCTCACCAAAATGCATGGGTAACCAACTGTTGATGTACACTACATGAACCTAGTACATAAGAACAATAAATAGATACATAGATCACTCCAAAAAATTAAACCAAGGAAGCATTAGCACCAACAATAGAAACCCCTCATAATACAAAAAAGGAGAAGCAAGATCGACACACTGAAACTATGTGAAACCAAGAAGTGCATGTAGGAGAAAAAAGAGCATTTGAACGTGCATAAAAGAGTACCTACAAATAAAAGGGTGTGCAAACTAAGGAACACATACATGAGGCACAAATTGTAAAGTTTGGATTCCAAATTTCACCATAAAATCCAAATAATCAACAATGTTAATCATATTAACAAGAAATAATCACAAGTACATTAGAATAGGAGAAATAACTCCATACACACCATGATATCATATGACATATCTTTCATACATGAACATAAGTACTTGAAATAACATGGTACGATAGTTGGCTTAGATGGTCTATCGCCAAGAAGTTATAATAATAATACAATAAGAGTACATGTAATGTACACAGACACTGGAATCATCAATAATCCATTCCACTAATCATCCACAATTCAATAAATGTAAAATCTAAAAGTACATATATAAATAATAATTCAGTAATAATGGGGAGATATAAATATTATAGTCTTTGACTACCATTGACCCTCACAACCATCTACAATTCAAGAGACAAGAACATGGTCCAGGTGCTTTTTTCACCCAACCATGAAGCTTATGCTTCCCTAGAGAGTTTTCCTAACACATGAAGAACCAACGACCCCACATGAGATGCTTAGCAAAAATAAATTGATGAATAGGATAGAATTTGTCTCATGCCTAATATATCTACATGCATTTCTATTATACAAGAACATGCTATGATTGATATTAGGATATGGTAGAGAGAAAATATATATGATATTTATCCATCTATTTCAATGGTCTAAGTCGATGGTCTAAGTCGCTTGGCCAAGCATATAGTGGTATACAACTAAATAAAAGTAGAATTGGAAAAATCAATGTCTATGCTACTTATCAACCCATATTCGACACCCATCCTGAAAGGTAAAATTTTTAGGGTAAGTGCATAAAGTTGGGTCCACATTTAGGGGGAGTTTCATTTTTCAGCTCCAAAACAAGTCCCCATTCTTTTTTTAGAATAAGTACCCATTTTAAAGTGGGTAATCATTCCAAAAAGTTTCAAACTCATAATACATGTTTTATTTGGATTTAGGCTCAGAAAAGGCATGGTAACCCAACACTTGCCTTGGACCTGCAATTACAAGGTCATGGTAATTTCAAGAGGAGAAAATAACTTTGGCAATATAGTCGATGAGGTTGTTCTCAATTTTTTTTTGTAAAACTAAAACCCATTATAGATGACAATGTGTAGTTTTCAAATATGCAATTTTTAATGATTGGATTATTTTTTCTATTTTTTGATTAACTTATGCAAAAATTGGTCCATAAACTTGAAATGTCAAGTTTTCATATTTTTAAATAAATTTTAATTTGTTAATTTTCTTGTCAAACAAATTATATGGAATCAAACTATAAACAATTCTTTACACAATGAAAAAAAGGAATTTCAGAAAATGATAAGTTTAGGCCAAGTTATGGTGTTCATACACAAGGGTTTTAAAAACTAGAAATTAAGGCCAATCAAAAATTTATAAATAAAAAATATTAAGAAAAATTATAAAAAATATCCTAATCAATCTTCATTATAATACACATATTTCACCAAAAGGAATTAAAAAAATACTTATATTTCTAGGTCAAATTATGGTGTTTGTATATGTGCATGGTATGGTCCCTAAAAAGTGGTTTTTGTACATGCGTATTAAAAGTTATTTTGTGTCATTCGGGTATTAGAATAAATTCCATATTTGAAAAATAGATTCAAAATACTAAATTTCATAGTACTGATTTTTTTTTAAGATTCAATGTGTAAGTGCTTCAAATTTTAATTCCAATTGTGACAAATTCTGAAAATCAAGAAAAACACTTCCACTTTTTGAACATTTTGTGGACCCAACTTCTTGCACCTACCCTCCACAAACACTCAAGAAAACAATACTTCCCTAATTCAATATTTAATCATAACATTCATGACTAATAATTTTAAAACATTTACAAAATTTCAAAGCTTAAACAAGTATAGCTTTCATAAAATAATAAATTGATACTTCTTTCTATCATACAAATTATTTTATGTGCCTTTCACTATTTCAAATTTTCATGCATAAAGATAGTAAAGTATATGATTGACATGCAATTGGTTTCCATCTAATAATTTTACTCAATACGATACAAAAATTAAAGTACATGTATTCCTTTATTCACTGTCATGCAAAATTAAATATTAATATTTTTCCTTCCATTTATATTAATCGCTAAGAGAATTTCTAAGTTTCAATCAATTCTAGTTTCAATTTTATGCAAAATAACTAGTTTAAAAATATATTTTAAATTTAAATTGACTGAGTTATAAATATAAACAACCACAACAACTCTAGAATACCAATATCTCTATGGCTATTGTTGTATTCTATTCACAATATCATAAAGTAGATCTAAAGTTTAATGATGATTGAGTAGTTTGGGCAGGCAAAAAGAATGATTTGTGGGTTGAGAATGGAAGCGTGGGATTTGTTGGACTTGTCATTGCACCAAAAGATCGGCCTATCAATGCCCAATATAAGCTTCGGTTAAGAACCACAGGAGGTGGTTAGACCATGTCACAAACCCACGCGTTAGTGCTGCAAGGAAGACCAAGGGTCACACCTTGCAACAATCCCCCCCGACACAAGTGTGGGGTTTGAACCTGTGACCAACTCTAATACCAATTATTGGATTTGTCATTGCACCAAAAGATCGACCTGTTAATGCCCGATACAAGCTTCGGTTAAGAACCACAGGAGCCAGTTAGACCATGTCACAAACCCAAGCGCTAGTGTTGCAAGGAAGACCAAGGGTCACACCTTGCAACAAGGATTAAGTTTTTAGAATTTCTATGCTACAACACATGTGAGATTTAGAAACAAAACTTACATGAGTGAATGATTAGACTTATGCTTCAAGATTTTCTTTCCAACTTAGTAATAGAAATCAATCATAATGTCACATTTTTATTTTAAAATTCATCTTGTCAAAGCCATAATTGATGACATTATAGAGAAATATTTAAAAAGATAATAATGGGTTGCAAAGATACCTGAAACGTAGATAATAAATCAGCCTATAAATATAAATTCTATTTAACACCCAAAATACTAAGACGGGGGGTGAATCAACATTCACTAAAACTCATTAACTTCAACAACTTTTCATTCATTCAAGGCATCACATTAAAGTTACAATAATGAAAATGAACATAAAAATAATGCATCACATCAAATAATAAAAGAACGCCATATTTGCGTGGAAAATCCTTGAAATGGAAAAACCATGGTGAGGATTAGCTCACAATATATTATAACCGGTTTTACGTAATGGTGGACTCACTATTCGAAAATAGAGAATGGCTCACTACCAAGGGCTCACTGCCCAAAATAGAAAAGGATAGAAGAAATGGTGGCTCAGTGCCAAAGATGAATTGCTAACAATACATCTGACATATGCTAAAAATATAGTACCAAACAAGCTCTGAAAATTGACTTAACACATTTCATACTTCACCACAATATAATTTTCACTTCACACTTCATTAGATATCACACACCCTCACATCACATTACCTCACATCATCCACACAAAGAATTAACCTTGTATATATACCACAAACATCCAAAACATCAATTAGGTCAGCCTAATTAGATGAAGCGTGCACCAAATAACCTGTCGCCTCAAAAATATAACACACACACACCTTTTAGAAGAAACTAAGACATGTATAACACCAAAATGGGTTGTCATGACCTATAATCACTCTTTTGAGTCCACTCCATACATAGTTCAACTCTTTATGACCCCAAAACCTTTAGGTCGACACCGCTGGTGAAGCAACAACTGAATGAACCAACTATTCATTGCAACTTGACACACAAACCACCAAATTACTTGTCACTTGAAGCACACATACTTCTAACATCTTCCAACACTTCCTCAAAATTGCTTAGCATAATATTCATCCATGGTGGAATGTGGAGCATTCCAATATGCACTATGTAACAACAACTTTTCCATAGCTTAGTTGATACTCTATCAACATTATCTTCAACTTCAAAAGACAAAAAACCTCAAAACTTTGGATCTAAACACCTTCAATATTGAAATGTAGGAAAAATTCTCTAAAATGGAATGGGATGGAGTGAAAACGGGGTGTCCTCCCAATAATAAACCTACCTTTTCCTATTTCATTAGGAAGAACGATAGTATCACAAGAGATTAGAATTGACTTACAACCCTTAGGTGAGTCAAATCCAAGCTTTGGGACACTATGTGATCTCTCCTTCCTTATGATAAAAAAGTGTAAAATATGATTGAAATGCATTTTAGGGAGAACAACTAAAAATACTAAATGAACTCAATTATGCAATGTGAAACTTGAACCATCAATTTAAAGCATATATAACACAATTAGAAACAAAAAAAAATTCCAACATATCTGAGAAGGGTAATTCTATGTGTACCAGTCACCAAAATCTATTGATGAGTGTCCTCCTAGGACATATTCACCCTAGGGTGAATGAGTCCTGCTATAGGGATCTAAAATCTGAGTCCATAGTCCTTTGCTCTTGGATTTGCACTCTTGATTTCTCTAGATGTCATTGTCGAAAATTCAAAAATAAATTCTACAAGTAAGATTATGTGAATTGACAACTTTGATCACAACTTTGAAAACTTTGCAAAATTGCACTTCTAATCAATCTTCAATCTTTCTTCACCTATGAATCTACACACACAAAGATTTTTTTTTTTTTTGGTGAATAAGGGGTTTTCCTTTGTCAAACCTTGTTTTGGTAACTAAACCTTGAAATGAAACAATAATGAAAGGAAGGAATGATGAATGAACACTAGTTTGTTTCAACTCACCAAACCTCTTAATGGCTGCCCTTGGAGGAGGACTAAATTCTAGCACATCTCTAAAAGGATTTTATCTTGTATGAAATAGCTTGATTGGATGTTGATCTTGATTCTTGAGTTGATGCTTGAATACTTTAAACCTATATCACAATATTAGATCCAAAAACATGCATAGATGGAAATAACTTTGACATGATTCTTGAGATATTGAATGTTGATATAGAATACTGATAAATATTCTCATGAACAATTTTGACAATAATATTTTCTCTTGTGAAAGTTGCCTCTTGATTCTTAATTTTGAATTGATAAAAATACCTTGTATTTATAGGCAATTTTCTAATTTCCTAATTAAACACCAAAGATTGACAAGTGCAACCTGAATTTGAATCATAAAAATATCACCAAAAACATATGAAAAAATGGGGTCCTAAATCTAAGGAGGGCCCATTCGCCCTTGGGAAAATGGATCCTAGGCCCTAAACCTAGGACACAACTTTTCCAAGATGTGTAATTTGATTAGGTGGATCATATATCACATCTTTTTTTGTATGTATTTAAATTCAATTTTTTTTGTTGGATCAAGGACATCAATACCAATCACCTATATATTTTTCAAAATATTTTTTGATAATCTACTATTTTTCCACATGTGCAGAACATAGAGCTTGATTTTCGGTGAAAAATCTATGTTTAATTAAACTAAAAAAATACATAATAAAACCAAAATATATTAAAATTATACTTGATGGAGAGCTCATTTTGAAACCAAATGAAGATGCTAAATATCATAGTTACAAATCTAAATTTGAAAAAAATAGAATTTTATCTTTCATAGAAAAAATAAATTATGTGTTATACGGTGAACATCACTCTTTAAAATGGTGTTTACTATTAAAAACTAGTTTTTGAAGGAGATGGAAAAAGAAATGCAATTTGATTCCAATCTTTTAAAATATATTTAGAATCTATAGACAAAATATCACAAATCACTAGTTTGCATCATCTTTAAATTCCTCATGTTTTAGCAGCTATAAGTGTTTGAAAGTGAAGATTTAGTTAAAAAAGTTCAGTTCAATATCAAGTTTGGCCAAAAAAGTGTAACCCACTATTGTGGGATTGCCCAGGGAATTTTCATTACAAGATAATTTCATTAAGTTGTGAGATTCCTTACTTCAGGATGATATTGATTTTATTTAGAATCTAACATAATCTTTCATATCATAAAACTATTCAAGAACATGTACTGTGGAAGTTAACATAGAAAAATAAGACCTTTTAGTTTGTCATTGTTAGGAAGGGCATACAAACAATGTGTTAAAAAGAAGACATAATTTAATTTTATACGTATGATGATTGTTCAACTTCCTATGAACCGATAAGTTTTCTTCCTTAATCTATCCTTCTTAGAAATATATATATTTTTAAAGTAAAAGGCGTTAAGTCGACTATTTATATTATATAATAAAAGAAGTATAACATAATAAGAGTAATACGATTTCAACTCTCCAATGATAACGTGATATCCACCTTAACTTTATATCACCAAAATGATATACCCAATACTACTTGTGTTGTATCATCAAAATGTCAACTTCTCATATCAAAAAATAGTTGACTATGCTTATAGCAATTTTGACATATGAAGATTTTACAATGAAGAACACAAAATTTGAAGCTATTTTAATATGCCTTTTAAATCTTCCCTACTAAAAAGCTGCCATCATTCTCGTCCTTTTGCATGCTTTGATTGTTTGGTGGAGTAGTTTGCGAGTTGGTTGTTACATTCATATCTAGGATAGTTGGTGGAAGACGTTGCCTGACTTGATGATCATTTAGATTAACTGGAGATGCTTGTGATTCTATAGATTCCACCTCTCTTTGTTGTGGCATATTTGGTGACCTAACAATTGTTGCTTGGTGACAATGATGTGTAATAAGAAATGAGATTGCATGGTACTTGCTTTTAAAACTTATTTCCATATCATTTCCCAATTCATAGTGGTACCGATTCAACTCCTTATATAGATAGCTCGTTGAATTGAATTTGAGGGCCAATCTCATACCAATATATATACTTCTAAAGCTGACTTTACTATGTAGGTAGTTCCTAGGAAATACACCACGAATATAATCCTCTCTCTTCCAAAAATTCTTAGAAATAATTAAACCTATTTAATAATTAGTAATGTTGCACTACATACCTGGAATCCTTCACCCAACTAAGTACTTAGTAACAAAAGATTATAATCAATAAATTCTATAATATATCCACTTTATTCAATGGCATTTCTTTGAGACATTTTCTAGGTAGTTCAAGCATATTGTTTATGCTTCCACATGTTGTATAGACGTTTCCTCTTCTTATCTTCACTTCCACACATTGGCATCAAGGGTGACTGCAACTATAACATCTGAAAAAAATCATGTTATCCATTATGACACAAACTAAAGATCCCATTTTGGCGTTGACAAAGAAGATGTTTATTTAAGTTGCAAATCTCATCTCTTCACATGGCATGGGTAGAGAGGATGTTGGTGCAAATGGTGGGATTTGGGTTTACACTTGTTATATGCATTTGATTGAGATATTGTAAAGCCTTTTCAATAAATTCAACTTATGCACACACCTACAGTCATGGTGTGAATTTGAAATGGAGGGAGGCATGAACAATCTGCAATGATCTTAATCGTTAACTCCTTGTAAATATTAAAACTCCATTTTGTATATGAACTTGCAACTACAATCATTCATTCTATTCGATTGAATCTTTGGTGATGTGTGAGGGCTTTACATTGTATCATATTTCTTGGAGGTATTATGTCAAATATAAAAAAATCCCCACCCAGTTACCATTGAAATCTTTCTCTCAATTACACATCAAGTAATACCATATATGTTCATATTACAACTAGGAAAATTTCCTAAATTATTCAATTTTAGAACACCCAATTTAATTCTCCATTCCATGCTATCAGTGACCTTTTTAATTTTTAATTTTATCATGCACATATAGTTTTAACTCTAGTTCTTTCTTTATAATTGAATATTCTCTTTTGCATTATTTATCATGCAACTTAAGTTATTTAATAACTTATTTAATTTTATTTATAACTTATCTAATTCATTTTTATCAATAATATTCATACAAATTTATATTATTATTATTATTATCCATATATATATAAATAAATATTATTAGTAAGTATTTGGAATTATTTTTTTCCCCCTCAGTCAATCAAATTTTTTTGAAGGAAAAATATCCATAAGATAATCTTTTATTTTTCCCAATTAATATAATTTTTGAAAACACAATAACATAAGCATCCATGGAACATATTTATCATTTAAATCCAAATACACAAATGACGTATTCAAAGAGCATAGATGCAACGATGTAACTAGGACAACACAATGAAATCATAATCACACAATGAAAAATGGATGCAACTACATGCATGTGTGTGTGTGCATAATATTTCCATCATATTCATCAATGCCAATCTGCTAAACGCCCCTACCTCAACCATGTTCTCATCTTCAACATGTACTTGCAATCATTTGCAATTAATTTTCATTAGTAGAATTAGTTCATAAATCATAATCGAAGCGAAACACGTCCATTATATCATCATATAATCTAGCATATACATAGAATTCAAAATAGATCTAGCTAACATCTATAAGCATCACTCATATATTGGCACATGTCAATGGTCCAAGGGTCTAATTCAATTTTCCAAATAATAAAATATCAAAACTATGTAAGCAAGGAAACGGTATGTGACAAGAATCACTAGGATTCACTATTTTCATGGAAGGGACACTCACTTGACAAAGGTGTGATGAAAAAAAAGGAAAACACCAACCCCCATGACACTTTATATCATATTACGAGTACAAAAGGCACAATAGGATGTGTGAAATCTCCTAAAAGTATACATTGGAATGACACTTTAACTTAGTGTGTCTAAAAAAAGAAATTACATGCAAAAGATGTCTACAATACCCAAATAGGACAAAATACTAGAAATACATGTAGAATAACCAAAAATGAGTCATCCCATGCAAACAAAAAGTTTTTACAAGCTAAGATGTCTAATTAATTCACCAAAATGTGAAACACAAAAAATAAATAAAATTCACCAAGAAAGAGATCCTAAAAAAGTGCATGGATGACTATGAAGAGCTCTAAAAGACTATCCCAACATCGCTAGAATCATGAAAAACAAAGAAACAAGTCAAAAAATATGAGATCAAGAGTGAAAACATTGCTTCTAACTTCAATTGGTTGTAGAATTCACTTACAACAAAAAATTGTGATGAGACTCACAACATTAGAAATTTGATGGAACCAAATTTTCAACAATATCTCGCTTTCCCAATTTCGATATTGTAAACCCAAGTTATGACTAAAAGAAAGAGATGCCCCTTTAGGGAAAAAGAGGGCTTGAAGGGGCCCTACCATCGTGACCATGCCACTAACGTCATTAGAATATTCAAGATTTATTCCCTTAGTTGCTAGAAAATATCCACCCCTGGAAAAAGTTGAACACTGTCGGTGTATGCCAAAATTACTAGAATATGCTTCTTCTCTTCAGAAAAATGATGGTCCTTGAACGACCTACAAATGTCGACAAAGCAAAGGACTTTGCGGTCTGTGTGTCCTACTGGGGGCCCATGTGGCCTAATCATGTAGGTGGGCCACAACAAAATACATAGTACTATGTACCCTTCCGTAGGATTTTTAAAGCTTTCCCTTTTTCTTTTTTTTTTCTAAATTTTAATAAAGAAATAAAATCTCTAAAAAAACACTCGACCTTTTGTTTGAACTACATGCACAGGGACCGTACGACTCCTGTACAAAAAAAATTGCCTCAAAAGCTCTCGATGCTAATCATAAGAAAATCTACAATCAAAATTCATCCAATTGGCCTTCTAAATCTAACAGTGAAGTCTTTTTTGTGCAAAATGCACCTAAAATTTGCCCACATCCAAATATTGCAAAAAAATAATGGAGAATCTAGATCTGAAGCCTTGTAAGCCTTGTTGAAGAAAAACCCTCATAAATTGAGAAGGGGTTCGTTGAATCCACACTTTGATACCATGTTAGAATTGTGAAAAGCATGAGCCACATGATCAAACAATGAAGACACCTTCCATACAAGAGTTAAAAAAATAATATACAATATCTGCATCAAGAAAAATCTACAAAATTCAAGAGTTCAAAGTGATAATATAATGAGGGTTGAGTTCTATATAGGAGCAAACCTAAATGATAAAGAGATTAGATCATTATAAGTGTCAACATCTCATGCAATGAGACAAAACGATCTAATAATAGGTCTCTAGTTAGCATAGAAAAGAACTCTTAATTTTAGCTTAAATGCATGAGAATAAATTAGACTAATAATCAATTAAAGATTAATTAATTATTAGCTAATGCATGATTACTCTAACAATATCAAAAGTTTTCCAATGTTCCTTACTATTGGGATTGATGTTGCTTTATCATGATTCCAATATTGCTCCAAAGAGATTCCAAGATTTCTAGCATTAAAATTATCTTTCCGTTGTTGCTTGGATTAAGGTTTTAGTGTTAATCCACTAGTGTGCTTCCAGTGTTTCTTTGTAGTAGGTTATCTCATTGGTAGGCGGGCCTGAATGGTCTCTCTTCGTCTCTCTTATGTAGGGGTCTTTTTTCTCACATGGAGTGTTGTCTTCTCATTCTTCATGAAGATTATTATTGTATATTTTATCTCTTTTCGGGAGAAGTTTTGTCCCACTAGGTTTTTTTTAGACACACAGGACAACTGAGAGGGGGGTGAATTAGTTGTGCATTAAAACCTTCAAACCCTTATTAAGCATCAACATGAATGTAAACAAATCAAGATCAACACATCCATAATCATTTACAATATAATACCAAATTTTACGTGGAAAATCTAATAAGAGAAAAACCACAGTGAGGATTAAATCACTATATGAATATCAAAATCGATTACAAGAGGCTCATTGCTAGAAGGGCTCACTACCCAAAGGACTCATTTTCCAAAAGAAAGAAAGGCTCATTTCCAAGGGCTCACCAAGAAGATCACTTATTCTGGATTATAAAGATATTACAAAGAGACAACTACAAGGAGGTTCACTACCTTAGAGCAATTGGAAAATCCACCACAACCATTTGCAACCTCCGACTCATTGCCTCCAGCAACTTCAGGCACACTAAATTGTAGACACATTATGCTCACTACTTTCTATTGTCTTAGACATTATTTCTTGCACTTAATCACAACACATTATCACATATTCATTATTTCGAACCTCTCTTCACATTACTTCTTCAAAAATTGACCTTGTATATATCCTCTGCAATCTTGAATAACCTTTTTAGTTCAACCTCAATGAAATGTATGCACATCAAATGTGAAATCACTAAATAGGTCAGTACCAAAAACCTCTATGGTGGAAATAAGTGAAGGTAGACCACACCAAGGGTTAGCCAAGACCCAAATCTACAATGAAATGCTACACCAAGCTTCCACAAATTACTAAGCACATCCACAAATAGTGCAAACATGCCAAATAGGCCAAACATCATTAACACTATCAAGCAACCAGATTCACACTTCACCAGGTCTAAAAATAACATCTGGACCATGTAGCAACATTACACAATATCCTATAATATTAAATCACTAACAAAATATTCAAAATTACTAGTGCAAACATATAAAATTGAACATGTTATCATCCTGTGCAACCACTCAAACTGACCTAGAGACAGAACTCATGAACCAATCTTGTGGAAGAACTAAACACTAAAAAATATAAGGGAAGGGAGGTACAAACAATATTAGCACATCCCCAAATTTGCAAGACAATAAACTTCAACACGGAGAAATTTAGAGCAATTCCATTTCTTCTAGATATCCCTCTTCACAAGCCAAACATTGTTAAACATATCTTCTTTGCCGCACGATCCAGAACCTAAACTCTAGATATAACACCTTTGAATACTTCCAATGATCACATCCTAATTGCACAAGCACATCTTCAAGAATGAAGAAATTCAGAGCACAATATAGAACACATCCCTGTCACCTTGTACACACTTTATGCAAATTTTCTCAAAATCACTTAGAAACCAAGTGACCCTATTGCATATACAACACTTTCTCAACACCACAAACACCGCACTAGGGGTTGACATCAATGACAACACTAATAACAACATAGTACAACAATTTTCTCCTTTTGTCCATTTGTGAGAGATTGCATTATATTTGTACATGGATACCTACCATGGCCTTGTGGACAAGACCCATCTCTGCATCTTTGCATAATAATACTCCCTAAGTTTTACTTAAATGGGGTGTTAGTGTAAATATGTGTTTTACCTATCTAGGTCCTATTTACAAGTTAAGTCCACTTAGGTCCTAGGAGGGGATCTTTCTAGAAAGTGTTAATTGTCACTAGATCTTGTCTTATATTTTATAATTTAATTCTTGTGTCCTAAGTCATTTAACATTTGTTGAGGTAGTTGTCTCTTTGTACAAGATTAAGACACATGCCAAGATATTATCTAATCCTATCTTACAACTTTCCTTTATAAGTAAGGCATCATATATACATCAGATACTCAATATGGCAATCTTGTATCCATAATCATAGCATGATATTTCTATCATTGCTCTCATGTGGAAGTTATTGTTGTCTTACACATGATCATGAGGTGTTGATGAGTTCACCATTAACTCCAACACAAAGGTGTTCCCATTGAGATTGAGTAATTATGCTCTTACATGGTTTTATTCATTACCATATACTTATATTACTTATTTTAATGATTTTTGTACTGTTTTCATAAGATTTTTTTATAACATATTGATCCTAAAACACTTATATATCAACTCATGTAATGCAAACAAAAGTAAGAAGACCCAGTGAAGGATCATTTTCTCAAATTTCAATCTATGGTTACAAATATGTTATCTCCATTATGTGATGTTGATCTATTTAACATACATATTGATGAATTATTTACTTAAACCTTTGAGATTCAAGTGTTTTTCATGCCTCATCATTTATTTTCATATTTATGTGCTAATGTGCTTAAGTGTGAACATGCCTTATAAGAAGAATGAATTTTATATCAACATATTTATAATATTTCTAGTTTTTTAATCATCAACATTATTATAATGTCTATATTATGAAGACAACGAAGATGTACCTAAAAATTAACATGTATAGCTCCAACCAAAGAAAAATAGAGAATTTAGTACATTAAAAAATATTACGCATATATTATTGGAAAAAATGTTGCAACACAATCTTATTACTCTTTCTCTAGTTAATCTAATGGATGTGTATAATATTGTAACAAAAAAATTGATACTTTTGTTTCTATTATCACATACATGGATATTGTATAGATAGATGATTAATATTCCAACATAAACTAAAAGATATCATAGATGATGAAAATATAATTACTAAACATATTCATATAAGAACACATAAGTGATATCAAGATATTAGTCCAAATGATGAGATTAACCATGAATTAGAAAAGAAGCCACCAAATGTGTAACAAGGTACATGTGAAATGAAACAAGTAAAGAAGAAGAAGAAACCACAAAGCCATGAGGTTAAACTTGATAATTCCTTTTTGGATAAAAATGATCTATTAAATTAATTAAAGAAAAATATTGTCAACTAAGTTTGTTAATTTATTTATGATTTGTGAATTTTCTATTGTTGGCCTTTGCCCTTGAAAATTGACAATTTTTTACTTTACATTTTCTACCTGTGACCTTATGATTATGATTCAATAGGCTCCATTAGATCCTTTTATCATGTTATTCAATCATTCCCATGTGGATTTTGACCCTTATTATAGATGATCGATAGAATAGGATAAAGCAACCTAAGATCATGTGAACAAATAATATTCAAAAATATTTGACGCATATCTCTAACAACATTGAAAAATAGATGGAATGGTGGGGAAACATATGATTACACAAGAATTCAATATTTGGGATTTAACATTATAGGAGAAAATCCACCACCAACAAACCTTCATGGAAACACTTTCCCAAAGTTAGTGAGAAAATTTGTGGTGCAATACAAATTAATGTTTTGATTAAGGGGGAAAAATAGGTTTTGAATGGACCCGAAACCATTTAAAATAAGTTTTAAATGGACTCAAAACCATTAACAAGTAGGTTTTGATAGGGACCCGAAACCCACACAAAGAACACGTTGCACATGAATATAGCAAAGATTACCAACAACAAATTATCAAATAAACAAGACTACCCAGATCTGCAAGGATCTAAATAGATTTTAATGGGAACCTAAAACCCAAAACACAATGAAGTCTTACAAGGGATATTTAACCTAGACCAGGTTTAAATGGGAACCTAAAACCCACTAACATTCAGATAACAAGGAACGTAGTCCCCCACATCACACCAGGTTTTATTTGGTACCTTAAAGTCACAACACACATGAACACCTTCAAGAACCACCCGAGAGGAGGCCATTCAGTCACACCAATGAAAATAAGAAGTTCTCTTGTAGTATCCCCACATGCGAAGAGCTAAAACAAACCCCACCTCAAAAGAAGTCAGCTCCCCTCTATTGGAGCAGAAGTCAAGAAGGCCCTTACCACCACTACATTCAGGTTGTAATAAGAAACAACTCCACCTCCATAGGAGCGTGCACCACCTCAATAGGTACTATAACAAAGTAGACCAACAACAAGGAAAGCTCCTCCACAAATCCACAATCTCCAACTCTACCTCTAGAAGAGAGGGCTCCACGTCATCATGAGTAATCTTCACCTCAATAGAAGATTCAGACTGGAGAAAAGAGAAGAGAGCTAACCAACCAGCAAAAGGGAGAAATTTGACACCCATCAACAACTTGAGAAAAAGGGGCAGCAAGAGAAACACAGTGAAAATTCCCTCCAAAGTACTGAAAATAAAAACATGGGCAAAAATAAGGTACATGAGAATCAACCCATCCAAACTAGCCAAGAGTACTTTTAGCTGTAGAAACTCATTAAGAGAATACTACTCTAGAACCTCAACAAAAGAGAGGAACACCTCCAAAAAAAAAGAGGAGAGGTAGCCAAAATAAACCTACACCCCAACCGTATATTGAGCATTAAGGACCCAAAGGGGATTCTAGCCAACCAAACAAAAAAGGGGAAACCAAAGCCAACTAGAGAACCACACCTAGTAGCAAAAGAGAGGGAAGAACACTACTCCCCAAAAGCCTTAGTAACATAGAAAACTTTAAATCCCAACCTCTTAAGGCAAACCAACCCCGACTAGGGGAGTTGTAGAGCAGAGCACTAGAAGGAAAAAGCCCACCCAGAACCAAAAAAGACACTCCTAGAAGATAAAATATCATATAAAGCACCGACACATGGGAGAAATCAAGAACGGAAGAAGCTTCACCAGTCTCCACTAGAAAAGCACCACCGAAGTACCAAAGGTAGCAGATCTCCAAAAACCCCACTAGACACCAAGGCATCTAGCTGAGCCCAAAGGAGGAAGCCCATCATAGGAAAAAGCCCAAACCTTAGCAAGGAAGGCTTTCACACCACCAGAGAGAGGGAGAAAATGCCCACCTTTGGGCATAATGGACGCCCCAACCAGATCCATGACCACCCAAGTCCCAGGAGAAATAGTCGTCGACCACAGAGTAACTCTGAAGTCGACCAAGCTTGCAACAACTAGCAAAGGGAAGGATCCAAGCAGCCCTGGCGTCTAAGAAACAGTACCAACCATCACTAAATCCTTAGTTTCATCCTCATTAGCACTATCCTCATCCGAGTCCTCAAAATATTTCAAATCTCCTGCTCCGCTCCTCTTCTCGCCCACGCACTCCATTCCAACTTGTATTGTTTGTCTTTAGTTAAACTCTATATATTTTAATGCAACATAAATTAATGTTGTTGACAATTATAAAGTGTTTTCCTTAAAGGAGGTCAAAATAATCAACAAGAATAGGATCTTAATATTCCTAACAATCCAACCCAACCTTGGTTAACGAAAGGGGATATGAAGCTTGGAATTCCTTTAAAATTTGATGAAATAAATAAATTCTTTTATTTCCATCTCTATTGAAATCAATGAATGCATCTCAAATGTTACACTTTTATGCTAATTGTGGAGATTGGGAAGAGGGGGGAATGTTATATAAGTGGGAGGAACTAAGGATTTGGAGCCAAATGCTAGTAAATTGAATGATGGAATTCTAGCAAAATATGAGGCTATAACACTTCTAGAATTAGTAAATTCCTTAAAATTATTGATCAAATACTGAAAGAAAATTTAAAGATTCACGTTGATAGTGAAATTTGACTAGTCATCAATCTCAAATTATAATTTAAAATCATTACATGAAGCTATTAGTAGAGAAAGAGGACATAAAAAGGAAATAAGTTGAGTAGTTGGAACAAGAAAGAATTAAAACATTAAGGAAAGAACGGTCAAAATGATTATTATCATAGAAATGAAGGATGAATCAAAATTGGAAAGAGAACTATGAAATTGGGCCAATGAGAAAAAAAGAAAAAGAGAAGGAATATAAAAAGGAGAAATATAGATTACAACATGAACATGATTAAAAACAAAAATAGATTCGAAAGGAAAAGAGGGAAATAAAGAGGTAAAGATGTTTGAGAAGTATGTTAAATCCTTTGTTCAAGGAGATGGTAATTATTATTTCTTTTAGGGTTAACCATAATAAAAAAAAATTAGGTGTTACCCAAGGTCAATCCAATAGTAGTATAAGTTATCTTACAATATCTAGGGAGGAGCATATGGGTGGTAGATATGGAAAGCAACAAAAAAAACATCAAACTCCATGATATCATAATAATTCTCCTTTCCCCCATGGTTTCACTGAAATAGATTATCTTCATATAGGGTTAAAATTCTAGTTATATATTTTATTAGGGATTTGAGCATTAAGAAAGTGGACAAAGCAATCTTATGGTGGAGAGAAGGAGGGAGAAAGGGTTTCACAAGTCGCAGGGCTCTCGAGGACATGGCAAAGATCCGAGTTTGTGGCCTTACAATAGAAGGAATGGAGGTCGTTCTCAGAACCTATCATGGCAAGAACTGCATCATGCATGAAAGGCTCTAGCAAATAATAACACCTCTCACAAGTCTGGTGAAGGAAAATTTGATCCATAGGGATTTATCACAAGGAATAGGTGGGGGTATGAAAACTTGCAACTTAATGCACTGGTTGACTTTTAGAAAGTAGAGAAGAAGTTTTTGAGGTCAAAGTCGCAAGGAGATTCGTAGTTAAATCAAAAGGTAAGCCCTCTTCTTGAGCATACTATGGATTTTTCCAAAATGATTGATGGTCAAGCCTGGAATGAATCAGTGAGTCATTTTAAGGAAAAATCCTTTTTTATGAAATGGAGTGGGCCTTGGCCGACTTTTAGAAGGGTTAGGAATTGGTATAATGAACAATGGGGTGAGGCAACCATCCTGAAAACATTACCTAGTGGTTTTACCTTGTCATTTTTCCAAGTGCCAAAGATAAGGAATGAATTTTTAATAGTGGACCCTTTTTGATGGGGGGTAAGGGTTTTTTTCTTAAGGATTGAACCACAAAATTTAACCCTAAAAATGAAAACATGATGAAGGTATCGATTTGGATATGGCTATATAACCTCCCCCATGAATATTGGGATGTTGAAACCCTCAAGTTGATTGGAAATAAATTAGGAACCTTTGTAAAGGGGGATGAAGCCATAGCAATTAAAGATTATAGTGTATGTATGCTCACATTTGTATCCTTTGGCAGGCAGTTCATCCTCTCCCAGCAATGGTGGAGCTCAAAATAGGGGATGGCATTTGGAAACTAATAATTGAAGTAGAGGAATCAATTGAAATGTGCTCTTTCTATAAAGGGTTAGGGAATCCTATGGGAGAATGTAATTAGCTGGAAAAATGCAAGGGTTTAGATCAAAATACTCTAACAAATTTATTGTTGACAAAACAAAGTGCTTTCCAAGATAAAGATAGTAGCTTCATAGAAGCTATGTTGAAAATATGGGATCAACCTGTGGAGGAAGAATGGTGGGTGAGAAACTTAGATAAATCCTTTGGATTGTGGACAGATGGTCAAGAAATGGAAATGCTTAAAGAGGCTGACTGGAGTTTAGATGAGGGTAAGAGATGGTTGGTCATTGTCGATTCAAATCAGGTGTATGTTTCGACAAGTAATGACATTTTAGAAGGGAAAGAGGTTAATCAAATAGAAGGAAATGATACCTTGAATGTGGATAAAGTATTTGAGTAGATTGTTAGTGGAGGATGGTTATAAAGAAAAAGTGGATATTGCTTAGGATTGCTTTGTAGGGAAGGTAGACCTTACTTCAGAGAAGCTTACAAGTGTGGAGGACCCTAAGGTACAAAGAGCTGGAGTTGGAGAAAGTCCCATAACACACTTTTCAAACCCCAAAAGCGATAATAACAGTCCAATGTATAATCCGAGGGGACAGAAACCAGATGAAGACGTGGAGGAAAGTAAGATTTCCCAAGAAAAGTCATCTCTAGAAAAGATTTAGTAGGTGGATGAAAGTTTTGAAGTTGAGGACCCCACCTTTAAAGACATTTTGATATCTCGAATTCAAAATTTGGAGAGTTCCTTTGAGGAGGCCAAAGAGGATGGCAGCCTTATAGAGGATATGGATTCAGATTCCCCAACGGATCATGAGATAGGAGGTGGGGATGACTTGGGCCTAAGTGCAGAATTGGGTATTGTGGAGAAGAGAACCTTGGAGCAAAATTTAGCTAAGTAGGCAAAGGTGAAGGTGGGGGAAAAGAAGAAAAGGGGTCCAAAATCTGTAAGGATGAAGCTAAAGATTGCAGGAAGTGCAACGGGACAAAAAGCTCAGATCAAGAAAAGGCTATGCCTTTTCTCGGGAGCACTGACAGTCCTTTCGTGGAATGTCAAGGGCTACAATTCCCCTGACAAGATTCGTCTGATCAAGAGATGTCTTGATCAAATGAGACTAGATATAGTTCTATTACAAGAATTAAAACTTAGTGGGACTAATGTAAGTTCATTTATTAGGCAATTTGGAAGTTGGAAATGTTTTATTGGTGAGGTAGAAGGAGATTCTGAAGGTTTAGGTATCTTGTATAAAGAGGTAGCCACTAAGGTTCAGATAATCAGGTTAGAAAAGTCTTGGCAATGGGTTAACGTTCTATCTAAACAATTACTTTCAAGTTTTTATATAATAAACATCTATGGACTGAACAATATTGTTGAAATGCAAAGAGTGTGGAATGCTATTTTGGAGGTGTTTTTTGAAAATGGTAATAGTTTTTTCTTCTAGGGGGCGACTTCAATGCAATTTTATGGCCATCTAATAAGAGAGGTGGACTTGGATGGATAAACCAAAAAAAGAGGGATTTTCATGAATTTGTGGCTAGTAGTGGCCTTTTTGAAGTCCAATTTAAAAGTGGTGATTTCACTTGGACAAATAGGAGAAGTAGTTTTTAAAATATTGCTGAAAAATTGGATAGATTTTTCATTACAAAAAATTGGGCAGATTTTTAGTGGACCTTACAAGCTGACATCCTCCCCACTATAGGTTTTGATCATTATCCAATTAGTGTGAGAATTGAAGAGGGTGTAGTACCAGATTGATGACCGTTTAAATTTGAGAAAACGTGGCTAAGAGAAGAAGGTTTTATGGAGCTGGTAGCTGGTTGGTGGGCTAATGCGCCGATATGGGTTTGAAACAAATCTTTTATTCTTTTCAGAAAGTTACAATTTATCAAGGAGTAGCTAAAGGAATGGAATAAAGAGGTGTTCAAAAAAAAAATTCTTAGAAAAGCTCAGAATTAAACAAGAATTGGGGGTGTTACATTCAAAATTTATTGAAGGGGGTGTGAGTGAGGTTGATTTCCTAAAAGAAAAATAACTTAATAAGCATTATCTGAAGATTTTGGCAAGGGAAGAAATTTTTTGGAGGCAGAAATCAAGAGAGACATGGCTCAAGGAGGGTGACCTTAATATAGAGTTTTTTCATAATTCGGTTAAGGTTGGGAGGTCATGTAATAAAATATTCTCAATATAGGACAAGTATGGTAACACCCTGATGGAACCCCTCATAAAATTTATGTTCGACCCTAAAGAATTCTGAAAGTTTGGCTTGGTCCTTTGTGCCTGATTTAAGGTCATGTTCTCATCATTGTGATAGGGTTTTGTCTCCATGAAACTTTCCAAAGTTGGCCTAGAAATAAAAACCCTTGTTCATTTTAAGGTCACATTGACTTGTTGTCCCTGTTCTCGATCACTTAAGTGGTCACTTGTGCCATCGTTGTCGTTGATTTACTGACCCCTAGTCTTAGGTTTGTCAGTCGCCTTATGTCTTTCCCAGTATTTATGGTCAAAGGTTTAAAAATATGAATCCTTAGCACTTTATCGTTATGGGTCAACATCTCATTTACCTAGGGATGGCCCCCTTTTTATGAATAAATTTTGTGGCATGTGCAAAAATTAAGCTTCATATTAACCATTTGTTCATGGAAATCAATCTTAGTCATTCCCTGTATGCCCATGCTGATTTATTTCTTCTTATTTTATTTGCACGGGTTGGTGGGCTTCGACCATGTGTCTCATATATTGGTGGGCCCAGTCCCCTTGGTAAAGATGACTGGCGCTTCTCAAAGAGGATTGACGGCTAATGGATTGAAGACATGGCCATATCTTTACCGCTCCCCACGAGCCCATCTTGTTTTATTCCATATTATTTTAAGGATACGGGCTAGTGGGTGATGGCCACGTGGTATTGTTTAAAAGTGGAACCTGATCTTCTATAGGGTGATGGTTTTTGTTCAAGGTTTGATCAATGGTGTACAACACAACATGTGTTCCCATCTGGGATTTTCCTCGTATTCCTGTTTGTCTTCAATAGTAAGAGGGAATAGTCACATGGGCTAGCGAGTTGTGTGACACCTATCATTATGGTGGGACCCACTGGGCTTTGAAGATGAAGGTTTGTTTTGAAAAGAATTGAATTTGACAGTTGATGATAGTTGATATGGTTAAATCCTAGCCACTCCCCCCATCCCATGCGAGCCCCACTTATGTCCTGTATCTTTCGACAGGCAAGCGAGCATATGCCATGTGGAATTTCTAAAGGGCTTGTTGGTTTCCAATGAAGATGGACTACTTCAAAATTTGTTCAAAACGATACTATTTCTAAACTATGTTATTTTCAGCTTTGTTCTTTAAGGCGCATGCTTGAGATTTTAGCTGTCAGTCTTGATAGCCATTGATACATGTGGAAAAGGTGAGAACAAAGCATGACAGTGTACAAACTGATATTTTGAGATTGAATCAGGATCAATCCTCGCTATTTTTGACAAGAAGAAATACAAGTAAAATAATTCTTATGGGTGAGCGGGTAATTCTATAAAGAAAGTTTTAATTGATGCTAAGTATAGAGTAGATGTTTATCTACTCAGAGCTTTTCTATTTTAAAAAGAGAATTAAAGAATAATTAAAACTTAATTATAAGTGGTTTCATGGTAATCTACCCGTTGATTCATCTTTCAAATCATGATCAACAGTTAAGATTAAAAGGATCAAGGCAAACTGTTGTCAACTAGCTCGCACAAGCTTTCTTTGAAGAATTAATGATTGGCACACTTGCATGGCTCATTATAGAAAGGACCTATTGCCACATTTATTATTTAGAAATTGCATTGAGTTTGAGTCCAAGAACGAAATTGGTAGATGCATTTTGAGAGGATGAGTAAGTTAGGAGAATTTGTTAGGCCAGTTCAGAGGTCTAAGAGATTAAGTTTTCTTGAATCTGAGAAGAATGCTCAAGAGGATGAAGTTGATACACATGGATATCCTAATATGCCAAAGGTTAGAAGAGGAAACAAAAAATTTAAGAAGTATGGTGTTAGGAGTAACTACCACCTGAGGAACCAAACAGTTTCAGAAGAATTGGTCAAGTTCAAAGGCAAGGAGTTGGTGGAATATGAAAAGAAGACAAAGAAAAGGTGCAAGTATCATGAGGCTTGTTCGAGAGATCTTAATTTTTCTGGTGAGTTCTCTAACAACCCTTCAGACAATGAGGGTGACACTAATTCTGAGGGGGAATATTATCCACTCTCCCTAATACCATCTGATAATTCCGATGACGTGGTGGTGATGGTTCCTCTAGTTCCACCACAAGCAAGGAATGGGCTATTATCCTCAGAGGCTAATGACTTAGAGTGATGATTACGCCCCATTTTTTTTTTTGATGACACCATGGCCCTATTTCCAAGATTGTCCTATTTAGTATTCATGTGATTTCTTGTTTCTAGTGCTAACGTGGAAACTTTTTGGGCCGGTGTATAGGAGAGGTGCCAGAATTCCTAGCACTAGGTTATACACATGATTTTATTGGGGTGGTGAGTGGAGAATATTCTTTGGTCGATAAGGACGATGATGCTGTTGCTGCAACTGAGTCTTCCTTTTGAGCAGCTCGCGGGTCTACATGTAGGGGATGTGGAATTTTGTCTTTTAGTCTTCCATTTTCCTCAATGATTGCAAGTAACCAACTAGGGGTGCCTCAAATTATGGTACAAATGATCTCAAAATGAAATGAAATGAAACTGTAATTGAGCCTGATGCTTGTCGCTCCCTTATTCTATAAAAGGGATTTTTGGGCTCATTAAAGAGGTCGGACTTTTGAGTTTCAATGGGGTTTTGGCCGAATGCTTAACTCAGAAAAGGAATTTTGAATAAGATAAGGGTAAATAGGCTAGTGAAGGGTCTTGGGAATGAAGTTTTATATGTAACAATCTTAAATTAATTTTATATAAAATACTAATATAGAAACGAAGCTTTTTGTGGAAACAAATACTCTCCTATGTATACTTCTTACAAGTTATGAATGAAAATGCTAATGGCATTATCATTTATCTTCAAACGGTTATATTTGAATGTACTATTATGCTCTCAACTTTACCTCAAAGAATTGATTAAAATGC
Organism: Sequoiadendron giganteum; assembly: GCA_007115665.2. Classification (NCBI taxonomy): domain Eukaryota; kingdom Viridiplantae; phylum Streptophyta; class Pinopsida; order Cupressales; family Cupressaceae; genus Sequoiadendron; species Sequoiadendron giganteum. Next base: position 133,387,149 of record CM021104.1, read on the forward strand.
TTGAAGAGGGTATAAAATTTGTAAGAAATTGCTTAGGATTTATAAGTAGCGAATGTTTCTTTTAGGCATTTTTGAGTTTTCATGGTCTGCAAAGTAGCATGAGGGTAGTTCATCTACTTCTAAAATTGAGTAGTTCATATATTATAGATCCTTACATATTTGACTCTGTTGCTCCAATTGATAAAACATTGGTCTGTTTACTAGTAAATCTAGCACGAGGAATGAGAAAGTAGCACACCTAGCCTTGAACTTAAAATAAGAACAATATTCACTTAAAATCCTTTTTCAATCAATTACATGTGAGATGAAAATATTTTGACTCATAGCAAATAAGTAGTCACTCGCTTAAGGGATTAGCCAAATCTGTAGTGGGATGGGCTTTATTTGCATTTAATCAGGAATCAATCTATTACTAATTTGATATATTTCATGATGATGTAATTTGGGATTACCTTCCCTGGTTTAACAAAGCCAAAAGTGAAGGAGTAAGGATCGTAAAGTCCTAAGCTTGTTGTGTTGGACACTAACCTTACAATTTCTTCATCATAAGAGCTGGAAACTTTTTAAAGAATTATTAAGTTTTGTTGGAAAAATCACCGACATACCCTAACTTGGAAAATGATGACATCTGTAATGAAGTTGTTTGTTTCTTTTTGGAAGCTTACAAAAGTAATCAAAATGACAATTCTCAGGTTAATGAGATTCTGGATGTTATTCCCCAGTGTGTTTCAGAAGCACATAATGTAGAGCTTTCAAAGGTTGTTACATTGGAAGAAGTTAAAACTACTCTCTTTAGTCTTGGTGGTGACAAAGCACCTAGACCTGATGGTTTTCCAATGCTTTTTTTTACAAAAATGGTGGGATGTCATGGCTAATGATCTTTGAGAGGTGGTGTAGGAGTCAAGAATGGGTGGCTTTGTTTTAAAATATTTTAATAATACTTTTATTTCTCTTGTTCCCAAGAAAGATGAAATCTTGTCTTTTAATGATTTTAGGCCATCTCTCTCTATAACACTGTATATAAGGTTATCTTTAAGGTAAGGACAATTAGGTTGAAGGGTGTTCTTGATGTTGTGATTTCTCCTGAACAAAGTGGTTTTTCACTGAATCGTTTAAACTGATTAGATACACATATGTAATCCATTTTGTTGATGTATGGGTCAATGCTATACTTATAGAAGTGAATTGAACAAAAAATAAATATTAAAGAACACTAATTGTCTAACATGATTTAATTTGTTATGAGATTGCTAAGTCTTTTATATTGTTGTTTGTCCTTATAATTTTACTACAACTTTTTGTTTACATTAATTTAAAACTTTATAAAAGAATTGAATTCCTTTCAAAAACTCCATTTTACTTATACAAAACAAACTTTATTTATTTTTAATATAAAAATGAATCAATTAAAAAAAATTTTAATATAATAAATTAACATCATACCTAAAATTAAATAATATTTAATTATTAATTTTTTTGAATTCTATAACTATTTTGATATATTATTTTTAATAATAATTATTCTTTCAAATATTAATATTATTTAATTATTTTAAACTAAATCATATACAAAAGGAATTTCATTCTACCTTAAAAAAAAAAAAATGATTTTTTTTTTAATCACATTATTCCAAAATCTCCCATCAGTTGTTATTCTTATTTCTATATGATTAGAAAATAAATTATTAATGCTTTTGATTTGCATTTAAATAAACAATGAGATGAGATGTTAAAAACAAATTTTGAACTTTTACATAAATAAAAATAGTAATAAGAAATAAATTTGAAGAGATGATTTTATTTTTTATTTTTTTATTTTAAAGAATTTTTATTTTTTTAATATATTTTTAAAAATTAATCAATCAAAACAATTCACAACTTAAATTATAATTTCTATGATTAAATTAATTAGTTATTGTTGAATAATTATTAGTACTTAAATTATGTTTAAATTTTTTAAATTTATGATTGTTGATATCATAAATATAATTTTTTAAATTATTGATTTTTTTAAGCCTCAAATTCCTTCATTTAATAATAATATAATCTAAATCAAAGAAACATTATCTCAAGATGTATGAATAAACAAATAAAATGGAGCAAATGTAAATTCTTTTTTAGTTTTTCAACTTAGTGTCTAAGAGTGTGGTCCCACGAGGGGGCTTAGGGTCTAAAACAAAAGGGAGCACATACAAATTCTTGTTAGTTTCTCAACTTAGTGTCTAAGAGTGCGGTTCCATGAGGGGGTTTTAGGATCTATGGAGCAAGAGATCCCATGAAGCAAAAACATATGCTATAGGATTAATTGTAATTTTTTTCTCAAAAATAGTAGCCAAATTGAGACGATGTTAGAAATTGCTCTTACAACTTAAGAATTTTCCCTACCACTTGTCACTCATCTGAAATTTTAAATTCTTACCAAAGAATAAAAATGAGAGAAAATTATCTGAAATTTTAAATTCCTACCAAAGAATAAAAATGAGAGAAAATTATTTTAATTTATTAATATTTATCAAAATATTGCAATTTATTTTTAAAATTTTGAAACTCATAAGACCACTAACTTTAAAATACTCAACAACACCTGGTGAAATTTTTTAGACAAACCTCCCTCCATGAGACATTGGCAAATCAAATTGACGTACAAGAAGCGTTTGCCATTTTTTTTTTTTTATGGAAGTCATTCACAATTTCTTTTTTGCTACCCAATACGGGAGCACGAGCCTTCTTGGGCTGAACCTCTTCAGCTCAGAGCCAAGGACTGAGGGGTATCCATTTTGCCAAATTTGCCCGGGCACGATCTGGACCTCATCCCTTTTTCAGTATCGGAGAACCTTTGCACTCAACAAGACTTGATCCCTGGACTCATTTAGAACCTTTCAACTTCGCCATCTTTAATCATAATATGGAAGTAAATTTTAATCCTATCTTGTGTGTGAAGATTCTCCATGCTTTGTGTTTTAATTGTTTTGGAGAGATTGGCATACATGCATTTATTGCTGGGAAGGATAAGGTGATACATTTTACAACTCAAGCACCTTTGGCAAGCTCAGGTTCTAATAGAGCTTCTTGTAATAAATGTGGCTTCCATGGTGGGCGGTGTGGAGTAGTGAAGTCATGTTTGGATTGCTTTTTCCGCGGGACTCTATATATGTCGATTTGAATACAGAGCTTCGGTAAAAGTAGGAGACTGCACAACTGTGAGATCAGATTCCCCAAGAAAAGTAATTCGGCTGGCATAACTGTGAACTGGAGTTTTGGGTCTTTTAGAGGATGCTACAGTGAACTGCAGTCTGACGGTGAGGTAAGTTGCTGAGAAAGAAGGAACTAAAGTTATGATGTCGGTGCATTCTAGGGTTTTTTTATAGCTGTTGCTAAAAATACTAACATAATCCAGAAGCATCTAACAACAATTATAATGGATCGTAAAATATGCTATATAGCTATCCCTAATTTATCCCTCTCCATGTGAAGCTTTGGCTTTGCTGCTACCGCATGCCGCTTCCTCTACCACGTGTCTGCAATTATAAGTGCAGGATTTTTTGATCTTCTTGTGGCCACCTTCAGTGTTTGCCCTAAATTTTTTGTGCTGGGTTTTCTTCTTGCAGTCACCACTGACCTTGGCATTTTGGACGGGATAGACCTGCATTTCACAGCTCCTCAGGAAAAATCCGTCTTTAGACAGAGGAAAAAACATAGGGGTTTGCATATACGAGTAGGTAAGATCTTTTTTTTTTGACCTTAATGAGGCTATGAACCATTTGACATTGCTTTCATAAATGTCAATGTGCATTTTTCCTGTGTTTTTTTTAAACTTTTTGAAATTACAGAGACAGAAGTTTTCTCAGTGAGGAGGGTAAATTTTTAATTTTTAATGGCTCTGTCTTTTTTTGTTAAGAATATTTTTTGATTTTGAAGGGTTCTAAAGGGTTTTCTATTTCTATGATTTGGGTTACCTTTTTCCAACTATCGGCTAATTTTTGGGCATGAATCTGAATTTCATTTTGTTGTTTTTGAAACTCATCTGGTTGCATTTCGTTCCATGTCTTCCAAATTCGATTAGTTGGAGTTTTGGTTTCATTTGGGTTTGTCTGCGAAACTGCGAGAGCTCATTTTTTCCAAGGCAAAAAGCATGGGGGTAGAATCTCCATTTTCTGTCTTTTTCAAACATTTAATGCTCAAGCCATACGCTTCCACATTCTTTTGCATGTTATTTTCTTACAGATCTTTTTTATCAGCCTTTCCATGGCCGCTCAGCGAGTATTTCGCCCCATGCAGGAAAGACATGAAGAGACGAGCAGTCCATTTCTACTATCTTTTTCTTTCTTTTCTAAATTTTTACCATGTTATTATAATTTATGTTTTTAATCTCCTATTTTGATTTATGAAATACCTAGTTTTGTTAATTTCAATTGGGCCAGAGCTAAGCATTAGTATCACTTGGCCCAGAAGCACGTTTGAGTTATGTTGTAGATAATCAGGAAACATAAATGAAAAAAACTGTATTTTTGAAGTGTTTTGGAATCTACCTACATTTGTGTGATCAGCTACGCAGGGGTTCAGTATGTACTCGAGTAAGCAGAGTTTTGTAACAATATTTAGCTTTTCAAATGGATTTACACAATGTGTCAGAACATATTGGTTGTATTATATTCTATCAGGGGTTGCATGGTAAATTTTATGTTAATATTCTTGAGTTTCATTCATATTCATCTTTTACGTTGAGCATATTTATTGAAATTTGAGAATATTACTCAGGTGTATCATTTCAGACAGAAAGCCTTAATCTTCTCTAGGGTTTTAGCACTGTATTTTGAGGTTTTGACAGTTATGATGTTTCAGCTTATACTATTAGCTTGTATGTTAGAAAGATTTAGTCTTGTTTTGGGTTTATGATAAATAGGTTCCACTTTTTCCTTTAGTAAATATTTATGTAAACTTTTTCCATTAAAGTTGCTTACCTTCTTGGGCTGAACCTCTTCGGCTCAGAGCCAAGGACTGAGGGGTATCCATTCTGCCAAATTTGCCCGGGCACAATCTGGACCTCATCCCTTTTTCGGTATCGGAGAACCTTTGCACTCAACAAGACTTGATCCCTGGACTCGTTTAGAACCTTTCAACTTCGCCATCTTTAATCATAATATGGAAGTAAATTTTAATCCTGTCTTGTGTGTGAAGATTCTCCATGCTTTGGGAGCACGAGCCTTCTTGGGCTGAACCTCTTCGGCTCAGAGCCAAGGACTGAGGGGTATCCATTCTGCCAAATTTGCCCGGGCACAATCTGGACCTCATCCCTTTTTCGGTATCGGAGAACCTTTGCACTGAACAAGACTTGATCCCTGGACTCATTTAGAACCTTTCAACTTCGCCATCTTTAATGATAATATGGAAGTAAATTTTAATCCTATCTTGTGTGTGAAGATTCTCCATGCTTTGTGTTTTAAGTGTTTTGAAGAGATTGGCATACATGCATTTATTGCTGGGAAGGATAAGGTGATACATTTTACAACTCAAGCACCTTTGGCAAGCTCAGGTTCTAATGGAGCTTCTTGTAATAAATGTGGCTTCCATGGTGGGCGGTGTGGAGTAGTGAAGTCATGTTTGGATTGCTTTTTCCACGGGACAATATATATGTCGATTTGAATACAGAGCTTCGGTAAAAGTAGGAGACTGCACAACTGTGAGATCAGATTCCCCAAGAAAAGTAATTCGGCTGGCATAACTGTGAACTGGAGTTTTGGGTCTTTTAGAGGATGCTACAGTGAACTGCAGTCTGACGGTGAGGTAAGTTGCTGAGAAAGAAGGAACTAGAGTTATGATGTCGGTGCATTCTAGGGTTTTTTATAGCTGTTGCTAAAAATACTAACATAATCTAGAAGCATTTAACAACAATTATAATGGATTGTAAAATATGCTATATAGCTATCCCTAATTTATCCCTCTCCATGTGAAGCTTTGGCTTTGCTGCTACCGCATGCCGCTTCATCTACCACGTGTCTGCAATTATAAGTGTAGGATATTTTGATCTTCTTGTGGCCACCTTCAGTGTTTGCACTAAATTTTTTGTGCTGGGTTTTCTTCTTGCAGTCACCACTGACCTTGGCATTTTGGACGGGATAGACCTGCATTTCACAGCTCCTCAGGAAAAATCTGTCTTTAGACAGAGGAAAAAACATAGGGGTTTGCATATACGAGTATGTAAGATCTTTTTTTTTTGACCTTAATGAGGCTATAAACCATTTGACATTGCTTTCATAAATGTCAATGTGCATTTTTCCTCTGTTTTTTTTTAACTTTTTGAAATTACAGAGACAGAAGTTTTCTCAGTAAGGAGGGTAAATTTTTAATTTTTAATGGCTCTGTCTATTTTTGTTAAGAATATGTTTGATTTTGAAGGGTTCTAAAGGGTTTTCTATTTCTATGATTTGGGTTACCTTTTTCCAACTATCAGCTAATTTTTGAGCATGGATCTGAATTTCATTCGGTTGTATTTGAAACTCATCTGGTTGCATTTCGTTCCATGTCTTCCAAATTCGATTAGTTGGAGTTTTGGTTTCATTTGGGTTTGTCTGCGAAACTGCGAGAGCTCATTTTTTCCAAGGCAAAAAGCATGGGGGTAGAATCTCCATTTTCTGTCTTTTTCAAACATTTAATGCTCAAGCCATACGCTTCCACATTCTTTTGCATGTTATTTTCTTACAGATCTTTTTTATCAGCCTTTCCATGGCCGCTCAGCAAGTATTTCGCCCCATGCAGGAAAGACATGAAAAGACGAGCAGTCCATTTCTACTATCTTTTTCTTTCTTTTCTAAATTTTTACCATGTTATTATAATTTATGTTTTTAATCTCCTATTTTGATTTATGAAATACCTAGTTTTGTTAATTTCAATTGGGCCAGAGCTAAGCATTAGTATCACTTGGCCCAGAAGCACGTTTGAGTTATGTTGTAGATAATCAGGAAACATAAATGAAAAAAACTGTATTTTTGAAGTGTTTTGGAATCTACCTACTTTTGTGTGATCAGCTACGCTGGGGTTCAGTATGTACTCGAGTAAGCAGAGTTTTGTAACAATATTTAGCCTTTCAAATGGATTTACACAATGTGTCAGAACATATTGGTTGTATTATATTCTATCAGGGGTTGCATGGTAAATTTTATGTTAATATTCTTGAGTTTCATTCATATTCATCTTTTACGTTGAGCATATTTATTAAAATTTGAGAATATAACTCAGGTGTATCATTTTAGACAGAAAACCTTAATCTTCTCTAGGGTTTTAGCACTGTATTTTGAGGTTTTGACAGTTATGATGTTTCAGCTTATACTATTAGCTTGTATGTTAGAAAGATTTAGTCTTGTTTTGGGTTTATGATAAATAGGTTCCACTTTTTCCTTTAGTAAATATTTATGTAAACTTTTTCCATTAAAGTTGCTATAATATTGTTGTTATTTATAAGCTGGTAGGAGATTCTGATCATTCTTCTTGATTGTTGGATTTTGAATGCATAAACTAAAGTCAAATAAAAGTTTGTTTTTGCTGAATAATACAATGAATTTAATTATATTTTGAATTAGTTACTAAACATTTCTTGAATGTTGTTGTTAATCAATTTGATTAATAATGACAAGGAGGTCACATAGAATGTGATATTAATGTCCAGATTGAAGTTGAATGGAAGTCTGTTTTTATAATTAGCAGAAAATTAATACTGAATCCTATTGGGACTTATATTCAAAATTATTGTCACCAAATTTTAAGTGTTCTTTGCATAGACAAGGAAGAGGCCATGTCAGTATGAAGTCATGAACATCTTTCATAAGGGAAAACCAAAACATTTTTCCAGGCTCCCAAACTGCTAGTGCTTCTGAATTGTGATAAGTGAGCTTGTGGGAACACCTTTTCTAACATTTCCAGACAACCTCCATAACCCATTAATATATCTAGTGGCTCCCCAATAATTATAACAAATTTCATATGCCCAGCAAGGTAGTATTCATTGAAGAAATATAATTATGTGTTATTTGTGAATTAGCGAGTAGTCTTAGAGAAGGTGACTTTGTGAGGAAATTCAAAAAGTAGGATGCAAAGAAAAGTGATCAACATTTGATCATGCCTTATTGTCATCAATAACAATTTCATTGTCTCTTTTGGAGTTCTTAAATATATAAGTTGCATTAAGTGAACCTACAGTTTCATTAGTTGTGCATAAAAATGAGACTACATGATAATCAATCTTCTTTAATGGAAAATTGATACAGAGGTTTTAGAAAGTGAGACTACATGATAATCATCTTCTTCAATGGCGAAATGTGACTAGCACCAATCCCCAGCCCCAAATTTTCTGATTGCAAATGGATATTCTATTCTAACCCATGGACTAATCCAGATATATATTTGAATGAGCCCAAAATTAGTTTTTTCCGGTCTATTTCATTAGAAGTAATTTGTTGAGAAAGGCCTAACATTGCAAACTTAGAATAAATTAAGTGAAGAGGTAGAAAAAGCAAGCCCAATGCAACAGTCAAGTGTCTCTGTCCAAGTAAACTGCACATAGCCATATACAACAGATGTGTACTCTTTGTATACATTGGTAGCTCACGTTCGAATAGGAACATTGAAAAGAAAATAAGTTCATTTTGAAACTTGGGTTTTAATAAGTAAATTTTATATTTGAATCTATTAATATAATCTATGCTTCAAATGGCGAGCCTTACGATTTCATTTTTTCTTGCAGCTATTTACTATTTTGTTGTGCAAGTCTCCAAAATGGGCATGAATTGTATATTAATTGGAAGAGAAAGAATTGACAGTTGTGTGTATTTAGACTAGAAGCTGTGCATTACATCTTATTTCTATTTGGTTTAGGATGAGAAGTTGTACACTTGTTTGCATTTGAAGTTATTATGTAATTAATATAATGATTAATCATTATATTGTATGTCCTTGGCAAAAGAGATGCAAGATTGCACAAAATCAAGCTACTAAATGTAAGAATGAGTACACAATATTTTTACACAATATTTTAATATCTGATATTTATTAGCAATAAATTAGATTGACTTAGCTCCTATTTTGAACTAGATTTTGACTTCTATTATCTGTATTTTTTTATGATATGATGAGTAGTTGCACACATTTTGGTGTATCAATGACATGTGTTACAATAAATTATGATTGATACTTTTTGAAATATTTATTGATATTTTTATATTCAAACAATAATGAGAATGTGATCAATTAATGGATCAAACCATATCAAGTACCCTCACAACTATTGGAACATGCTCAGGTACTGGGTCCTCTCCCCTACTGTATATTGCAAACAGATCTAGTACCCATAACTGTTATGGCATCCAGTTGTTCAAGAATAGTGAAAAGAGAGAGGAATAGACTGGGGAATTATTTTGAACTTCTTTCAGAGGATATCAGTGTTGAAATCTTGTCCAGGCTGCCTCTTCCCAAAGTTTTTCAAGCTCAGAGTGTTTGTCGTTCATGGCGAAACATTGTTTGCTCTTCTCCTCTGTTTCGCAAACTGTGGGAGGAGAAGAATAGCGAGCAGTGGCTTCTTATGGATCACTGTGATGGTGGGGTTGGGATCTTTAATCCCAGTGGAGAGTTCAAAAAGAAGATGTTTGATTCTTCCTCTTGGCTTCTCAGAGCTGCAAGTGGAGGTCTTTTGCTTTACCAGAATAAGACTGATGGAATGTTTCAAGTTGTCAACCCATTAACAATGGAAGCTCGGCAGCTGCCTAATCCAATCATAGGACAAGAACATCTATCCTTTCTTTGGATGATAGAACGAACTTTCATTGATCTTGTTGTTGATTCCACAACCAAGACTTATCAGGTGATTGTTTTAGGTAGATATAACCCTTTTGATCTTTTGATATACAGATCTGCTACATCTTCTTGGGAAATTAAAGTTGTGGCGAAAACTTTAAGGTTTATGAAATGGGCTCCTTGTAGAACAAAGTGCAATCAAACAGTTCGTTGTTTTCCATTGGAAGGGCATGCTCTGGCTTCTTACAATCTATGTGGAGAAATTGTTCATGCAAAGGAAGAATATGGCGAAGGATGGCGAGGATTTGTGATGGGAGAAAGTGTTAAAGTAGTACTATGGCGCCCACACATTGGGAGGGATTTTATGTTTATAGTTGAATTGGACGAGGTTTCTTCTCAATGGCAAGTGGTGTCTGTCTGCAGATGGAACAGCAATCTTCAGACAAAAGATAACACAATATTCTTTGGCGAACTCCTTTGTGAAAAAGATTTTGTTTCGAATTGGCTTGGTGTTTCCAAGGATTGTGTTTGGATAAAGCCTGCATTTAGTGTTAAAGATGTACACCAAACCAAGTTGATCCTGCAGCAGCAAAAAGATATTTTCGAAGCTCACAAGAAAGATAAGAGCACAGCTTTCCCCACGCCCTTGAGATTTTCTCTATGCCCCTGAGGCTTACTTTTAATTTTCTTTTGCCCTAATGTGGGCATGCTGTAAATTTCTGAGGCTGTCTGATAGACATGTATTATTTTTATTGTAATGAACAAATTTTATATTGATCCTTTAGATCAATAGTTTCTTGGCTATAAATATAAGTGCAAGAACAGTCTTTCTTCTGTATAGTTCTCATTTGTGTGTAATTAGAATATCTCACAGATAAGTTCAATCAATTGTTAGAATGGCAAGCAAGTAATTCTACTAATTGGAGCAAACAGTTACATTGGCCGCCATGGGGCCAATATCCAATGCAAGCCTTGCTAAAGCCCACCCCTCATTTCTTCTTATTAGTTAATCCACAACTACTAATCCTGTCAAGGACCAGCTCTAGAGTCATTCACAGCCAAAGGAGTAATTAGGCTCCATGTGAGTCACTAATACACTATTTTTCAGAGCATACAGTAAGCAATGAACAACTTCTTTTTCTTAACGAATATCGTATTGTTATAATGATACCCATATGCAGGGATCGCTAGACTATTATGCAAACCTAATAAAGGCAATCAAGAAGGTTGATGTAGTCATTTCCAGTGTGGGAAGAGAACAGATAGCTAATCAATTGAATCTCATCAAGGCTATCAAGGTAAAATTCGTATTGTATAGTTTATCAAATCCATGGCATTCATATTAATGACTTTTATGTTTCCTAGACTGATTTTTATTGGTATGTTTTGCAGAGTTTTTTCCCCACAGAATTTGCTGACAGACTTTGATAGGCACCATGCAGTAGACCCTCAGTGCGTTTGACTTGAAAGTCAAAGTTTGTCGAGCTATTAAAGAAGACGACGTCCATATACATATGTTTGCCAGCACTTTTTTAGGACATTTTCTTCCAAAATTTGCATGGTTTGGCTTAAGAGTCTATCCAAGAGATAAAATTGTTAGTCCCTGCCTATGTTTGCGGGAGTCTTATGTTTTCGCCTCATACAGAAGGCATTAGTGCTGTCTTGAAAAGCGAGCAGGATTGAAAATATAGTTTTTAACCAATGTTTGGTTTTGAATATTTTAAATGAAACAAATACGGAATGATAAAGCCAGAAAATATCTAGCTTGTGCATGCGGAAGAAACCTGCAATTTCTTTTGCACAGAAATTTCCAAAGGCAGATCCTTTGGCCCTTAGGCTTTTGGGTAGATTGCTTGCTTTTGATCCGAAGGACCGTCCTTCTGCTGAACAAGTATGCTAACAGTTTTCTTGCTATCTATTATGAATCATCTGAACTTTGAGTCTTATTTTGCTAGCCATAGTTAGGAGGCAAAAGATGGAATTTTTTAATACCATTGTAGCATCTATAATCAAAATGTATGGAATGCAGGCTTTGGGCGACCTATTCTTTGTAGGTCTGGCCAAAAGAGAACGTGAACCTTCAGCACAGCCCATTATAAAGTTGGAATTTGAGTTTGAGAAGCGACGAATGCCAAAGGAGGATGTACAAGATCTTATTTATTAGGAGGTGCGTCCAAGGAAGTTGGAACTGTTTCATAAATTACTTGACATTTTTTAAAGGTTGAAATCATGGAGATGATAATGTTCCGACTGTCAATAATTTGGCAGATTCTAGAGTATCATCCCCATATGCAAAAGGATCACTTGCTTGGGACAGACAATGTACAATTGGTTGGATATTATATAATTTGTAATAGTTGTGAATCTTGTGATGATGTTAGATATGGCTGGTATTAATTATTTCAAATTTCACTGCTTACAGTTCTATGGGTCTGTTGAAGAAATAATTTAACCATCTTGAAAAGCATTATGACAAAGGATATCCTTGTGAGCCTTTACAAAGAGATCATTCCTCTTTACCCAGGTTGTTTTTATTATTTAAATAATCTAGTGTTTAATTCCAATACTCTGGCTTTGAACCATTTGATTAATTGAGATGCTAAATAGAATATTTCTTTCTTTAGGGAACAGCCATCAGAAATGAGGACAGTGGTGAGTTGCGATGAAAGGGAAAAACATGAACGAGGTCTAAATAATGCCATGAAGGTGACTGCAAAGGCACATACAATCTTGCAAGGTAAGTTTTGTTGTGGTACAAGATCAAGAATAGTAAATCTGGAAAATTCTATTTTAGCAACGTATTCCAGATTATTGTGTTTTTGATGCTTCTTACTACACAATATTTGTTTGCAAGAAGTTGCGACCTATACTTCTGCAGAGTTTTGAGTCGGAAATTTTCAGCGTTACTTAATATCTCTTCTGCAGGAGGACATGCAAAACCTGGCAGAAGAATCGGTTCAGGCTTCTTGGCAAGGCCTAGTGGGAGCAAAACAGATACAGAGACTAGTCAAGAGCTCTAATGTGAGTGGTTCTTTGCATGGCAAATCTGGACAACTATACCCTAGGCAATTTTTATGTACGGATTTAGAGCAAAATGCAAGGAGGAATCTTCATGTGAGAAGAATGATGTCAATTTTCCCAGGTCCAGAATGAATGGATACGTGCTCTCACAAAAGGAGGAACCTTCTATTGATAACACCTATTCCATTCGTCCAAGGTCCAGCATGAATTGGCACGTGTTACCTCGTAGGGATGAATCTTCGAGTGAGAAGACAAATTTCATTCCTTCAAGGTCCAGCATGAATGTCACCTGTTTCCTCGTAGAGGGTATTAGGTGTAGCATCCAGCTCCTTATTAATTGAAGGTTTATTCACTGGCAAACTGTTTTTGGCTTTCCTGGTAGGAGAGAGAAGATCTGTATGTGTTACATAGTGATATTGATTTTGTTATCCTTGTTAAAGTTGGGGCAATTTTGTTCAACAAAAACTCTGGTTGTAAGCATATATAATGGGTGTGTTAACAAGTCGTCTTCTATTAGTCTTAGTTCTTGGGCCACATGTTTTTTGTTTAGCAGGCAGATGAAAGATATGAACTAAATGTACATACCATCAAAATCATAAGTATTCTAATATATAATACAACTATATAATAATCAAATGAAATTATAATAATAATTATGCCGATAGGCATACCCTTTGTGGGAAAGACTCTACAAGAAGTACTGCTATTTATTGAAGCAATGGTTTTGATTTTCCTCAAATTGTTGATCGACCATGGGAGGCCGATGATTCTGCCATCTGGAAGAGGTCAACTAAATTTGTCAAGTTTGTGTTTAATTCTATTACTTACTCTTAGATCTGTAGCCATGCTTACTTAGTACAACTCTAGTAAATTGTATAAATCAGCTTGCTATAAAATCATCTGTCTGTGTAAAGAATTTAACCAAAAAGATACCTTACTCCAGACGAAAGCCTTCATTGCTTCAGCATTTCTGCAAATTTCTCTAATTTAGGATCTGTCGGATGACTTAATGGTAGGTTAAATTGTTTTCACTGTATCGAGTTTTCTATGGATCATTTGCTGCTGAAAGTAATATGAATTAGCTTGATGAATGAATCTGCCATGTTACTGCAATTGTGTTTTATAGTGTTTGCTCTCTGCCTTTGCTGTTGCCCACATTGGCCGCCCTTACTGAAATTGTTGTATTGTATTCCACGATTTCTTTATATACTTTGCCAAAACCACTGGTGTCTTGCCATCTAGCATTGGTGAATTTGTTTGTGGCCGCCTTTATTTATTTGCTACTGAAAGTTCTGGCTGATTTTCCCCTGTTGTTTACTGATATGTTCTATCCTTTGGCGGCTTTGATTGCCCCTCTTTACGAGTTTTTTTTTGTTTTGTATAGGAGTGTTAGCTCACTACTTACATGTGCATATGGATGGAATAATGCCTTCTAATGGCCGTTGCCCACTTTTTGATTGTTGAACAATGAGGTAAAGAAAGGTTCAAAGGTAAAAAGATCTATGGATGACTGTCAATGGGAGTTTACAGCTGCAGTTCTCTTGATCATTTTTAAAATTTTCGATCTGATAGATCCTATTGTGTTGTATGCAGTAGCTGTACGCCAATAGAAGACTAGATTATTTTGATATTATGTATATGGCGAAGATGAGACTTTTCTCATATTATGTACATGAAGGGGGTTCAGACTTGATTTTCATTCTATTATTTCCCTGGTTGATTTTTTGTAATGATCCGATCAATGATGAAGAGATGTCAGTTCAATCCATTTTCGACCCTTTGACTTGATAATGCTTTTTATCTATAGGGTACAAAGCCCCTTCTAATTTACTTGTAAAAAAACAATTCAGATTGACTTAGAAAAGATAACACCCTTGCCTTGCCAATAGGGTATGTCTTCAAAATTCAAAATGTATTTTGATTCTTCATTATTGATCCACTGTTCTTCAAAACAACATAAACATAAATTTTAATGCGGTCTTACCTAGGAAGCACAACAACAAATAAAATAATTTGATTTAATCCAAGCCAATTCCAAAGTTCTCTGAATCATAGTTTACTTTGGCAATATTTGGTAGACCCGATATTGATTCAGACTCAACTTGGGAAAAACTTAAGACATAGTTCTCTGTTATTTGGTGCAGTGATCTTAGGTTTTTAGGGACACCTAGGGATGATAGACTTCAATGTAGTGATAATATTAGACAACAAACCACAGCTTGGTATTAGATCACCATCAAAGACTTTAATTTTCAAGGACAACGTTTATTCATGCTATTTATTTGTTGTACTTTGTTTTTACTTTACATGAATAACAAGAGATGATTGGATATGGCCATATACTCATGTACTTTGGCATGACAAAGCTTCAAGGATATAAATTTAGATGATTAAAGGGTAGTCCATCTTATATACAATCCCAAAAAAGAATATGGGAGTGATTTTTGGCCCTCCCAAAAATCAAGTCTTTTTTGGGAGTCATTTCTCTCCCTCCCAAAAATCATACCTCTTTTTTGGGAGAATGGGAGTGATTTTTGGCCCTCCCAAAAATCAAGTTTTTTTTGGGAGTCATTTCTCTCCCTCCCAAAAATCATACGCCTTTTTTGGGAGTCATTTATGGTCCTCCCAAAAATCATACCACCAAACTAGTACATAAGATTGATATAGATAAAGTTGATTTGTTACGCTCATCATAACATACATCTAGAAATTATATATAGCATGTACTAGAAGATAAAGTCTTAGACTAGCAATACATTAATTTTTGGCCCTTGAGCATACCTCCCCATGGACATGTGCCATCTTTGAATTGTAGGCATGAAATAACTGATCTGAATTCAATCTATCTCTCTTCCTCCAACCCTTGTCACCCCTCTTTCAATTTCTCCCTTTCTATATCTTCTCTAATTATCTTTCTCTTTATTTCTCTTATCTCTATGTCTCTTTCTCTATTCCTCTATCAATCTCCTTATCTCTCTATCTCTACCTCACCCTCTATATCTTCCCCTCCTCTCTATATATCTATCAATCTCCCTCTCTCTCCTCAACCTCTCTCTCCACTTCTCTCTTATCTATATTTTTTTCTTTGCTCTCTCTCTTTCTCTCTTCCTCACTATCAATCTACCTCTATTCTTTTCTCATTCTCTATTTTTCCATCTCTCTCTAGTTAATTATTAGATTTCTCATTCTCTATTTTTCCATCGACACCCATCTTCCCCTCTAATTAT
This sequence comes from Sequoiadendron giganteum, assembly GCA_007115665.2. Lineage (NCBI taxonomy): Eukaryota > Viridiplantae > Streptophyta > Pinopsida > Cupressales > Cupressaceae > Sequoiadendron > Sequoiadendron giganteum. The sequence goes on from CM021104.1 coordinate 133,403,180, forward strand.
CTATTAGATTTCTTGGAATTTTAAAAATATATATATATATATATATATATATATATATATTGCTGGTCTTATCTCCATCGGCACCCCTCTTCCCCTCTAGTTATCTATTAGATTTCTTTTAAGTTTAAATATAATTATCTATTATATATGATATATAATGTCGAGAACATATATACGCCAAAGCCTTTTCTAGCAAGGGCACTACCATGGGACCTAGTGGTAGTCACCTTGTTGGAAGAGGCAGTGGTGTTCTATACCACACGACCCTTTGTATTGTGCAATGCTAGGGGAGAGGGGCCAGTAGTCGTGTGGGCTAACTTTATCAGTGTGTAGCGATTGATTGGAATATCGTAGAACCTTCATTTTTATTTTTGAAATGTGGATTGGCCTCTTATCTATTTCTCATTGCTTCACAGTTCCCTTTCATGTTGAGAATAATCAATGATATTTCTCGCACAATGCATTTTATCTATTGTGTAGAGCGACACCATGCTAGGTCAACTTCAAATTGGTTGTCTTCAACTCTCCATGGACAAATCTGCAATATACCCATGCTTCATCATTAATTTTTTGCATGCCACACCAAATTTCTTGTGTAGTCCATTTGAACCTTGTGCCACTCATGTAAATGTTGTGCCACTTAGATTTATGTCTATGCAAATCATCAATAAGCGTTCATTTGGATAAACAGATAGGCCACATTGACATACCCCTCAAAAACCCATTTATTCCTTTGATCTCCTCTTTCTTTGCCAAACCCCTAGATTTAGTACCCTCACTAGTGCAAGTTGTGTCATTTAGCTTGCTAGCATTAGTTGTACCACTACTTGCTACATAAATGTTGCATTGAACACCAACCATTGGCTACTTGTACATGTACGAGCCAAATCAATTGTCATTTGCATTGATATTAACTCTCTCAGCCATTGATTTCGAAAGTCAACTTACTCCCTCTAAAATGGAATGCCTTACACGTAAGTATGTCCAATATGAACCACAATTATTGATATGAAAAAAACATCTCCACACAAATATACCCAGAAGAATTTATCATTCATTTTCCCTCATACTATATTGGCACACCTCACTATGTGTAAGATAACGCATTTGAAGTGTCACATATTTCAAATAGATTCTTTTGTTTTGTATTTAAAGCATCTACTCTTTTTAGAATTTTTTTTGTTACATCCATTTATGTATTTCAAAATAATTCAGATTCTTCTATTTTATATTTAATAAATCTACCCTTAGGACTTTTAATCACATCCATTTATGAATTTCAAACTAATTGAGAATTGCCTTTTGACTTATGAACTCATATTGGGGTGCCCACAAGTTCTGTGTGATTGTTACTAATATATTTAGTTTATTAACGTTTTGCACATTTGTGTGTTGTATATTTATATAGTCTTTTTTCTTTTCTTACTTCCCTTACTTTTGTTGGGAGAACTCAAAATATCTATCAAGAATCATAAGTGTATTTCATTTGACATTGTGTACTCTGTCATCTTATTTGGTCTGTTTGGTTGATTATGTATTGTTGGTAAACAAAGTTGTCACTATGATATTATTTCCAAAAGTAACTTCGTTCATTTGAAGAGCAATGGAAATTGCACCAATAGTTGGAGAGATCACTATGGAACAATGATCTTCCTCCGTGTTTGAGAGAGGCAATTCCCTTATATGATCAAATTTAGGGTTTTTGTGGTATTTTGACCATAAACACCATTGGAAAAGAGAAAAAGCAAATGATAATAGCTCACATAAACCCTAGCTTGAAACACATGAATATTAACTTGGCTTTCACAAACTCAAATAAATATAAAGAAGATTCATCACAAAATCTAGAATATGCATTCCAAGATTTATATGATGAAAAGAAACAAAGTATGTTGTTGTAACAATAGTTGAAAATGACATGCAAACTCACACACTATGAGATAAGCTACGCCAATGCACTTGAACCAAGATACCAAGATAACGAACACATTTATTTGCACATGCTACACAACTTGAAAGGTGCTCCAACATATGCCCATTTGTTTCCATAATAACATAGAGAGATTACAAATTCAACAAGCAAAGAATGAATAATAAAAACATAGAAGAACATCTAAAACATATTATTCAAATGCTACCTCTATTATCTTTTTGAAACTATACAACTCCATAAACAACTCGATACAAAATTTGAAAATTAACAAATCCCCAGTGTTGCTTTCTATAGAAAAATAATTAAAGAAAAATGGGAACCTTTGAGAAAATTGGAACCCTTTTACAAAGCCATGACCTTTATAGTGTCCTAGACCCATAACTTACTTGTAGCTACTTTTTATGACAATTTTTTTGGATAAATTATTACAATATTTTTAATGAGCACACATTCAACTCCTTAAAATAAACGATTTTAAAAATATTAATAAAATGTTGAGTCTTTGTCAAAATTTAATGAGCATATGCTTGTCAAGACATTCTATTGAAAATTTGACTCACACTAACTGTAATAATTCATTGCATGTATATTTTTTCAATCATATTCATTTGTTTCCCTCTATTCACTCATAAAAATTGCAAATTCAAAAATTTGTTCAAAACTTGTACACATTACTTTCAAAACAATTCCCTTGTCATATATGTAATTGTTAGCATTCAATTGTGGTGGCATCCTTTTGATTACATCAAACAACTCCCTTGTCATATATGTAATTGTCAGCTTTTAATTTTGGTGGCATCCTTTTTATTACATCATCTTTAACTTGTGGCTTAGTTGATTTATTTTCTATAGATCTATTAGAAATATCTTTATTGAATACAAACTTAGACCATATACTTGTTTGATCAATTCCCAAAAGGAATAATTAGACTTGGATTAATCTTGACGCTTGACCTATGTTTCCTAAAGGTTTTCCATATACAAAATAAATCCAACCTATCGTGTATAATTGACTTGATAGATTGTTTAATTGAAGTATTTTGTATATCATCATCATTACTTTCATGCTCATTTTATAGCAACATTTCAGTGCCATAATTAAACTTGCAACTACTTTTTAAGACTGAAATATTTGATAAATTATTATTCATTTCAATGAGTGTGCATTCAACTCATTAAAAGAAACAATTTTAAAAATATTAATAAAATTGACTTTATAATAAAATCTCGAGTCTTTGTCAAAATTTGATGAGCCTATGCCTATCAAGGCATTTTGTCAAAACTTAACTCACCCTAACTATAATCATTCATTTGCAAGTATATTTTGCCATGTATATTCATTTGTTTCCCTCTTAGAAAAATTGCAGATTCAAAAGTTTGTTCAAAACTTGCACACATTGCTTTCAAACAACTCCCTTGTCACATGTAATTGCTAGCTTTTCACTGTGGTGGTATCCATCTGATTACATCATCTTTAGCTTGTGGTGTAGTTGATTTATTCTCTATAGATCTATTAGAAATATCTCCATTGAATACAAACTAGATCATATACTTATTTGATCAATTTTCAAAAGGAATAATTAGACTTGGATTACTTGACTCTTGACCTATGGTTTCTAAAGGTTTTCCATCCAAAAAAAATCCAACGTATCATGTATAGTTGACTTGATAAATTGTTTAATTGGAATATTTTTATAGCAACATTTCAATGCCATTACATGAATAGAAGGAAATATGATTTTTGCTCATTTTGCAACATGTTCCTCTACCCATCTACCAATTGAATATAATGACACACTTGAGTCGACATTTGTTGATTTCTCCACTATCATATTATTAAACACTTCATTGTAGAACTTAACAATTGTATCAAAAATAAAACTTGCCTTCAGATGGATAATTCAATCTTTCTTATGACAATCCATATTATAAATCTCCACAAAAGCACAATATCATACTGAAGCTTAAGTACTCTAAATCTCTTATTGTTAATAATAATCCCTCTAACCAACAACAATTCAAATCCTCCTTTGATTAAATAAGGAGATCATGATGTGCCAAATGAGTATATTAGCCTTACCAATCACAACAATTTTTTTTAGATCCAAAATTGGATGGTCATTTCTAAGAAGAATCAACCATGGTGGCTGATGAGCAATGCATTCCTAATTCCATTCAAGACTGTCACTTTGCCAATGGAATCCACCTGAACTCGAGACAAAAACATGATTTCAATTCTACATTCACAATACTCTTAATTACCGTGTAGTTGTCATCTTCTTGCTCATCAAAATCAAAGATTAGCCCTTTGTAATGCCCTCTTTTCTCAATCACATTACTTCCCCAACTAGAAGTCATTATCAAGAGAGTATTCTTGAAGTCTACAGTTATCCCCTTATTATATGTCAGTCTTCCATCTTCTGGAATTTGGAGTACAATATTAAATTCATCAGGATGAGCCTTCTCAATCTTGTCAAATAGGACCACCATATATGGATGTTTTCTAACAGACTCGGTAAGTTGTCCTCCTTCAGTGTAACCAACATCTCTTGGGGGCTCACCAATCAAATTTTGGCAAAGTATGGAGAAATTCGCTCATGTCTAACTAAATATTTTCCTCTTCTGAACCAAAATAGTATCTGACTTCCCAACACCAGTTGGACCTGAGAACATAGAGCTCACAATTGGCCAAATAGGATTCTTCAGACCAACCTGCACTCAACATACAAGTCTATTGGTCGCTTTTACATCTTCATCTTTTCCTATAACACGTTGGCGAAGAGTTCCCTCCATCTCCAAAAGTCTGCCAGACTCATATTATAAAACCTTTGCAATAGGAATACATGTTGATATAGACTGTGACTTGTTGGATATTTGCCTCCGTTAACTTTGGACCAGCATCACTCACCTCAGTCTCTAACTTCGATTTTTCTTAGCAATTTGTGCCTTTAATTCCATTCAAACAACAGTTTGGGTAGATTTTCAATTTTATATCTGGTTTGCCAACATTGTTTAGGCACTCCCCTGTTACCCTCTTCATATGCCTTCACCTTTTGTGTACATGTATACTAGGGCATTTGCAACTGAAATATCTGACAAGAATCCTTTTTCCATTATGCTCTAATGTATGCCCACATGTTCTTTGTATGAGCAAGGGAGATACTAACAAACCCATTGTGCGTCCTCTGAAATGATGGCGTCCCATTGAGATCACATTTCTTCGATGCATTTTGTCAAACAGTTCACTTGCCTTGTCTATGCTTCCATATTTTGCAGGCGTGTCTACGAGGGCAGTCACAACTACAATATTTTCAAATATTCTTTTATCTATGTTTTGATGGATGCCTATACGCTGCTCAAAATTTCTGAAGCTTTCCTTTTATCACAGGTCATAGGTTGTGGAATTTTGGCTTTATAACTGATAAACAAATTCTCTTTGAAGTTTCTAAAACTTTTTCACCAAATCCAATTCGAGCATACCCTGTTGCAAACCTCCCAAATTTTGGCTGAGCCGATCCTAGGAAAAGTTGTGGTGTTTGTCTCTGTGCCTCTTGAAAGCTCTGAAAACACCTTTTCAAGAAATCCATTTTGTGTATATCTTGCAGTCATGGTGTTTGACGAAACCACATTCCTCTGATGTATTTATGATCATTGCTTTGTCCATTATTCTACTCTTGCATGCACATTCACCATGGCAGCTACAACAGTGAAATCCAATAATCTCTTCTTTAAGCTTTGAAATATGCCCATACACTGTTGTAGAGCACCATTAGGGCACGGGCCGTAAGGATACTGACAAAAGTTGTAGTGTTTTGGCTTTACACCTGTGACAAAAATTTGCTTGACAATTTCTAAGGACCATGGCGGCCATGAGAGCATAATACAGGAAGTACTCGAAAACAATTTGGGTGGATATGAAATAGAGTCGAGGAATAGGGGGTTCCCGACACCATCGGAACCTCTGATTTGTTCTTGGTTCCATTTAAACATCAAATATATGATTTAAAATGCCCATTTTTGAAGTGCTGCCAGAAGTTGAACCATCAGGGGTTCTGGGCAGAGTAGGAACCATTGAGACCTGTCGACGGTGTTAGGAATTATCGAGGGTTCTTAGGGAATTAAGAATTCAAAAGATATTTTAAATATTTTTTTAATATAGTTTTTATATTTTAAAATGTCAAAAAAATAAAATGATGTGAATGTTATGGGTTGGAGAATATTGAAGATTTTAAAATTTTATAAATTATTAAACTCACAAATTTGTTTGGAGGAATGTCTCACAAATCTTGTGGAAAAATCGAACTTTTAAAATCTTTCAAAGTAGAAGGAATTTTGGCTTGAAAATTTGTCACATTAGGTGAAATCAAGTCACGAACATCCCCATAAAAATATTTTGCACCATCTTTCATCAATTTTGAGATTTAATTATTTTCATAAATCTTGATAAAGTGCATAATCCCTCCTAGGTTTTCGATTGAGATAATGGATGATTCTCCTCTAAAATGGCAAGAAACTTAGCAGTTGAGGATAATTGGGACCTTTTTGACTAGGACGTACTCAACACGAAGATTTTGATGCAAAAATTTAAAATTTGACGAGTTTAAAAATAGGACTAATGTGTATCTTTAGCTCCAATGTGTTAGGATGTGTACTTTATAATCTGATTATTGAATAAAAATCAAACAAGTTGAAGTTATCTTTGATACACTGTTATTATTATTGTTTTCATTTTAATTATCCACTATTTGAAAATGACATCTTAAGTTGCATATCAATAATTCGATTTATCCTTGAGCTTGGTAATTGTTTAGAGGTTTGAGTGGCATGGGTCTAAGCCATTTTTATTGAAGCTTGGTAGAAGTTTTGAAAGTAGTGGATTTCAAGGATAATCAATAGTGCAATTCAAGGTTAATTTATGTGTTCCTCTTCCATATAAAGCCGTGGAAGAATCCCAATTAAAAACAAGAACTTGTAATCTGTGTATGAAGATCATGTCCTTAATTTTTTGTGTGAGAGTAGTGGAATAATTCTACATTTGTTGGCTTGAACATCTTCATCAATTTGAACTTTAACAATATTTTGTTCCATCCAATACTTTTATCATAGAGTCTTAATTATCATCTCTTAATTTAAGGTCTCAAAGAACTTTCTTAATGTCATAAGATATCTTTTGCAGCCATGGTATTTCCAATATCTAAGAAAATTAATTAGATTGCTTTTAGTTATGAGTTTTTTCTATTATTAAATATTCAATTGTGTTTTTTTACATGATAATTAATTAGGAAGTAATTTGATCTCATAAAAAACATCAATCACTTTTATTAGAAAAAAAATCATTTTTACTCTAAAATTTGATATATTTTGTTCTCATCAAAGATATCGATAGAATAATCCAAAGTCAAAAAGATTAGCTCTTAATTTATAGAGATTAGAAAAACTTTTTGTAAGCAATGAATTTAGAGTAAAATTAAAAATTAAAAATAATAATTAAAATTTCTATTCTAAGCACACACAAATGGAGCTTTGATTCAAATTTTTTTGCAATTTGATAAAGTATTGTGGATTCCAAACGATTGTGCAAGATTTTTACAGGGTGTTGATGATTTCCTTAACTTTCTCCATGTGTGGATTGAGGAAGAAGAGGTAGATTTAGAACTTGATTTAGAATTTTTAGTTATTTTTTTTATTTATTTAGATTTAAAACTAATTTGCATGACCTTTGATTTATTTTATTTATAAATGTACACACATAAATTAGGAAATTAAAAATTCATGAAATTGATTAGTGAAAATATATACTTTTAAAAATGACATGTTGAAAAGATAATTAGTTACATGTGTACACGGGTTTATTTAGAATTTGATTAAGTAATTAATTAATAATAAAATTTACTTATGATGCAATATTTTTGGCATTGATAATAGAAAGTTTTGAAAAGGTTTAAACTCTTGCACAATAAAGAAGGAGATATGCAAACATAACGAGTACCATGAGATATGATACAAACAAAATAACCCATCAAATCAAATTAGAGTGAGACACAATTGTAACCAAGCTACCAAGCACAACAACAACCAAAAATAAAGAAATAATGGAGTTCTCTAGGATCCAACCTAGACAATGCCATATCCAACCCTATTAAATCCCACACCCTTCACTCTAGGATGAGATTGGGAGATAGATTTGGGAAGACCTTTTTTCTGCCTTTGAACAACTATCTTAGAAACATTAGCTTCCAAGTCCTCTAAACTAGGGGGAGTGGGGGGATTCTTCCATAGAGAGCCCATCTATGTGCATAGAAAGAGAAAAGGAATGTTAGGGTAAAGTAAATAATTTTCGAATGGCCACCTCATGAGTAGGTTGAAATAGATCCAAATTCAATGGCATAACAAGCTAGTTAGGACTCACCGATAGGAGTTGATGGAGTAGTAGGAGTGAAAATCATTAGAATTACACCAATTGTATGAGATCCAACATCTTGATAAGCCTCATCATCTTGAGAGGAACCATTAGCTACAAAGTCAGAGGCATGAATAATCAAGTGATCTTCATGAATATTTTTCACCAAGGTACCATGCCTTACATTAGGAGGGTGGACAATAAAAAACTAGATGATTATGGTAAAGCATCATCTACATCTAAAGGGGAGAATCTTATAGTCAAGCGGTTGAGTCCAAGGCCTATCCACCACCATCAAAACCACATCCTTGTGAAGAGGCTTGGGTATATCAATATCCACTAGAATATGAGAAAACATAGAATGAACCATGTAGGAAGTGGAAGTGCCAACCTTCAAGAAATGACCAATAGAGTTTCTAATGGTCTCATAGCCTAATTTCATGGGGGTTTCTATTTCTCCAGAAATAATTTCAAAATCTCGTCAAATATTAAGGAAGATGAGGAAACTATTAAGCATGTCTTTCTAATGTTTCTGCCTTTTTTGCAAGGATGGCACATGGACCTGTAGTTGGTTGTGTGGCATTCTACAAAGAAGTTCACGTGCCTTGTATATGCTTCCACAATTTTTTTGAAATGAACAAGACAACTAAGATTGAGGTGAATCATTTGTAGCAAATTAAACCTTCAAAAACCTCAACAATAATCAAATCCATAAGCATTCATTAAACCCTTATTCTTTTAGATTGATTAATCATGAAATGTAGATAACATGAAATGAAATCACAACACCATACACATGAGAACACCAGATTTACATGGAAAACCCAATGAGGGAAAAACCACGGTGAGGATTAGCTCACAATATAAGTAATAGAAAAACTGGTACAAAGAGGCTCATTTCCAGAATAAGACACACTATCCAAAAAGGCTCACAACCATAGAAAGAATACAAGAATATAGAAGAAGAGTATTAGACAAATAAAACACTTCTCAATGCAACAAGAAGTCCACCACAATTGCTCACACACTTTCACAATCTCACATGGAATATTTTAGATGCCTTCAACTCACTTCCTTCAGGAACCCTAATGTGAAATTTACACTACTCTACTCAATTTTGCATCACACGTGCATTAATTGCATCAATCTCTCATCTATCTTACTTCTTACTCTCTTTTTTTTCCTCTTACATCAACACCATACATATTTATATCAAGCTCTACTTCAAAAACTTTCTCCAATGTCGGCCACAAGTCGTTATACATTCAAGTTCAAAATAGGTCAACATCTAAACATTCTCATGGTGAAAAGGAACGAAAGGAGACCTACATAAATCCTAAAATATGACCCAAATAGATCTCAACATAATTCAACACTCTTCCACAAGCCTCACATGTAGTGTTAAACATAAGGTCGACCAACACCTATGCAAAACACCATAGTCATTAAGTATACACTTCCTTAAATCAAGCCGAAAGTTACAAAAACTATAATTCACTTGAAATCAATCCAAAATAATCCACAAACTACTTAAGATTCATCAAACACTTCATCCAAGATTGCATCAACAAATACTTTAACTCAAAATAACTGATAACCCTTATTTGCATACTAGTAAATGAAACTCACACTATACAACACCAAATCAAGTAAAAACTGGAATACAAAAAGATAAAAGCATTATAAGAATCTTCCCAGATTTTCACAATTTGAAGTCAAACAACGGAGAAATGTGGAGCAAATAAATTTCTCCCAGACCACAAAAAACATCACTAAACGACTGGTTCACACACTAGTGAAAATATCTCGCATTGTACAACAATCCGAAAACTCAAATTCTAAATATAGAAACCTCTATCAACCTTGAATAACCTGTAAGATTTGCACATGCACAACATCAACACAAAATGAACACATAACACAATATTAGAGCACACTATGCACATTGCACAACATAATTTTTATTGTTTATTAAATTTTCTCAAAAGCACTTAGAAACCAAGTACTAGAGACATCATCCCAACTCACCTTTAGACTCTACAACAAAATAATATCTCCATATACTCACAACACTTCCTCAAGGTCTCAACTACACATGCACAACCTGTTTTCCTCATTTTCACAATTTTCTCAATATCCTCAACATCTTCATCCCATAGTTGAAATCAATGACAACACCAATCAATAGATTTCCTATTGACATCAATGACAACACCATCATTCTTGCAATAATATCCCTCTTTTTCATTGATGGAAACACAAGATGTGAAAATCCACCAAACACCACACAACAACTCTGAACACTCTCTCTTGATACCTTACATGATTCTCTCTCCCCTTCAGTAGATAAGTTATTTTTCACATGATTCTCTCTCCCCATTTGAAATCAATGGCAAAGAATAAAACATTTTGCATTGTGCTCCTCTTTGAAACTGAACCAAGAATACCTACTTTGAATACTCCCCTTTAGGAGTACACCTAACTAAATTAGCAACACAATTACAAAACATGACACTACCTACTCCTCTTGATAGGTAGCAACCACCATCAGTCTAGAAAAGAGATAGATCCATAGATGCACTAGACTAATGCATATCCATATGCATCTAGTTCAAGAAAGGAGGGGCGATAACCCCCAACTTCTCCTGAATATACTCAAAAGTATCCTTAGGAAGAGCCTTAGTAAATATATCAAAAATCTAATCCTTTTTAGGAACATACTCAAGCTTCACTTCATTAACCATGACCTTCTCTCTCAAAAAGTGATACTTGATAGATATATGCTTTGTCCTTGAATGCATCACTAGATTATTTCAAATGTTAATTACACTTTATTATCACATAAGATTAATATGGGTTCGTCATATACAACTTTGATATCTTTCAATATTTGCCTCATCCATAATACCTATGTATAGCATGATGTTGTTGCAATATACTCAACCTTTATAGTGGATAAAGAAACTGAATCCTATTTCTTACTTAGCCATGACACCGATCTACATATAAGAAATAATGCACCACCACTTGTACTTTTCCTGTCATCAACACAACTAGCCCAATCTGCATATATATTTAAGCATTCAATGTGAAATCAATATCCTTAGGATAACACAACCCATAATCCAGTGTACCTCTTAAATATCTAAATATTATTTTTATTGCTGCAACATGTGTTTCTTTAGGATCTTCTTGAAATCTAGCCACAAGAAAAAATGCATGCATGATATCCAATCTAGTAATAGTCAAATACAACAGTCCACCAATCATAGATCTATACTTGCTTTGACTAGCCTTAGCTGAAAAATCATCTTTTCTCAATTTACAACTAGTCACTAGAGGAATACATATCGGTTTGGAGTCATCCATTCCAAATTTCTTCAACATTTCTTTGACATACTTAGACTGTGAAATGAAAATACCTTTATATGTCTGATTGATCTATAGCCCAAGCAAGAAATTCATCTCCCCAAACATTGACATCTCAAATTATTTCTTCATTTCTTCAACAAATTTCTTACACATAGCCTCATTTTCACCAAAGATAATATCATCCAAATAGACAACTACTATCAAGATTTTATCTTCCTAAATTTTAAAGTAAAAATTACTATTTGTGGAGTCCTTACTGAATCCTTGTTGTATTAAGTACCTATCCAATCTTGCATACCAAGCTCTAGGAGCTTGCTTCAAACCATATAATCCCTTCTTCAACTTACATACCATATTTAGTTGATCTGACAACTCAAATCCTTCCATTTGTTCCATGTAAACCTCTTCTTCCAATTCTCCATTCAAAAAAGAGGACTTCACATCCATCTGATAGATTTTAAAATCTTTATGTTATGCAAATGCCAAGAAAATTCTGATAGCTTCCATTCTAGCCAAAAGAGAAAAATTATCCTCAAAATCTATACCTTTTCTACTTCTGAGTAACCCTTACACACAAGTCTTGTCTTGTTTCTTACTACTTTTCCATTCTCATTCAACTTGTTCCTAAATACCCACTTAGTTCCAATTATGTTTTTGTTTGCTACTCTAAGGACCAATTCCCAAGTTTAATTTTTCTCTATTGAAATAAGTTCTTCTTCCATTGCTTTCATCCAATGTTCATCCTTACATGCTTCACTAACTGATTTAGGTTCAACTTTAGAAAGTAAACACAAATTTACCTCAACTTTAACAACTTTGCTTCTTGTCAATACACCTTTCCTTCTATCTCCAATGATCTGATCTCCAAAATGATTATTTTGCACATACTTAGGGGTCTTCTTCAGAGCTTCTTCCTTTTCATTTTTCACTTTTTGTTCATCAAATTTTTCTTCTACTTCTCTGTAATCAGGTTCATCTGACACATATCCATCTACTGCCAATATAATTCTGCATGTTTTCATCAACTTTAACATTTTCACTTTCAACTATCTTTCTCAACCTTTTGTTGTAACATTTGTAAGCTTTAATTCTAATAGAATATCCAAGGAATATACCTTCATCATAACTTGCATCAAAATTTCCTAAGTTTTCTTTTCTTTTGATGTAATATTTTCTTCCAAACACTCTAAAGTACTTCATAGTAGGAATCCTTCCATACCATAGCTCATAAGGAGTCTTTGTGCTATTAGCTTTAACTTGAACTATGTTAATTATGTAAACAACAACAAGAATAACTTCTCTCTAGTAGAATTGTGGTAGATTTTCCTCTTTCATCATAGTCCTTTCAACTTCTTGAATAGTTTTGTTTTTCCTTTCAACAACTCCATTCTATTGACGAGTTCTAGGGGCAAAAAAATGCCTCTTTATTCCATGAACTTTACAAAACATGTTAAAATCATTGGAGGTGAATTCACCACCTTTGTTAGACCTCAAACATTTTATTTTCAAATCCATTTCATTCTCAACCATAGCTTTAAATGCCTTGAATTTATCTAATGCATTAGATTTCTTTCTAAGAAAAGTAAATAGTGTCATTTTAGAATAATCATCAATCAAAAGAATAAAGTACGTGTCATCTTGTAGACCTCACCCTTGTAGGACCACAAAGATATGTATACACTAATTCCAACAGTCATCTCACATATTGTTCCTTTCCCTTAAAGCTACTTCTTGTTTGTTTTCCAGATTGACAACTCTCACAAACATCATTGATAGGTTTTGTGATTCTAGGTAAATCTCTTACTGCATGAACTAAAATAATTCTTGCCAAGTTATCAAAATTCATGTGACACGTTCTCCGGTTCCATAACCAACTATCATTAATTTGAGAAATAAAGTAATGACCATCAACACCCTTAAGATGATAGATGTTTCCATCTATTCTCTTACCAACAACAATCATAGTTCCAAAACCTTTCTAGATCTCACATGCTTCATCATTAAACACAAGATTATATCCTTTGCTACACATTTTTCTGACACTCAAGATTATTTCTAAAGCCCTTGACATAGTTAACATTTTCAATATTATGCGTGCCATCAAAACTGATTGAACCTATTCCACAAATCTTAGCTCTTGAATCATCTCCAAATTTAACGAATCCTCCATCATACTTTTCAAGTTCAAAAAACTTACTTTTGTCTTTGATCATATGATTAGAGTAGCTACTTTCAACAACCCATTAATTATTATCCTCTTTGACATGAAAAGTAGATACCAAAGTACCTTCAACCTTATCCTTCATCTCCAAAATAATTTCCTTCACACAAATTTTAGGGTTAGCAAAACCAAATTCTTCTTTTATAGCCAAAATCAGACATTCATTATCATCAAAATCTCCATAATTAGATTCATCATCAAAAATACCAACTTCTTTTTTCACATAGTAAGCTTTCTCAATCATCTTTATTTTATTTTCCTTGTTCTTATTGTTTAAAGCTCTTTTTGGACATCTAGAAGCATAATGACCTATCTCACCACAACTAAAACATTTGAAAGCTAATTTACCTTTGTACTTACCGATGCCCTTTTTCATCTTCGTCAAAAAGTTAGCTTCCAAATCATCAAGATATTCATCACCTGAATCTTCAACCTCCTTTGAGTTACCAACCTTCAAATTAGTCTGTACTTTTGTACCTTTCTTCATTTTTCTCATTTCAAATGCAGTCAAAGTACCAATCAACTGATCTCTGAAATAATTTTCAAAATCATCAGTTTCCTTAATAGCATATACCTTTTCACTGTAACAACCCAAAATAGATCCGATAACTTTATTCACTACTTTAGATTCTTTAACTTTTGCACCAAGGCCTCTCATTTTACTTACCAATTCATCAACTCTCTGTATTTAACCTTTAATTGTTTCATCTTTAGACATATGCATCATTTCAAACTGTGCCTTCAAGTTCTACAATAATAAATCTTGCCTTATCATTGATTTCATTTGCCTTGATTTTTGCATTTAGACCATTCAGAGGTGGAGAATATGTATTCTGATAAGCCTTCTTAATCTCATATCCCTGAGAAGACAACATCCTTCCATCTTTGTCTTCCAAAATGCATAATTTGAGCCATCGAATCTAGGATATTCCAAAGGAATCTTGTTTTCCATCCTAGATCTACCTCAAGTGGTTAATCTCTTCTTCAAGAAACCTTGCTCTAATACCAATTGTTGAAATGAAAAAGACAACTTAGATGGGGGTGAATCAGTTGTAGCAAATTAAGCCTTGAAAAACCTCAACAGTAATCAGATCCACAAGCATTCATTAAACCCTTATTCTGTTAGATTGATTAATCATGAAATGCAGATAACAAAAACTGAAATCAAAACACCATACACATGAGAACACCAAATTTATGTGGAAAACCCAATGAGGGAAAAACCACAGTGAGGATTATCTCATAATATAAGTAATAGAAAAATTGATACAAAGAGGCTCACTGCCAGAATAGGACACATTGTCCAAAAAGGCTTATAGCTAGGGCTCATTACCATAGAAAGAATACAAGAAGATAGAAGAAGAGTGTTACACAAAGAAAATACTTCTCAATCCAACAAGGATTCCACTACAATTTCTCACACACTTTTACAGTCTCACATGAAAGATTTTAGATGCCTTCAGCTCACTTCCTTCAAGAACCCTAACATGAAATTCACACCACTTTGCTCAATTCATATCACACACATTACTTGCATCAATATTTCATCTATCTTACTTCTTACTCTTTCATTCTTCCTCTTGCATCAACAACATACATATTTATATCAAGCTCTACTTAGAAAAAATTGTCCAATGTCGGTCGCTAGCTGTTATACATTCAAGTTCAAAATAGGTTGGCACTTGAACATTCTCATGGTGGAAAATAATGAAAGGAGACCTACATAAACCATAAACTAGGACCCAAATAGATCTCAACACACTTCAACATGCTTCCACAAACCTCACATGTAGTGTTAAATATAAGGTCAACCACACCCATGTAAAACACCATAATCATTAAGTACACACTTCCTTAAATCAAGCTGAAAGTTTTGGAAAACATAATTCAATTGAACTCAATCTAGAATAATCCACAAACTACTTAAGATTCATCAAACAATTCATCCAACCTCGCATCAAAATATAATTTAACCCAAAACAACTGATAACCCTTATTTGCATACTAGTAAATGAAACTCACACTGTACAACACCAAATCAAGTAAAAACTAGAATACAAAAAGATAAAATCATTATAACGAACTTACCAAATCTGCATGATTTGAAGTCAAACAACAAAGAAACATGAATCAAATACATTTCTCCCAGACCGCAAAAAACATCATTGAATAATTGGTTCACACGTTGGTGAAAATATCTCACATTGTACAATGATCTAAAATCCAAATTCCTAATATAGAAACCTTTGTCAACCTTGAATATCTTATAAGATCCGCACATGCATAGCATGCACAAAGAAAGAATGCAGAGTAGAATACTAGAGTGCTTCGGAGCACACTATGAACATTGCACAACACAATTTACTTTGTTTATTAAATTTTCTCAAAAGAACTTGGAAACCAAGTACCAAAGACATCATCTCAACTCATTAATTCATTCCAACTCACCTTCAAACTCTACAGCAAAATAATAGCTCCATGTACTCACAACACTCCCTCAAGGTCTCAACTACACATGCACAATCTGTTTTCCTCTTTTTCAAAATTTTCTCAATATCCTCAACATCTTCATCCCTTAGTTGACATCAATGACAACACCAACCAATAGGCTTCCTATTGACATCAATGAAAACACCATCATTCTTGCAACAATTTTGGATTCATGCATACCAAGGAAGTTGCATTAATAATAAGATAAAAATATCCCTTTAGGTTTAGCTCTGTAGAAAGCTCCATTAGGTTAGTTCCAAGAACATGATGACTTTTGAGATTTTTTAGTGCCTTTCTATCACAAGTGCAACTTGAATGTTTGGTACTTATGTCTATTATGTAGGGATGGGATCTCCATTTTTGTACCTAGGCAGGCTCTATCTCCATTTTACCTTTGGAGGATTCATTGATGCCTACTAAAGTTGGCTTATTTACCATAAAGTTAGTGATAATGAAATTGTTCTATGTGATTCTAATATGTTGCATCTTAGAGGAGGGCTATCTAGATTGTGTGATCTTGTTGTCAATGAGATTGAATTGAAAGACTTGGTTCTATGTGATTGGACTGGGTTTGGGCAAAAATGCAATGTTGGATGCCATTGCCATTTTTAATATAAGTATGGTACATAATTGTGAGACGAGAATTATCAAGGTGGATCAATTACACTTGATCCATGATGAATCGAAGTATAATGAATCCAAAAAACCTCAATCTACCAAACAAGATCATTCAACTTCAAAGTTAAACTAAGTATTTACTGAAATTAAAAGCTACAAACTACAAAAATAGTTAAATTCCTACTCTAACCCATTTGAAACTTATCCCATTTTGGAATTGGTGTCGTGTTGATATGGAACAACGACCCTTTCCCAATCCTATGACTAGTGAGCCTGTTTCAATCGATTAAATGGAAGAGAATCAATGAAACCATTGTGATAAAATGGATTAAAACTTGATTTAAGATAAAATGAACATGATGTAAACTATATTAACATGATTTTATGCTAAAAGTGATCTAATTATGCAATTACTAAGTTAATATAAGCTACTTCTAAGCTAAAATATGAAAACCCTAATTTATAATCAAGCAAAGATGGATCCATGGAAGCCATTGATGGATGTCTTAAGCTATTTATGCAATTGAAATGAACTAAAACAAGTTAAAAATGAGTAAAATATGAGTGTGGATGCAAGTTAAATCAATAGCATAAGTTTTCAATTAAAAGATGGATCTATTCTGTCTCCAAATAGTGATCTATTTATAGGAGAGAAAATGTGGAATGAATGGTTGAGATAAAAAAGCTCAATCATCAGTTCAGGATGAAAGGAAGGAGAGGCATGGATCATGGATTCTAATCAACAGATGAGAATGCATGATGGATTTTTAATCAAGGGTTCATAGTTGCATCAAACAAACACACTTTTGACCTACTCACACAAGTCAAAGGTAACTTATTCAAAAGGTTAAAGGTTAAAACTTGCTTAAGAAGCCAAGTGAAAATATACCTTTTTCAAATGATGGAGGAATAATAATATTCTTTTGGAATATTCTGATGGGTGAGGATAGAAGACATTTTTCAAATTAAAAGAAATTCTTAATTGTGCAAAAAAGGGATAAGGAATACTCCATGGGAATATTCCTCTTTCAAAGGAAAATTAGTTTAATTGCTAATTAAACAAAAATTAATCATGTAATTAGGGGATTTGGAGTAATAAAGTGATTTTCATTAGATTAAATGAATGGGAAAAGGGGGAGATGACATGTAATTAAATAACTTAGGGTTATTTAATTAAATGATAAGACTTTAGGGAATTAAATTAAATATGTTGATTTATTTAATTTAATTAGATGAGATGTTAGTGTGAAAGAGGGTGAATTAACTTGATTTAATAAATTAGATTAATAGATGAAAATGACATAATTAATTAAATAACTAGGCTAATTTAATCAATTAAGCAAAAAGAGGATGAGTTTTTAGAGGAAATGATGTTAGTAAACCTGTTTCGTGTATGATACCATTCATGACATTTTCTCTCTCTTTGAAGTGAGGTACTTGCTGCTTTGGTTCAAAGAATAATGCTCCTCGGATGACAAATGCTACTCAAATTAAATTTTTTTTTTGATTTTTAAGATGCGCAGCGGAAGGATAAAGATGACTCCCTACCCCCTTGAGAAATCGGGCAATTTTTTTGAATTTTGGGTTGATTTATCAACAAAGGTAGAAAGCTGCCCCAAGGGGGTCTGAAAAGGCTCTAGGATGCAAGAATTATGCCAAAATGGCAAACTATGATGCAAAATTAGGCTCTGATTGGCAAACTTGGTGAAAATAATGATAAACCCTAGTTTGAAGGTGAAATTAAGGCAAAAAACCATAATTTTCTAGCATAAATAAGCCAAAAAGGGCCACTTTCAATTCATTTGTGCATTCACACTTAAGAGATTCTTGTTGTATTGAGCTCTAACCCTCTGAGGAAATGGCATGCTGTGAGCTTCCTAGACACATCTTTGATCGAGTTCGAGAGTTCCAATGACTTCCAAGCGCAGGACCACCGATATGTAATTGCAAACTTGATTTGAAATTTTAATTTTTGATGCATTTATAATGCTTTACAATTTAGACTTTGGCGGTGTCGCTATATAGCAATGCCCAAATTGCAATCAACGACGCTAAAATGAATTATAGCGACACATTTGTTTATGGCAACACTTTTTTTGTGATTTAAAATTAGGGCTTCTAATTTTAAATGGTGACACATGCTTATTTAGCGACACCCATTTCAATTTAGAAATTAGGGTTAGGGTTGCCAAAGTGTAAATCATGACACCTATATATTTGGCGACACATGCTTTGATTTGCGATTTAAAATGCCTTCAAGTGTCGTAATTTGAAATTTGAATATAGCGACACTATTGCAAATAGTGATGCTATTGTGATTTTTGAGATGTAAATTCCAAATTGAGTCAAATTTCCCTGATTTCCTAATGCCATGCACTTTGTGGATGTAGGAGGTCATTCCACCACTGATGTCATGGGAGCATGGGTCCACCATATTGGAGAGATTGAGCGATTTTTCAGAGTCACACCAAGAGCATCTGGGGATATCAACCTCTAGTATGTTGTGTATGCGCTCATCATCCAGACACATTTTTCCATGATGACTTCCCTGTGTGAGAGATGGCATAGTGAGACCTCATCATTCCACCTTTTGACAGGAAAGGTGACGGTGACTTTGGAGGCTATTTGGCAGATCTTGCGCTTGCCCATTCATGGCGATTACATGATTTATGATGTTGATGTTGGAATCGACCCCTGTCACGAGGTGATGGAGATGGAGGATATTGTGTTAGTGAAATCATAGATCGATCTTGAGTCGTATAGAGGTCATGTGCCGACCTTCAAATTGGTTATTACAACCATCATTTTAGGTTTGGTGGCCCAGACAGACATAGGAGATGATTTAGCCCAGGATGGGACTTGGCATGACAATAGATGCTACACAAGAGGACACTCTTTGCGTGGGGGCTTGTGATGCTAGCCTCCTTATATCATGTTTTTGTTTACTGTGATGGGAGAGCCATCGGTGTAAGGGTGGTTCTACTTCAAATTTGTGCATGGGAGCACATTGTTGTGCTTTGACCTATTGTTTAGATGGCGGACGTGGAGCTAGATGATCCCGTCATTTGGAGATATAGAGGGGCCATCGCTTTGAGGCACACTAGACATATTGGACTCCCGTACTAGTGATGAGCAATAGATGATATGATAGTTTTCCGTTGGCACCCATGGCTACAAATTCCACCATGGTATGATGATGTTCAACAATTGTATTTTTCCAGGCAGACCTGATATATGCAGGGTCGTGAGAACATTATCATTGAACGATATTTACTAGACAGGGTTGCTCACTAGTTTGGAGACATTCACGATAGGCTAGATGATGAATACAAGGCCTTTTTTGCTAGGTCAACCAGAGAGGTTCCCACATGGGGACCGACCATTCAAGCTCTCGAGGTAGTTAAGAGATTCAGACAATTGGAAGCTCAGCCCTGGGCCTATGATTAGGTTCAGGAAATAGCACAGACTATGCCAACATATAATGCTTGGTTTGTTCCTCCCCGACGAATGACATATCTAGTGGGTGCTCCCCCCTGAGGGAGATCGAAAGGCGTGGGGGATAGAGTAAGAGGAAAAGGTGGCTAGGATGACTAGGATGATTAGGTTCCAGGGGATCTGTCAGTGGGATAGCAGGTTCCACAGTAGCCTCCATTGGTATAGCAGGGACCACAACAACAACATTAACACCACCACCAGATGTTAAAGATGCATAGATTCAACAACTACAATAGCAAGTGCATACATTGACTAGTGAACGGGATCAGGCCCGCCAACAGGTTTTGGGTTTAACTGCTGAGAGAGATTAGGCCTTACAACAGTTATAGGATGTGACCATGGAGAGGGACCAAGAGGTTTCCCAACATCATCAGATAGAGGCTATGATGGTGGCCACACATGATAGGACTGTTTCAACTAGATTATATCAGGAGGTCATGAGAGAGGCTGCATATTATAGGATGCACTACCACTGTGATGTTCTAGTAGAATTGAGACAACCAAAATTTTCACAGTGCAGTGATGCATAACCATGAGCAGAGGGATCAGTCTGAGATGTAGGCTAGAGAGGGTAGCAGCAATCAAGGCTAGCCTTTTGATGTATAGACACTTTTTGATTTTGTTGCCCCATTCTTTGCCACATATATACATTCATGGACTCTTTTTTGATAGCCTTGTGGATATTGCATTTGTCATTGATATACATACACTGATCCAAATTTTGTACCATGACATTCATTTTTTGATATATATATATATATGATATGGATACAAACGATTTATGATTTGATGTGTTCACTTTATTTTATGCTTATTCTATATGAATGCAATGATGTGCTTATATTTGATAATGTATGGATATAATTTGGTTATGCTTATGCGATATGCGATGATCATGATATGATATGTGATGTTATGATATGCTCTATTTCATTATCTTTTAACGATATGCTTTGGAATGAATGATATGTGATGCACATGTTATGGATGCAATTAGTGAGATGATCATGTATGCACATGAATGTATGGAAGCAAATGATTTATGACATGCAATGATTTAAGATGTCTATAATAAAAAATGTATATTATTCAACACAATTTAAATGATAATGGGCTAGTTAAATATTGATAATGGGCTAGTTAACTAATTAATCATGGGCTAGTTAACTATTGATCATGGGTTAGTTAACTAATTGATCATAGTTTAGTTAACTAATTGATAATGGGCTAGTTAACTATTGATCATGGGCTAGTTAACTAATTGATAATGAGCTTGTTAACTAATTGATCATGGGCTAATTAACTATTGATTATGTGTTAGTTAATAATTGATCACGGGCTAGTTAACTAATTGATCAAGGGTTAGTTAACTAATTGATCATGGGCTAGTTAACTATTGATCATGGGCTAGTTAACTATTGATCATGGTTTAGTTAACTAATTGATCATAGTTTAGCTAACTATTGATAATGGTTTAGTTAACTAAATGATCATGGGCTAGTTAACTATTGATCACGGGCTAGTTAACTAATTGATAATGGGATTGTTAACTAATTGATAATGGGTTAGCTAACTAATTCATCACGGGCTAGTTAACTATTGATCATGAGATAGTAAACTATTGATCATGAGTTAGTTAGCTAATTGATCATGGGATAGTTAACTATTGATCACGGGCTAGTTAAATATTGATCATGGGTTAGTTAAATATTGATCATAGGCTAGTTAATTAATTGATCTTAGGCTAGTTAAATATTGATAATGGACTAGTTAACTATTGATAATGGGTTAGTTAACTAATTGATCATGGGCTAGTTAACTATTGATCAGGGGCTAGTTAACTATTGATCATAGTTTAGTTAATTAATTGATAATGGTCTAGTTAACAAGCCCATTATCAATTAGTTAACATGACAATTATCAATAGTTAACTAGTCCATTATCAATTAGTTAACAAGCCCATTATCAATAGTTAACTAGCCCATTATCAATAGTTAACTATCCTAAGATCAATTAGTTAACTAGCCCATGATCAATTAGTTAATTAATCCATGATCAATAATTAACTAGCCCATGATCAATATTTAACTAGCCCATGATCAATCGTTAACTAGCCCATGATCAATTAATTAGCTAACCCATGATCAATAGTTAACTAACCCATGATCAATAGTTACCTAGCCCATGATCAATTATTTAACTAACCCATTATCATTTAGTTAACAAATCCATTATCAATTAGTTAAGGGTGCTACCACAATAGTGGTTTATACTTTCTGGGAGATCCTGATTTTTCCTAAAACTATATATTTTTAGAAAATATAACAATTTAAGCCTTGAAAAGTTCCATTTAAAGGATTCTAATTGAATAGGGTTTGATCAAACCACCTTAGACCAAGCCCCCTTGGATAGAACCCCACTAGTTTTAAACCATACCTATAACAGAGTCTCCTTTACACCTATCAAAATGCTGATAAAAAACTACTTTTGATTTACCTTTTGAGGGATCAAATGAGTTCATTTAATTTTTTTTTGTAAGTATGCAGTCCTTATTATAAGCTTCCAAAAAATTATAATTATAATTAAATTAAAATTTATTATTATATTTATTTTTTATTTCTTGTGAATGTAGGTTTTTCATTGAAAATCAAGCTCTATGTTCTGCACATGTGGAAAAATAATAGATTTTTAAAAATATGTTTAGGCTGGCTATTGATGTCCTTGATCCATTAAAAATAAATAAATTGAATTTTGATACATATAGAAAAAGTTATGTTGTATACAGTATGCCTATGACTGAATTGTAATTGGTTTGAATTCAAAACTTGATTAAGGAAAAAATATTTAATAAAAAACTATGAAACCAAATGAATTGGTTAGATATCATAGTTACAAATCTTAATTCGAAAAAATTAGAATTTTATCCTTCATACAAAAAAAGTTATGTTGTATACGATGAGCATCACTACTTAAAAATGTTGTTTATTAATAAAAACTAGTTTGCAAAGGAGAAGAAAAAAAGTGCAATCTAATTCCAAAAAAATTGAAAAAAATATATTTAGAATCTATAGACAAAACTTCACAAATCACTAGTTTGCATCATCTTCAAATTCCTCACGGTTTAATGCTATAGGAGCCTGAAAGTGAATATTTAGTTAAAACAAATTAGTTAAGTGTCTAGTTTGCCCAAAAATTGTAAACCAATATTGTGGGATCACCCTTAACTAGTCCATAATCAATTAGTTAACTAACCCATGATCAATAGTTAACTAGCCCATGATCAATAGTTAACTAGCCCACGATCAATTAGTTAACTAACCAATTATCAATTAGTTAACAAACCCATTATCAATTAGTGATCTGATTAGGATCTAGACTAATTGCATAATTGGATGCTTAATGTTTACAATCTTTAGCATCCAAATTACATAAACAAAATTAACACATTAACATGGTTAATTAAGCGAAAATAATAAAGTGAAGAAAATAGAATGTGAGAGAGAAGGAGAGATAAAATGCAAACAATCTGATAATGGAGTTTGCCACAATTGTGATTACGTCTCCGGGTCCACTCCAATGGAGTGAGACCGATCCGATTAATCTCCAGAAAATGATTACAAAAGGTCTTCCACCTGTTACAAGATTTTTGTCTCCTTGGATGATAATGGACTACAAAGAAATCCTTCAAACGCAACAAGCTTAACTAGCTTCAAATGCATAAGGATCAAATTCACTATCACTTGGAAATATTCTCACAACTCTCTCAAAAATTCACTTCCAGCAGTTAGCCAAAAAAAAATCTTCACAAAAATTGTTTAATCTCACACCCCCCATTCTACCCTTTTTATACAAATTTTTTTACTCAAAATGGTTCATAACCAATTGATTTCCAAATCCCCTTTACATAGAAAATATTATTAAAAATTCCCCCTTATTTACATAGGGATATCCTCTTGTTAAAATAACCCATCCATAAAATCTTCACAGATGGCCTCTTTTAATTTTATTCCATAATCCGTTCAAGATTTATTAGGAGATCTTAATAATTCACCTTTGAATATAAACGGGCTTGATTTTGTTAAGGATTTAATCCTTAATTATAGGGGGTGAATTGGTTGGCAATTTATTTATTTTCTTTAAAAATAATGTTTAAGTTCCCCTTAAAAAGGGGATCTCCCAACCACATGTATTTTTAAATATTAAAGGGGTTTTATGCCATTTAAATAGGGGTAAATTTGTTTTGTCTTAAATTAAGACCCCACCTATTTTTTCTCACGTAGGCCTTAAATTAAGGCTTTTAAATGGGAGGAGTGGTAGGCTTTTATATATTGTTTTTTATTTTTTAAATAAAGCCATGTTGAACAAATTGCCGCTACATGTAACTTCGGGAAGCCACCATGTGTCACCTCATGATTCATCCATGTCAGCATGATGACATCATGATGATGTCATCATTGTACCTTCAAGTCAACCTAGTCAACCACGAGCTTTGACCTTCCATATCTCGCACATACGAGCTCCGATTTGCGCAAAATAAACACTATCAGAAAGATCTTGTCGAGCTCTTCCCATTGACATCAATTTTGACCACTTTTGGTGACATCAAATTTTGACCTTTTTTCTTGCTCTGGGCCTTGAGTTGACCAGTTGTTGACTGAACTTTGACTGGCAATAACTTGGGCTCCGTAGCTCTATTTGACTCCATTCAAGTTGCGCTAGAATCAAGACATTGAACTCTTTCTAATGGTGCTGAAATATGGAGTATTGGAGACACTTCAATTTTCTATGAAAATATCCCCCGGATCAGGCCTCCCCACTGAAGAACTTTTGGACCTCCAAAAGTGGCATTTATTCAAACATTAAGTGAGGAGTTGGCCTCCCCACTTGTCTTGTATCATTTGTACATTTATATACCTGGCTCACAATCACAACAAAGACTGCAACAAAATTGTTGAACATAAACATCACTTTATCACTTCCATAAGCATCTACATTAACTGTTGTAGCCACTAACCAACAAACATTGACTAGCATCAAGCTGAACAATAATGCAAATATGAAAGAGAATAAATCAACAACATATCGAACCCCCACAATAGAAACATTTTTACCCAAGGGACCATCAATGCTTTCAATCACCCTTCCCTCATGTTGTACTGTGGGTGCATCCTGTAACATCTAACCCTGGTTAGCTACTCCAAGTTCATGTCTAGAACCACCTGTACTGACAAACATAAGAGTTAACTCTTTACTTGCATTAATCACCCTCTTTAATTGCCCTGTGTTTGTAAAATAATGATCAGTCTTAATCCTGTGAGAATGTACAATATACTGAATGCCATCTTTAAACAAATGATAATGATTCTTTTCCCTGTAGAAAATGGATTTTTGATCATATAAATAAGGGCTACCTAGAACTATCCCACAAATATCTAGTGGAACCACATCAAATTGTACTTCATCCACAAACTTACTTGTGATTGTGAATTTCAAATTGCATTGCCTTGTTACTTGCAACTTATCATTCTCACAAATCCAACCTAGTGGATAAGGTTTCTTATGTTGTGTAGTTTTCAATCCCAAGTTTCTTACAACATCTTCAGAAATTAAGTTAACTTGAGAACCACTATCTATGAGTGCATCAATTTTAATGTTCTTAGAAACAACCCTTAAATGAAATAACTCATTCCTTTTCTTATCTTTAGAGACATCATTAACTTTAGAAGTAGAAGCACAACTATCAAAGGAAACACTGGAAAGAGGAGCTTTACCTTTCAAACCCATAGCTATTATCTTAGTTTCATCATCAGAATTCAAACCAAGATCCATAACAACTTTTGTGGCTTTCTCCTTACCCTTTTGTTTCTGATTCTGTCTTTGAGCCCACTTAGGCTTCAATTCAGGATGCAACTTCCAACAATTATCTTCATCATGACCCTTCTTGTCACAATGAGAACACGAAAACTTGTCATCCTTCTTGACTCTAGCTGTCTTCTTTTCTTTCCCTGTCTCTGCAACCTTAGAAGACTTCTTTACAGAGTTATCATTATCAATGAAAGAACCCTTTCCCCTTGACTCTAAGTGTGTAGCTTGAACAAACACTTCATCCAAATTACAAGGGTTCAATACCAAAATGGAATGTCTAAGATATGAATGAAGACCTCCTATGTACTTTAACAAAGTATCCTGGGTGTACAAAGGTACATTTAATGCAATAGCCTTCCTTTTGAATTCATGGGTGTACTCTTGGGTAGTTTGACCTTTCCCTTGTTTAAACACTTGCCAATTCATCATTAATTGCTGCATATGACCTAAGGGATAGAATTGTTTTTTAAGAGCATTAATAAATTCTAACCAAGATAAATTGACTCTACCATCCTGTGAAATTTCTGCTCTAGTCATACTCTCCCACCAGGTAAGAGCTGAACCTCCCAACCGAAGAGTGGCTAATTGGATCCTAGAAGCATCATCAAAAAGATTTTGAACTCTACAATAGACTTCTACTTGCTGAATCCAATCATCTAGTTTTTCAACATCTAATTCACTAGAATACTTAGGTAGTTCAAATTTAACATCCAATTTAATCTGAGGCTTATTTACACCCTTAAAAGGATTACCAGAAATAGAATGTGTAGAAGAAGGAGAAGGGGGAGAAGAAGGAGTAGATGGAGGAGACTTTGGGGGTTCATCACCACCTCCTGATTGCTTCTTCTTGATTTTACTGTCTCCA
This sequence comes from Sequoiadendron giganteum, assembly GCA_007115665.2. NCBI lineage: Eukaryota > Viridiplantae > Streptophyta > Pinopsida > Cupressales > Cupressaceae > Sequoiadendron > Sequoiadendron giganteum. The sequence goes on from CM021104.1 coordinate 133,430,439, forward strand.
TGATCTTCTTCACGTTTCATGCGTTCTTCCCTTTCTTTGAGTAGCATCTCCAATGCAACTCTCATCTACCAGAAGGCTCTTCGAAACTCTTGTTCACTGAGTTCTTCAGGTACCTCCATTCCAGACACAGACATCTTCAGAAAAGTTCTTCGCTTCCCAATCTCAGGATTAAATTCTTCAAGCTTGCCTTCGCCCTTCTGAATCCTAGATCTTGTTAGCATTCAAAACCAATTGCAATAATAGTCACCAAAAGCTCTAATACCAATTTGATCTGATTAGGATCTAGACTAATTGCATAATTAGATGATTAATGTTTACAATCTTTAACATCCAAATTACATAAACAAAATTAACACATTAACATGGTTAATTAAGCGGAAATAATAAAGTGAAGAAATAGAATGTGAGAGAGAAGGAGAGATAAAATGCAAACAATCTGATAATGGAGTTTGCCACAATTGTGACTACGTCTCCGAGTCCGCTCCAATGGAGTGAGACTGATCCGATTAATCTCCAGAAAATGATTACAAAAGGTATTCCACCTGTTACAAGATTTTTGTCTCCTTGGATGATAATGAACTACAAAGAAATCCTTCAAATGCAAAAAGCTTAACTAGCTTCAAATGCATAAGGATCAAATTCACTATCACTTGGAAATATTCTCACAACTCTCTCAAAAATTCACTTCCAACAGTTAGCCAAAAAATAATCTTCACAAAAATTGCTTAATCTCACACCCCCCATTCTACCCTTTTTATACAAATTTTTTTTACTCAAATTGGTTCATAACCAATTGATTTCCAAATCCCCTTTACATAGAAAATATTATTAAAAATCCCCCCTTATTTACATAGGGATATCCTCCCGTTAAAATAACCCATCCATAAAATCTTCACAGATGACCCCTTTTAATTTTATTTCATAATCCGTTCAAGATTTATTAGGAGATCTTAATAATTCACCTTTGAATATAAACGGGCTTGATTTTGTTAAGGATTTAATCCTTAATTATAGGGGGTGAATCGGTTGGCAATTTGTTTTTTTTCTTTAAAAATAATGTTTAAGTTCCCCTTAAAAAGAGGATCTCCCAACCACATGTATTTTTAAATATTAAAGGGGTTTTATCCTAGTTAAGTAGGGGTAAATTTGTTTTGTTTTAAATTAAGACCCCACCTACTTTTTCTCACATAGGCCTTAAATTAAGGCTTTTAAATGGGAGGAGTGGTAGGCTTTTATATATTGTTTTTTTATTTTTTAAATAAAGCCATGTCCAACAAATTGCCGCCACATGTAACTTCGGGAAGCCACCATGTGTCACCTCATGATTCATCCATGTCAGCATGATGACATCATGATGAGTCATCATTGTACCTTCAAGTCAACCTAGTCAACCACGAGCTTTGACCTTCCATATCTCGCACATACGAGCTCCGATTTGTGCAAAATAAACACTGTTGGAAAGCTCTTATCGAGCTCTTCTTGTTGACATCAATTTTGACCACTTTTGGTGACATCAAATTTTGACCTTTTTTCTTGCCCTGGGCCTTGAGTTGACTAGTTGTTGACTGAACTTTGACTGGCAATAACTTGGGCTATGTAGCTCTGTTTGACTCCATTCAAGTTGCGCTGGAATTAGGACATCAAACTCTTTCTAATGGTGCTGAAATCTGGAGTATTGGAGACACTTCAATTTTCAGTGAAAATTTCCCCTGTATCAATTAGTTAACTAGCCCATGATCAATAGTTAACTAACCCACAATCAATAATTAACTAGCCCATGATCAATAGTTAACTAGTCCATGATCAATTAGTTAAATAGTCCATGATCAATAATCAAATAGCCCATGATTAATAGATAACTAGCCCATGATCAATTAGTTAACTAACTCATTATCAATTAGTTAACAAGCTCATTATCAATTAGTTAACTAACCCATGATCAATTAGTTAACTAGCCCATTATCAGTTAGTTAACTAACTCATTATCAATAGTTAACTAGCCCATTATAAATTAGTTAACTAAACTATGATCAATTAGTTAACTAACCCATTATCCATAGTTTACAAGCCCATTATCAATTAGTTAACTAACCCATTATCAATTAGTTAACAAGCCCATTATCAATTAGTTAACAAGCCCATGATCAATACTTAATTAACCCATGATCAACAATTAACTAGGCCATGATCAATAGTTAACTAGCTCATGATCAATTAGTTAACTAACCCACGATCAATAGTTAACTAGTCCATTATCAATAGTTAACTAGCCCATTATTAATTAGTTAACTAGCCCATTATCAATAGTTAACTAACCCATTATCAAATAGTTAACTAGCCCATGATCAATTAGTTAACTAGCCCATGATCAATTAATTAACTAACCCATGAACAATTAGTTAACTAGCCCATTATCAATAATTAACTAGCCCATAATCAATAGTTAACTAACCTATTATTAATAGTTAACTAGCCCATTATCAATTAATTAACTAAACTATGATCAATTAGTTAACTAGCCCATTATCGATAGTTAACTAGCCCATTATCGATAGTTAACTAACCCATGATCAATAATTAAAAAACGCATTATCAATTAGTTAACTCGACCATGATAAATTAATTAACTAGCCCATGATCGATAGTTAACTAGCCCATGATCAATAGTTAACTAACGCATGATTAATTGTTAACTAACCCATTGTCAATTAGTTAACTAACATATAATCAATAGTTAACTAGGCCATGATTAATAGTTAACTAGCCCATGATCAATAGTTAACTAACCCATGATCAATAGTTAACTAGCCCATGATCAATACTTAACTAGTCGGGCGGGTGCATGAAGATGGGTAGCAATTTCATGGCCACTTTTGAGTTTTTTTTTTGAAAACTCATAATGCAAGCATGTTATAATGCGCTCACATTATGGCTTGGTGTGTTGAGCTTGAGGCTTGGCCACCACAAGCCCATAACGTGAGTGCATTATAACGCACTCGCGTTATGGCATGTTAAAAGAAAAAAAGGAATCAAATTTCATTTTCATTTGTGACTGGTTTTTTTTGTTGCCCACAACCAAAAACCTCAGAATTTCGTGCTTGTGTTCTAGGAGGTGATTTTGTGCAAAAATATTCATCAACGGTTGTTGATACATTGCCAAGATGTCACCACGTCGACGAGGAGGTGAAAGAGGTAAGGATTGTTTGTTTTTTTTGAACTTGTTAGTTTTAGGCTGTATTTGATATTTATTTTTTGAAATTGTAGGAGATGTTAATCAACCTGGAAGCCCTCCTCAAAATCCACAAGAAGAAAAAAATCCTCAACAAGAAAATCGTCAGCAAAAAAATCCTCAACCACAACAACAACCTCCTCCACCAATCCCTCAATACCCTCCGGGCATTGAACAAAATTTAATGTGTGAAATTGAGAACAATAGAAAACAAATTGAGGATTTAATCGGGAGGTTGGACAATCCAAATGGTTCAACTGCAGAAAGAATGACCCTGGCAACTTCACTGCAAGATATGCTAAAAAATGTAGATTCAATCAACAAAAAATTATTTGGTTGGCAAGATAGGAGGCAAGCGGCTAGGGATTTTTACCAAGATAAATTATCATATAAAGATGTAAAAGATTTAAAAATTAAAAAATTAGATTTGTGTGCATTATTCATCGACCCATGGTAAAATGGAAATCTCTCCCTCAATGCGAAGAGGTTTCCTATTCATTGGTGCAACCACCAAGATATTACAAAATATTTTTGGGATAGGTGGTACATGGTTTTGATGACCCACCATGCAACATTTGTGAAGTCCCACAATATTTCTCCAGGAAACTATATGTTGAGTTCATCTTAAACAAAATCCCAAATTATTTTGATATGAGGGACTTTCAAGGGAGAGGTAGGGGGTTGGCACAAGATAGACCCGGTGCATAGATGGATCCTAGGTGACAAGCGAGACGACCTCTCGCTAGGCTGCCTCATGAGCACACTGCCATCCCTTCCATCACGAAGGAGAGTGCCGATGTAGAGACTTTGCAGGCCATCAACTCTTTGACATAGAGTGTCATCCAACATGTTATCACTCTTGTACAATGCCATCCAGGGGAGTCTTTGATAGGTGGGCTTCGATTCCATGTGTGTCAATCTTGAGGGGTGACTTGTTCATATGACCCCACCGACACTCAAGAGGCTATTGCGTAGGATCTGTTTGAAACTATGGAGATGGAGAGGGCAGCTGGAATTTTGCATGACGCATATGGCATTGATAGTCAGGTAAAAGTTAGCATGTTCATTGAATTTAATTTATTGAATTTTGATTTTGAAATGTAAGATTAACTAATTTAGTTTTATGATTTTAATAAACTTGCAGGGTCACAGTGTTGATACTGGATACATCAACCCTACACCTACTTATTTACGCAATACACCTATCGGTGGGGTATGTAACTAGTATACAATTATAAATTTATTACATGTTAATAGCATTGTTTTACGAATGGTATTTTAATATGTGATTTAGGATGTTGAATAGACTAATATTAGAGGTTTGAAGGGAAAACATCTTGGTGCCAGTGGATTTAGTCAAACCTTCACACAGGTAATAGAACAAAGAGTTTAACTAATGAATTGTACTTAATAGATTTGTGTAGTTTATATTCATATTGTTGATTACGTTGCATTGTACATCATTCAAACTCAAATAATTACTTCAAATTCCATAAATAATAACTAGATGTTGATGTATGACAAAATTTCAACTACAATATAGTTGTTTAGAAAGTCAACATAAGTAGTGATGCAATTACTTCACATAGCATAAGTAATAAGTCTAGGAGTAGCTTCCAATTGCATTTTCTCGTCATGGCATTCTATGAGACCACGTTTTACTGAGGGATCTTTTCAAATAGTTCACTGCCTTGTCGATGCTCCAAAATAGGCACCTATTATGGCCTGCTGTCACATATTTGAAACTCACTTGCAACTCTTTTGGAGCAATTGTCCCAAATCTGGCTTTTAACATTAAATTAGGCCACAATTAGGCCTCTTTTTCAAAGAGACACCTCTCCAAACACACAAAAAACACTTGAAACCTCCAAATAGTCAAAAAATAGCCAAGAAAACCTCATATTATTCAACTTCTAGGTCTCCTCTCGCTCATTTAGACCCCTTTTCATAAAACCCCCACTTTCCTTGCAATTAATTAGGGCTGATTGAAAATATTATTCCTTGACCTATCAAAAGCTTATAATAACTTCAATTAGGCTTATTTATGCTTGTACATGCTCATTCCATCCTTAAATAGTGCTGCCCCAAAGATCTACATACATTTCCTTCACAAAATCACTCCTTTTCTCTAGTTTTCACCCTCTTTCACCTAGGGTTTCTCACTTATTCACTTCTCTGACCACTTAAAACCTCTTAGATATTCTAAAAACCCTCTAATTCACCTTATCTCATAGTTTTCAAGGGATTTTATCCATTTCTAAACCCCTGTCCTCTTTTCACTCACTCTAGCATTGTTTAAAAGGCACAAAAACTGGGTTTTCACTAGGGCAGCGAGGAGAACTCACACAAAAAATTCACCAAAACAATTCATTACCTTCTAAACCTACTCCTATTTCATACTGGTCCATTACACCAAGAAATAGTTTCTACAGAAAGGTGGAATAGACTTTTTAGTTCATTTGGGAAATCAAACCCTTAGCCCTTATTTTCTAACTGCCTAGAGAAATCAGGCCACCAAAAGCTTGAAACTCAATATCAAACACTCAAATTAGTTTTAAATTGATTCCAACACATAAATAATTCAATTAAGACACATTAAAAATGAACTACCACTTGCACAAAACCGTACATTGGCAAATGATGGAGGAAAACATAAAAAATAGTAGTATAACAATGATATTTTATTAGTTTTCTCTTTCAAAATGCTTCAACAACAACTAAAAATGATGAATCACATATTTTAAAAACTTTCCCAATAATTTCAACTTCCTAAGAGCCTAAAATTGCCTCTACAACTACCTTGAATCTTTATATTCCTCCACTTGACACCTTTTTGCATTTTTGCAACATTGATTGGCAACTTTTGTTAAGATTTTGTAACTTTATAATTTATGCCTAAAATGATTACCAAAGACCATTAAAAACTCGAAAATGTCTATTTAAGCCTTATTACATCATGAAAATACCTATACTACCTCAAAATCCTAAATTTGCCTCATGGAGGCATGCTCTTGTAAAGGTGCACTTGCACCACTTTTTCAAACAGCTCACTGCCTTTTCTATGCTACCGTATTTTCCATACATGTCTACTAAAGAATTTTATCAAAAAATTAATTTCCTCACTACTATGGCTAAAAAAGCTTAAAAAAGGTGCTTTCCAACAAACTATGGATGCTTGGAAAAAATCTATAAAAGCATAATAATAAGCAATAGCATAGACAAGGCAGTTAGTAGGTTGAAAAAATGCCTTGAATAAATGTGGTCTCATGGTGATGGAATGCCATTCCATCACCATGAGACCACATTTATTCAAGGCATTTGTTCAAATAGCTCACCACATTTTCTATGATACCACATTTTCCATACATGTGTACCAAAGAATTTTATCAAACTACTCACTTCCTTGCTGCTATGGCTAACATCCTAAAATAGGTGCTTTCCAACAAACTATGGATGCTTAGAAATATCTCTATCAAAGCATAATAGTAAGAAATAATACAATAGAGAAGACAATGAATTTTTTGAAAAAATGCCTGAAATAAATGTGGTCTTATGGTGATGGAATGCCATGACATGCATTTGTTTGTAATGGAATTCCATTACCATGAGACCCCATTTCTTTGAGGCATTTTTTCAAATAGTTCACTACCTTCTCTATGCCACCAAAGTTATCGTACATGTCTACAAAAGCATTTTATCAAATGGTTCACCGACTTGCTGCTATGGGTAAAATCCTAAAAACACGTGCTTTCGAACAAGATATGGATAAGGCAAATAGTAAGCATGATAGTTAGAAATATATAGTTTAATAAACTTACTCAAAAATTTGTTTATTATCTCATACATTATAAGTCATGGCGTGGATCACTATTGTAGTTTTTATGATTGAATAATTTTTTATTTTATTTTTAGCTGTTGCAAGCGGAGACACCTTTAAATGTGATGAGGGCAATAGAGATCAGTATTTCATCTGCTATAGAATCCTCGATGGCTCTAATAGGGGAGGTATGAGGCAAATTACTAAATTTAAATTTACATTCGTTGTTATAGATGTTAGTTCTAGTGAAAAAGAAAACCATTATTGATTCCTGGTTTAATTTCTATTTGGATGGTTTATACAGGGCTTCAACACACCTCAGCCTAGGCATGCAAATATTTCCCTCGAGAATAGTGATCATCAGATGGCAGTAAGTGATTATTTTGTTAAATATATAATCTTTTATAATGTAATTTCTATATATTAATGTCTTTACTTATTATTGTAATAGATAAAACTTCACGAAGAACTAAACACTAGGAGGAGCATAGGAGAACTCCTCAATCGCAACATAAACGAGTGACAGACGTATCACCGTTCGATCAACAAGCAAAGGGAAATATTTTATTTCGAGGGGATGGAAAATGATGACTTTTGATTCCAGAGCCCTTTGTTGTATGCCTACATGGCATTTTTGTACATATTTTGTATTGGATATATTTGACATTGTATGCCTATATGGCATTCTTGTAAGCCTATATGGCATTCTTGTAAGCCTATATGGCTATTTTGTACCTATATTTCATAATTATATCGAGACATATATTGATGTATACCTACATGAATATTTGGTTAATACAAATCATTTTTATCGATGGTGTCCATATTTGCATTCTAAATTCATGGTTCAATAGATATGAGTTACATGTATACTTTACAACTTACGTGTATACTTTTTGACTTACGTGTGTTCCAATGTATACTTTGTGACTTAATTTTTTTCATGCGTATACCTTGTATTTGTGCATATACTTTGTATTAATTTGTGTATACTATGTATTTGCGTGTATACTTCAAGGCTTATGTTTTTTTGAGTACTTGTGCTTCCCTTTTTCACATGTACATTCTTGACTTATTTATGTGTATACTTATTAATTGGTTATCCCTAGCATTGATCATTGTTGTCCTTCATTGTTTGTCTTGAATATTAATTGATTGATGCTTAAAAACTTTATGTAAAAAAAAAAAAAACATGTTTTCAATTGGTATTGCATGAAGTGATTCATAAAAAGATTTCAAAAAGTATCCTTGATATTATTAAAAGATATGTGCTTATACATGTCATAACCCCTATTAAAGATTTACATAAATTATTTACTTTGGTATTTATAAATCAATACACATTTAACTTACATAAATTATTTACCTTGTATTTATAAATCAATACATATTTAATTTACATAAATTATTTACCCTTATATTTATAAATCAATACATATTTAATTTACATAAATTATTTACTTTTGTATTTATAAATCAATACATATTTAATTTACATAAACTATTTACTTTTGTATTTATAAATCAATACGTATTTAATTTACATAAATATTTTATTAGTAACACTTTACTTAACAAAAAGTAAAATATACATAAAGAAAATAACGTAATAATGAAGAAATAAAATGATAGGAAAATAATAGAGAGAATAAAAGAGTAATAAAGGAGACCCGTATATAAAGTAAAGAATTTTTTTTTAATAAAAATAATAAATAAACAAAATAACAAGAAAATATGCATAGCTTAGAAACATGTGAATCAAACCTCAACCATGAGAAGAGAAGCGATGCACACATCTCCTATGCTCACGCCATCTGAGTCTGGTTGCCGCCATTGGGAAGAAGATAATAGGGGACTCGATGGACCTAAATGAGGAGGAGAGGAAGGAAGAATTACGGTGACCAATGGAGCTTTGTGCAGATCACGATTTGGTGAGTCCTCTCACTCAGCTTGTATCTAGTTGTTGATCAAACATAATGCTGAATGTCGTCCTTTATGATTTATACCTTGTACTATAAATTGCCCCCTCTCTAAAAGAAATAGAAATGTATAAAAAAGGATGTAGAAACTGGGCATACGTCATCCCAATGGGATGACATCTAAAGGGATATAGAACCGAAAGGCATATGTAGATCTTGATTGACATAGGTAATGCCTCTTGATAAACTAATATAGATCCTTTCAAATTTGCATCAAGAAAACCATTGCCTACTCTCAGTATCGGCTTGTTCTTTGATTTTTAGGAACTCACTAGTGCCTATGTAATGTGACAGAGATAATAACATAAGAAAATATCGTACCAAAAAATTGCATGAATAATCTCTTTATATTTCTAGATGCATCATATCATGAGTATATGGTAGGAATGTATTTGTTTATGCATTTCATTTATTATATGAAATATTTCTTTCCTAAATATCATAAATAGATTGAGGATAAATATATGTATTTTTTGTTTATGCAAAGATTGTATTATCTGTGATTGTTACTCTCTTAGGCAGGTGAAGTAGAGTCCAAGTGGTTAGCCTAAAAACCCCCCTCTCATGCTCATAGGTCCAAGAAATGGGTTAGATATAGAGAGGTGGGGGTCCCACCATACGAAACTACACTATTGTAGGGGTGGTAGGTCATAGGCCCTTGGATCGTAGGACTTAACGTTGTCCTAATAGGGCAAGTGTTTTTTGAGGTACTATCATGTATGGAGAATGTAGGGACTAAGCTGTTGGGAAAGGAGGATTGTGAGAGGCAAACTCCTGTGCGCAACACAAAGGCTTTAGGGAAGGATCCATACAGGGCACCCCTCTTGTTTGCTTATCTCCTTTTGTAATTATGATTATGTTTGATTATGTTACTAGATATTAAAGCTAACACATGGATCTATGGTGTATATATTCTTGGTGTGATGATTGTAGGACCTTATTCAAATAAGCCTAGCAGGATATCAGTGGGGGAAAAAGAAGGCCTAAAATCCTAGTTTTCGGTAACCTTAGGGCCTAACAGGTAAGGGACATTACAATACACTTCAATTGTGTAGTCACCCTTTGGTTCTTTCAAAGAAAAATCTGCTTATGCCACTATAACACTGCACAGGTAAACCAGATTTTGTATTGTGGAGCTATATTAAGCTACCACTCTCAAGACCAATCTAACAATGATACAAAATAATGTTTGAGACTGCAAGAAGACATCAAAATGGCTAGTGTACTAAATAAATTCTTATGATTTTTGAAAAATGCTGATAACTCTACTCAGTTGGCTTCTTTTTTCAAAATCATACAAATTGAACCCTGGCATCAATAGACAGTGTATATCAACCTTCCATAATTCAAGTTTCAATGATGGATATTTGTCATGCATGTTTTAAATGACATTCAATTTTATGGTTTTTTTTTGTTTCTATGATGTTATGTGATATTCTAATCCTAATTCATGCTTCTAGGCTGCATATATATTGTTTTTACATGTTTTTTGTAACCCAAAACAAACTGAACCCCCCTCCAAATTTTTTTGATCGAACTAGTGAACCGAACCAACGAACCCGAACCCGAACCTCATACAACCTCAATACCTCTTCCAAAACTCTTCATTCTACTTGCACAAACTTAATTGACCACCAAATTATGCTGCCCCCTGACTTTAGCCACTTTTACTCCCTCGAACCTCTCTTTTTCATTGAAAACCCCTCTTTTCCCAACTAGGGCATCATGCCATAACATAATTTTGACCTCCCCTATGATTGTATACCTTTTGAACACATCAAAATCCACAACCTCACTCTATCTCCAACCTATTCTAACGTATTCTCAAGCAATTTCTCCTTTTCACCTCTTCTAGCCTTGCTTTTAAGGCCTAAATTCTAAATTTTCAACATGGGCAACGTTAGTAATCTCTTCCAATTTCTTTACCAATGCTATTTTATTATACCCACTCTCTATCCTACTTAAATCAAACCCATTCCACCAATACACAACCTGAACAATAGGTGGAATGGCCTATTTCAACATATTACACTCAAACCCTTGTATGAGCAAGTTCAGACCTGTTTCAAAAATATACTTCTAAGTTTCTTGAAACTTAATAGAATTCCACAAGAATGGATTCTAATTAAATATAAAACCATTCTACAATATATTTAGATCATCTTAGAGAAAAATCCTACTGTACAGACCTGTACACAGGCTAGAAATGAAGAAAATGCATAGAAATTAACAAAGAAACAAAGATATTTGATTGATATTCTCCTTCAAACTCTTCAACAACCACTAAATTTGAGTTTCCAATGATCATACGATTTTTGTGTGGAAAACTCAGACTTCTCAACCATCATGTATATGTTTCTCTTTTCGATTGTTTTCCATGCCATCATAAGGGATCAAGCCGGTTGAACGTAGCTTGAAGCAATTTTGTGTGTTTGGGTGTGAAAGAGGAACATGCCTAGTGTAAACGTACCTATCAGGATGCGTTGGAGCAATTTCTTTTGTCACACGAATTGCAAAATGAAAGTTGACCACTTTGCAATTTTACATTTATTTCATTTGACACTTTTTTCAACAAGTGAAAACTGGACACCACAAGAAAATGACTTTGAGATAACAAAAAAAAAGAGAGGTTATTGTAGAGGGGCTCAACACATTCCCATAGGCTCAGATGGAGAGTTCATAATCTTCATGATTTTTGAGTAATAGCCCTTCAAATATTGCTTCCCTTTTGCACTTTGGACCATTAAGGGATCTATCTGGCTGAATGTAGCTCATAGCGATTTCACGTGTTTGGGTTAGCATAAACCTACCCATTCAGACACGTTAGAAAATTCTATTTTTTCACACAAGTTATAGAATGAAAGTTGCACCACTTTCCAACTTTCAGCTACTTGCATTTGATAACTTTTTCCCCAAGTGAAAATTTTCCACCACGGGAAAATGCCTCCGAGATAGAAAAAAATGAGAGGTTATTTTAGAGGGACCCAACACAATCCCATGGGATTAGAAGAGAAGTTTCTAAGCATCACGATATCCAAGAAACAACATGCTGAAGTTTACAACCATTTTTCACTTTGGACCCTTAAGGGATCAATCCGGTTTAACGTAGCTCAGAGTGATTCTGCGTGTTTGGGTGCGAAAGAAGACCATGCATAGCATAAAAATACCTATTTGAATGCGTTGGAATAGTCTATTTGGTCATACGAGCTACAAAATGAAAGTTGCACCACTTTGCAACTTTCAAATTCTTACATTTGAAATTTTTTTCCCCAAGTGAAAACTCGCTACCACGAGAAAATACTTCTGAGATAGAAAAAAATGAGAGAGGTTATTGCAGAGGAGCCCAACGCAATCCCATAAGATCATACAAGAAGTTTCTAAGCGTCATGGTATCATAGTAATAGCGTGCTGAAATTTACAACCATTTTGCACTTTGGACCCTTAAACAATCGATCTGGTTGAATGTAGCTTAGAGTGATTCCGCATGTTTAGGTGTGAAAGAGGACCATGCCTAGTGTAAACATACCTATTCAGATGCGTTGGAACAGTCTATTTGGTCACACAAGCTATAGAACAAAAGTTGCACCACTTTGCAAATTTCAACTAGTTGCATTTGACAAAATTTTCCCCAAGTGAAAATAAAATACCTATTCAGACATGTTGAAATAGTCTGTTTGGTCACACGAGTTGCAGAACGAAAGTTGCACCACTTTGCAACTTTCAACTACTTGCATTTGACAACTTTTTCCCCAAGTGAAAACTCACCACCATGGGAAAATGGCTCTGAGATAGAAAAAACTGAGAGAGGTTATTGCAAAGGATCCCAATGCAATCCCATAGGATCAGACGAGAAGTTTCTAAGCATCACGATATCTGAATAAAAAAATGTTTAAGTTTACAACCATTTTGCACTTTGGACCCATAAGGGATTGATCTGGTTGAACGTAGCTCAGAGCGATTCTGTGTGTTTGGGTACAAAAGAGGACCATGTGTAGCGTAAAAATACCTATTTGGATGCATTGGAATAGTCCGTTTGGTCACATGAGTTGCAGAACAAAAGTTGCACCACTTTGCAACTTTCAACTACTTGGATTTGACAACTTTTTTTCCAAATGAAAACTCAACACCAAGGAAAATGCCTCTAAGATAGAAAAAATTGAGAGAGGTTATTGTAGAGGGGCCCAATGCAATCCCATAGGATTAGATGAGATGTTTCTAAGTATCACAATATTCGAGTAAAAACATGCTGAAGTTTACAACCATTTTGCACTTTGGACCCTTAAGGGATCGATCCAGTTGAACGTAGCTTAGAGCGAATATGTGTGTTTGGGTGTGAAAGAGGACCATGTCTAGTGTAAAAATACCTATTTAGATGCATTGGAACAATCCGTTTGGTTACACGAGCTGGAGAACTAAAGATGCACCACTTTGCAACTTTCAACTACTTGCATTTGATAACTTATTCTCCAAGTGAAAAATCGCCACCACAGGAAAATGCATCTGAGATAGAAAAAACTGAGAGAGGTTATTGTAGAGGGCCCAACTTAATACCATAGGATTAGATGAGAGGTTTCTAAGAATCACGATATCCGAGTAACAACATGTTGAAGTTTACAACCATTTTGCACTTTGGACCCTTAGGGAATCGATCTGGTTGAACGTAGCTCAGAGTGGCTCCACGTGTTTGGGTGTAAAAGAGAACCATACCTACCATAAACATACCTTTTCAAATGTGTTGGAACAATCTGTTTGGTCACATGAGCTGCAAAACGAAAGTTGTACCACTTTGCAACTTTACACTGCTTGTGTTTGACACTTTTTCCATCAAGTGAAACTTGGACACCATGAGAAAAACACTTTGAGATAAAAAATTGAGAGAGGTTATTGTAGAGGGGCCCAATATGATCTCGTAGGTTTAGACAAATATTTCATAAGCACCACGGTTTCTGAGTAATACCCCGTCAAAGATTGCTGCCCTTTTGCACTTTGGACCCTTAAGGGATCGAGTCGGTTGAACATAGCTCAAAGTGATTGTTGTCTCTTTTCGATGGAATTAGGTGGGCAGATAACTTAGCTCCATTTTAGTTTTGGTTTGGTTGGATTTCAAGTGATTTTGTGCATTTTAGAAGCCAATTACTGAGGGTCATTTTGTATACCCTATTTTAAGAGAATCTTTTAGGTACTCTGTTTTACTGAGGTGTCTTAAGAGGGTCGGTCTGTATGTCAATAAACCATTTCATAACTTGTGAATGAAGAGGTTTTTGGGGTTTATTATGTTAGAGGGCTTATCATGCCCTAAAAGTGGAATAATTGGTGGTTTGGTAGACTGGTTAATGATTCCCATTGGTGGTTTGTCTGTGATAGGAAGAATTAAGGGGGGTTGCATGTTTTTTGAAAGCTGATCCAAAAGAGTTTTATGAGGGTTTGATTTATGTTGAAGAAGGCTTAAAAGGGTGCCTAAAATGGTGGTTTGTTGCAAAGGTTGTTAATAAATTATGAGAGTTAAGGTGGGAAAAATAGGTCTACAAACCTACAAGAGTGACTAGGTGCAAAGTTGAAAATAACCCAAGATTGAGTTTTGATTGAAGGAAGGAGGTTGGAATCATTTTATATTTTTGAAGTGAGTTGATTGCCTCCCTGTATTTCTCTTAGAATCACTTCAAGTTTACATTTTTTGCACTTTTTTCACATTGACAACTTTTCAATTTTATCAAATTTTACATTATTTTGACAAATATGCAACATGAACTCCAAAATGACCCCAAAACCAACTAACATGACTTATTACATTATAAATTGGTATAATATGACCTTATTCAATTAATAAAACTCAAAACACAAAACTAACTTAAGACTTCCATGAACCAAATTTGCTCAATAACCTTAGCGTCCCTGCACCAAATTTTATTATTTCAGTAAATCACATTACAAGTAAATCTTATTACAATGCCTTCAGTAGTTTGTTCTCACAAATATTTTACAATGTCACTCATACATTCAAGATTCTCTTATAATTTCTACATCATAGGTGCTCATTATGTTGTTAACTTCAAATGAGTAACTTGAGATTCCCTCCCAAAGCTTCACACACTCTTTTATAATGGCTTCAAATCGGAATTGAGATTTCTCAAGATCGTCAAAATAAGGATGTTGCATTGATTTTTTGGATGAGATTCTCTTCGATGGCTCATAAATCAACATTTTCTGCAAGGAGAGACCAATCAATTTTTAGTAGTTTACTTACAGATACACAAAGTAAAAAAATAAAAAGAAAGAGCATGTAAAATGGAAATGAAATGAAAATAGATGGAAGACACTTACAAATAGGCATGACTATATCTCAACTTAGTCACTCTTGGTCATATATATTCACTGGGAGTTCCAAGGTACCTATTGCGCACAACACCTCTCATGAATAGAATATCTTGAAATTCGAGATGCTCTCATAATGTCTACATCATAAGTGCTCATGATAAGTTTAACTTCAAACAAATAAATTGAAATTCCCTCACCAATCTTCACACTCACTTTTGTAATGGCTTAAAATAATAATTGAGATTTTTCAAGATCATCAAAATAAGGATGTTGCATTGATTTTCTGACTGAGATTCTCTTGGATGGCTCATAAATCTGCATTTTCTACAAGGTAACACCAATCA
This sequence comes from Sequoiadendron giganteum, assembly GCA_007115665.2. NCBI lineage: Eukaryota > Viridiplantae > Streptophyta > Pinopsida > Cupressales > Cupressaceae > Sequoiadendron > Sequoiadendron giganteum. The sequence continues at coordinate 133,446,123 of CM021104.1, forward strand.
ATGTTTAGTAGGTTACTTAAAAATAGGCAAAGTAAAGTAAGATGACAACATTGGCATCAAAAAAATTAATGTGCATACAAGTATAAAATTAATAAGAACCAATGTGCATATACTTACAAATTAATCCAATGAACCATTTGGGTTTGCTCTACTCTTTATTGTGTCAAGCATTTCCTCATGGTCAGACTCACATACCTTCCACAAGGTCTTGTTCAAAGGTCTACCCCCATATTTGGTCAAATGAACAATGGATTCCATGACAATATTCGAGTAATGAAGAGTCTTACAATGCCTGTGAAAGTCCTGAAACAACCAATGTTTAACACCCTTATGTGGGTACCTTCTAAGCCACGTTCCAGTAGCCACAACTGAGCCTATAGGGTATTCAATGCTTTCTCCATCTATAATTGGGGCCTCCAATTTATTTTTGGCCTCAACACAATGACACAAGTAATAGTTTGTTCCCTCTTTGTTCTCTTCATCTGTAATAACTACATAAACACGCCCTGCATTGATACATGCAACATATCTCTTGAAATTAGTCAAAATTACGAATACACTACAAAGTAAGATAACAATATGGAATTTCGACAACTAAGCAAGTAGATATATTACCTGGTTGAACTAAATCTGATACGTGGTCAAAGTCGACCGATAATTCCATCTGTGTCAGTTCTAATGTCATCGGAGGGTGATATGTGTGAAGTGGGCTAAGATAACTTGTCAACCATTTGTCAACCCACTCCCCTAACTCACAATCATTTCGGTCTTGCATTGTACATGAAGAACAAAAGGATGCCATATTTTGTGTATCGATACTTCATGAACTTGCATTTGAGCTAAGGAAAGAGTGTAGCTCACCTGATCTTGTTAGTGTACAACAATCTTCATATTGTGCAATGTTAGTATCATCCATCAACCAAAAAAATCTATGAACTAAACATGTAACTTCATTACATGGACCCATCGAAGCATTTCACCACTCGACAATTGATCTTGCATCTGCCAACTTTGCACTATCTTTATACTTTAACTCTTCCCATGCTAATGCTCTTTTCACACATGCTCCTGCACCATCATGCTAACCCTTTCCATGCCCGACCTCACAAACATTCCACATATGCTGAACACTTGTAATGACATGCATCCTGCACAACTAGTACAAAATGCACGAGTTCTTGAACTGTGCTGCATAGTTATTTGAGCATATTATATGATGACCATATGCTATGCCCCTATGAGCCAAACCACTGTAGAAAATCTGGAAGCAACCTTGCATGAACTCTGGATAATGTATGCAATCATCACTTATGTAAAGTGGTACTCCCTCAATACCTTCCTTTGGTCCTCTGGACTATCAGATGCATGAATGAATTCTATATGCACAAATATCGAAACCTATGTGGAGTTGTAATACTATGATTGCACCTCACATTGTGGCTGTAGAGTGTAGTTCTTCGCAAAGTCAACCACTGATACTATGCTGCCAACTAAAAAAGTGTCCTTGCATAGCTTGAATAGTGTGTCCAACCATCAGGCTCTATGGGTATGCATTGCATACTCAAATAGTATATTGTCACAAAATATGGACATAAACTTATACACTGGAATCTTCTGAATAACCAAATCACACCTTATTTCTTGAGACCTACCTTTTTTAGCATATGCCATTGTTTTATACTTCTCGAACTCTACTAGTTTCTATCCCACTTCATATGTGCTTTCCATATGTTGACATACTGGCATACACTGGAAGCCACCACAACGATCACATGAACCATCCAAGAATGTTGTCTTGTAGAATATCTGGCCATCCTCTATTTCACATAATTTTTTGATAAGAACTCTCTTGAAGATTTTGGTGGGGCTTCTATGCCACAATCTTGCAAAACATAATTAGTATGCAAATCTAAACATATAGAACGATAAACATCATAATGGTTAGAGAATTCAATATGTAGTCTACAACAACAAGTAGTGCGTGTGTGATTTATCTTGACATAAAAATGTTTAAGCATTTCAGAAAAACCTTTGACTAATACTAATTTGAGGATAATCATTTTAAAATTTACGAAAAATTTGGGTTTGAGTCATATCCAAAAAATTCTTTGGATGTGGCTCACGATTCCAACTACCGATTCCCCTTCTTACCACATCCCTTTGATTCAAATATGGCCTTGTGTTATTATTCCAATACTCTTCAATTAGTGTTCTCAAGGCTTCAACAACTTTTTTATATTTTTGTGGTAGTATCCCCAAGAATGTCTATAATTCATTTGAATCGGTGCCCTCAATTCTTTGTTGCCTTTGAACGGCTCTTGATAAATCTTTTCTACTAATTCTCATTTATTCACTCATCTTTTTAATGAGATGAGCTCTCTTTGTTTGACAACTTACCAAAGTCGATGTAATGAAATGTCGAGTGACATTACTATCCTTTGAGCATGAGGTCCTACCCAAAATCTCATAAGCATCCATTAGATTCTTCACAATAGTGTTTTCACTTGATGCATTTGATGTTCTCAACCCAAGAGTCTTCATGATGTTTCTATACTTTACACCTCGCATCATTTCAACAAATAGTTGACATCTTGCGGTCTAATTTATCCTTTCAAAGAAGAATTTCCAAATCTTATCAACATATCTTCCACAAGTGTGTGTTGAAATCTTATCTTCCATGTGCTGAAAAATATCCTCATCAATATTAATCAAATACTTTGGCTTTCTACACAATATTCTAGGTGGTTTTCTCCTAGGTACATATATCTCAACATTAGGAATTTCATCAATATTTAATTGAGGTGGGCTAGATTGTGTACCTTAAATTGAGGGTGGAGTAGAAGACATACCTTGAGGTTCATGTGGGGATGATGGCATACCTTCTTCGTCAAATCCAAGTGATGATGTACTTTCCACTTGAGATACATTGGATGGTGTCCAAAAATATTCACTTGCGGTAGATGGTGTCCCTCCATATTCACTTGTGGTAGATGGTGTCCCTCCATGTTCGCTTGTGCTTAATGGTGTCCCTTCATATTCACTTGTCATAGAGGGTGTGTCTCCAACTACGGTATCCAAATATGTCTTACCACAATGCTTTTGCTTTCGTACCTTTTGTGCTACCATTTCCTTTTCTCTTTTTGACAGTTGAGGTTACTCTTCAATTGGATTGTTTTCATCAATCATTTCCAATTTATTCTTTTCACAATATGCCGCCACCCAATCTATCTCATTTTGTTTGAAGGTTTCATACTCTTTGTCTGTTAGTTTCTTCCTTGTTCATTTCTTTAGCATGGAGGATAATTTTACCTATAGCACGGTAATGAGAAAAATATTAGTTCCTCAAAAATGTATCCATTCAAATAAATCAAAATATATGTCATTCAAGGACTCATAAAGAATACTTACAATCATCCTATAAAAGAGTATTTCTAGCATAGACAAAGGTCACATGATATTTTTCAATGGAATGCCTTAAAGAGATGTGGTAATGTGGCATGCCATGATTGAAAGATAGGATCAAAATGGAAGCATGGACAATCCATGTGGTATGCACATCCATAATAAAGGATTGAGAAATGATGTTTTATTTTACTTCCTTAAAACTTGTCATATATATATGTGTATACAAAATGTGGAAGTATACATGGTGCAAGAGCACCATTGAATGTAAATTGGCCCATTCCACTCACTGTGATTACTGTAATTGGTGAGATGGATTTGCATTATCAATAAATAGGTGAGGGAATATTTTTTTTGTGTAGGGGAGGTCTAAAAGGGTGTTGGACATGAAGCCCTAGAGTGAAATTTTGTGTTTTCCATGATATTTTGAGTGGTTTTTATATGCTAAAGTGTGTTGTGTGTTGGGGTACCATGGTTTATTATTGAATTGAGTTTGTGTAGGAAATTTTAGACCTGTTTTAAGTATTCATAAGATTTAGTGAGGGTTGGATGAGTGTTTTTTAATAAACCCCTAGTTTCTTGGGTAAAAATGAGGGTTTTGTGATTTGACACTTTGGTGAGTGATTTTATGAAAAAAATATGGTGTAATCCTTGGTTTGATAACATATAGATTGCTTCCCAATGTAGTTTGGTGTTTTGGAAAAGGATTTAAGATAAGGTCCTTTATAAAAGAGGCCTAATTTGAGGCCTAGTTGGTGTATAAATCTAGTTTTGATGAAGTTGTAACAAAGAAGCCTATTATGGATTGTTGGATGATTTTGTGTTGAGTTGTGTTACAAGAACTCCCTTAATTGCATTAATACACAAGGTAAGTCAATTGTTAAATAAAAAAATTCCTCAAAGAGATGTGGTTTTGGTGCACTAGGGGGTTTGAGAGTCTAAGAAGGTTCATTATGACTACTCCACGATCTGGGCTATGTAGTTGAGTGGAGTAGGTTATTTTTAGGCTATGTACCTTGTGTGCATGTTGTTTTGTGTAGGGTAAAACAAAAATCCATCATTTGGTTGTTGTCCTCTCAAGAAATACACAAGTTTTCCAATGAAAATGGATGGTTACAAGTTGGTGATTGAGGAAAGAGCATTCAATGAGAGTGAAAGTTTGTTACTAAAGCATGGGTAAACATTTCTAAATATGTTTCAAGCAGTGGAAAAGAATGTGAAGGTTTGGAGTATGATTTTCTAATAAACCCTCTTTTGGAAAGCTTGTTTGGGAGAATAAAGTAAGGGTTTTGTTGAACAACATTTATTTGATTCTTTTCATTCCTAACATTGGTTGAATCTAGTATTTTCAGACATGGCTAAAGATTATTTGGAGTTATTAGGTGCTTTGGTGGTGATTTTAGGATACTTCATTTGTAAATTTGGCCTAATTTGAGGCTTATTCTAATATTTAGTCAAGTTTTTTGATGTTTGTTTCAAAAAAAGTTTAACTGACATTAAGGTATGTGAATGTATGTCAAAATGGGATTCATATTGTGCCTTTAAGTCTTAAAGATACAAAATGACTAAATATGGATCACTTGATTTAAGGGTTTGGTGACCTTGTAATATGGTGGATAGTTTTCTACAAGGAGTGAATCTGATAAAATAGTGAAACGGTTGATTGTTTATGTTTGGAAACTATTTAAAAGATGTTGCAAAATATGTCTCAATGCTTGGTAGAAGTTAGAAAGGCTAACTTGTGGAATTTGTTGTTTTGAGCAAAGTTGACTCCTTGTACAAAATGATGTTATCACTGCAAGAATTAAAGAGCTAGATGGATCAGTGGTTTGTGAATGTGTATTTGGTTTATTTCAATTAATAACATGTTGATTATAGTTTCTTGGATGTCTGGATAAAGTTTGGTAGCAAGAATCCATGACTTGTTTTTATTTTGCCATGTAAGTTGCATTGAAGAGTGAATTAGTGAATCATGAAGGAATTGAATGATTTTGAGTTTCTAATCAGGTTTATGCTATGTTACAATCAATTTTATGATGGTTAATCTATTTTTGAGTCTGACAAAGAGTTGGAGCTAAGTTCTAATGTATTGTGGAAATATGAAATCAAATGAAATTGGAGGATTTTGATGAAAAGATGACTGAGTTTGTTGGTTGATATTCTCCAATTTAAGTTAGGGTCTGAAGTACCATTGATGATTTGTGGATCCTGGTAGATGCTCCACATCAGGTTTAAAAATGTAATTGGCAAGTGTATATAATTGTGTAATTTAAAATGTGCATTGACAACCTAAGGTTATAATGAAAAACAAACAATGATCAACATGGAATATGAAAAATAACAAAAATGAAAGCAATCCATAATAGAATAAAAGAAAATGTGTAAAGAATTCACATACCTAAAAAACTAGAGCTTCAAATGGAGGAGTTAAACCCAATTATGTAGCCTTTGATTCTTCTTTCTTCAAACTCCTCAACAATTTGACTGTTTCAAAAGCTTGTTTCCCTCCAAAATTCAATCGTATATCACTTTTGAATGGAATTCAGACTTGAATTGATATTATATTCCTTTCAATGTGAGAAAGATGCTATTTCATGCAAAGGTGGTGGAAAGATCAGGAAAAAGGTGGTGGAATGTGATAAAAATGCATGCACACTTCACAACATCATCACAAAGCATCTTTTTATCGTCGCACATGTAGAACTAGGAGAATATGCAGAATGTGGGCCTTGAGATCATGGGTATATTGATGTTTTTTACCATTTTAGTGCAAGACAAAATGTACTTGCTTTATAACGCAAGCATGCTATTTCTTGCTAGATGACCATATCTCTACTTCTTCAAAATGTGCTCGCATTATGTGAAACATGATTTTTTTAATAGATTTATTTTCTCTCTTTGTCTATACCCTCTACCATAATGCTATATCTCTCCCTATAACCTTATAGTAGAGGAGATATAGGTGAGTGTGTGTGTGAGAGAGAGAGAGAGAGAGAGGTAGAGGGAGGGAGAGGAGAGATATATAGTAGAGAGGGAGGGGGGTTGAGGTTTTAAGGGTTTTATGGTTTAATGGATTAGGGTTAAGGGTAGATGGTTAAGGGTTTATGATTTAAATGTAGAGTATGTAGGGTTGAGAGAGAGAGAGAGAGAGAGAGAGAGAGAGAGAGGGAGAGTGGGAGAAAAAGAGAGTGGGAGTGATTTAAGAAGGAGAGAGAGACCTAAGAGAGGTATAGGGAGTAGGAGGGGGATATTTGAGAGAGATAGAGGGAGTAGGAGAGAGTTAAGGGAAGAGGGTTAAGGGTTTATGTTTTAAGGGTAGAGGGTGTAGGGTTGAGAGAGAGAGAGTGGGAGAAAGAGAGAGTGGGATAGAGGGAGAGGGAGAGAGAGTGGGAGAGATGGATATAGAGAGGGAGGGAGAGAGGGGGAGAGGGGGAGAGTGGGAAAGAGTGGGAGAGTGAGAGAGAGGGAGAGTGGTAGGGAGAGGGAGAGTGGGAGAGAGCAAGAGAGGGGGAGAGGGCGAGAAAGATGGAGAGAGTGGGAGAAAGAGGGAAAGGGGGTAGAAGGGAGAGATTTGAGAGAGAGAGAGGGAGTGGGAGAGAGATAAAGGGTAGAGGGTTTAAAATGTTAAGGGTTAAGGATAGAGGGGAGAGAGATAAGAGTGAGAGAGAAAGAGGGGGTAGGAGGGAGAGTCTCAACCCTTAAACCCTCAACCCCTATACCCTCTTAATCCCTCAACCCTTAACCCTCAACCATTAAATCCTAATCCCTCAACCCCTATACCCTCTTAATCCCTCAACCCTCAACCCTTAAACCCTAATATATCAACCCCTATACCCTCTTAATCCCTCAATCCTCAACCCTCAACCCTTAAACCCTAATCCCTCAACCCCTATATGCTCTTAATCCCTCAACCCTCAAACCTCAACCCTTAAACCCTAATCACTCAACCCCTATACCATCTAACCTCAACCCTCAACCCCTATACCCTCTTAATCCCTCAACCCTCAGCCCTTAAACCCTAATCCCTCAACCCCTATACCCTCTTAATCCCTCAACCCTCAACCCTTAAACCCTAATCCCTCGACTCCTATACCCTCTTAATCTCTCAACCCTCAAACCTTAAACCCTAATCCCTTAACCCTTATACCCTCTTAATCCCTCAACCCCTATACTCTCTTAATCCCTCAACCCTTAAACTGTAATCCCTCAAAGCTTATACCCTCTTAATCCCTCAACCCTTAAACCCTAATCTCTCAACCCCTATAACCTATTAATTCCTCAACCCTCTCAACGCTCAACCCTCAACCCTTAAACCCTAATCCCTCAACCCCTATACCCTCTTAATCCCTCAACCCTCAACACTCAACCCTCAACCCTCAACCCTTAAACCCTAATCCCTCAACCTTTATACCCTCTTAATACCTCAACCCTCAACCCTCAACCCTTAAACCCTAATCCCTCAACCCCTATACCCTCTTAATCCATCAACCCTTAACCCTCAACCCTTAAAACCTAATCCCTCAACCCCTATACCCTCTTAATCTCTCAACCTCAACCCTCAACCCTTAAACCCCAATCCATCAACCCCTATACCATCTTAATCCCTCAATCCTCAACCGTCAACCCTTAAACCCTAATCCATCAACCCCTATATCCTCTTAATCCCTCAACCCTTAAAATCTATTCCCTGAAGCCCTATATCATGTACCCTATACATTGGACCCTCAACCCTAATCCCCTAACCCTATACCCTCAATCCTCTACCATAAACCTTAAAACCTCAACCCTCAAATCCTCTACCCTCAACACTCTACCCTATAATCCCTTAAACACTCAACCCTAAACCCTAAACCCTTAAACCCTATACCCTTAAACCCTCTACCCTCAACCATAATCCCCCAACCCCTAACCCTTAAACCCACTTAGTAAAATCTCTACCCTAATCCATCAAACCTCTTGACCCTTAATCCCTCAACCCTCTTGACCCTTAATCCCTCTACCATTAAACCCTATTCCCTCAACCCCTATACATTGGGCCCTCAACCATAATCCACTAACCCTATACCCAATCCTCTACCCTCAACCTTGAACCTTCTACCCTCTACCCTCTAACTTATAAATCCTTAAACACTCAACCATTAACTATCAACCCTTAAACCCTCTACCTTCTACCCTCAATCGTCTACCATCTACCCTTAACCCTAATCTCCCTATCCTTAAACCCTTAAACCCACTTAGTAAATTTTATACCCTAATCCCTCAAACCTCTTGAATCTTAATCCATCAACCCTCTTGAGTATTAATCCCTCAACCCTTAAACACTAATCCCTCAACCCCTATACCCTTTCCTCTATACATTGGGCCCTCAACCCTAATCCCCTAACCCTATACCCTCAATCCTCTACCCTCAACCCTAAACCCTCAACCCTTAAACCCTCAACCCTCTACCATCTACACTATAAACCCTTAATCACTCAAACCTAAACCCTAAACCCTAAACCCTCAACCCTCAACCCTTAAACCTTAAACCCTTAAACCGTCTACCATCTACCCTCAATCGTCTACCCTCTACCCTCTACCCTCAAACCTAATCCCTCAACCCTTCCCACTTAGTAAAATATCTAACCTAATCCCTCAAACCTTATACTCTCTAACATATACATTGGACCCTCAACCCTAATCCCCCCAACCCTATACCCTCAATCGTCCACCCTCAACCTTAAACCCTCTACCCTCTACCCTCTACCCTCTACCCTCTACCCTATACATTAAACACCCAAACCTCAATTCTCAACCCTCAATCCTTAATCCCTCAATAATCAACCCTCAAACCCTAAACCCTCAACTTAGATACCCTCTACCCTATAAATTGGAATCTTATCCCTAATCCTTCGACAATATGTACCCTTAACCCTATACCCTCAACCCAATACCCTAATCCCTCAACCCTACAGGTCATCAACCCTATACCCTCTATTCTCAACCCTCTACCCTATACATTGGATCCTCAAGCCTCATATATCTATGTACCTTCCTCCTCTTCTGTCCTTCTCTCTATCCATCCATCCCCCCTCTCTACCCTAATCCATCAACCCTAAACCCTAAACCCTTAAACATTCAACCCTAAACCCTCAACCCTCAACCCTTAAACCCTAAATGCTTAAACCATCTACCCTCTACCCTCAACCCAATACCCTCTACCCTAAAGCCTAATCTCTCAACCCTTACACCCTTAAATCCAAGAAAATTCTCTACCCTAATCCCTAAACCCTCAAACCTTAAACCCTCAACCCTTAAACCCTCAACCCTCAAACCTTAAACCCTAATCCATCAACCCCTATAACCTCTACCCTATACATTGGACCCTTAACCCTAATACCTCAACCACATACCTTATACCTTATACCCTAATTCCTCTACCCTCAACCTTAAACCCTCAACCCTCAAACCTCAACCCTCAACCCTTAAACCCTAAACCCTTAAACCCTCTATCCTCTACCCTCTACCCTATACATTAAACCCTCAACCCTCAATTCTCAACCCTCAAACCTTAATCCCTCAACCCTCAATATTTAAACCATAAACCCTCAACCCCTATACCCTCTACCCTTTACATTGGACCCTCAACCTAATCCATAAGCCATATACCCTCAAACCTATACCTTAAACCCTCTATCCTCAACCCTAAACCCTTAACCCTAAACTCTCTAATCCTAAACCCTTAAACCTTCTACCCTATACCCTCAACCCAATACCCTATACCATCAACCCTTAAACCCTATCACTTTCTCTCTATCTATACATCTCACCTCTCCCTCCCTCCCTCCCTCTCTCCTACCCTCTCTAATTGTTTCTATCTACCCTCTCCCACTTTCTACGTACCTCTCGTTCAATAAATCCCTACCACCCTCCCTCTATTGCTCCCTTTATCAATCTCTCTATGTGCCTCCCACTCTCTCCCACTCCCAATCTCTCCCTCTCTCTCATGTATCTCCCTCCCACCCCCTCTCTCTCAGGTCACTCCATCTATCAAACTACCTAGGTAACTCTCTCTCTCTCTCTCTCTCTCTATCTATCCCTCCCACCCTACCTAGATAAGTCCCTCTCAATCAACCCCCCTCTTTATCTACCTCTATTAGGTCACTCCCTCCCACACCCTCTCCTTGTCTTAGGTCTCTCACTCATATTCCCTCTCTGTCAAATTACCTCTCACTACTTATCTCTCAAGTCTCTCCCTCTCACCCCTGTCACACTCTCAAGTCTCTCCCTTTGGCACCCTACCTACATAACTCTCTCTTTCTCTTCATCTCTCTCTCCTCCCTCACACTCTCAAGTCTCTCCCTTTGGAACCCTACATAAATAGCTCTCTCTTTCTCTTTGTCTCTCTCTCCCCCTTCTCTCCCTCTCTCTCTTAATTCTCTCTCTCCCACATCCCTCTCTCTCCCTCCCTATATCCCTCCCACCCTACCTAGCTAAGTCCCTCTCACTCCAACCCCTTCTCCACCACTCCCTCTCTCTTAAAATCTCACTACCACCCCATCTCCCTCTATCCAAACTCTCTCTCTCTCTCTCTAAAAATTCTCCCTCCCTCTAAAGACATACGTAAACACATACATACTTACATACATACAAGCATAATACATATGTACATACAATCCTACATCCATACAAGCATACATACATACATGTGTTGATACAATCTTACATACATATAGGCACACATACAATATACATACATACATACATACATACATACAAGTATGCATACATGCATACATGCATACATACATGACATAGAAACATACATGTACATACAAATATACAAATATATCAACATACATTCAATAGAGTGGAATTTAACATAAAATAAGACATAACATAAGCACATTATAACGTTCTCATGTTATGTCTTGGTTGACATGTTTCCTGTAGAAGAAAAAAACCATGTCAAAACTGAGATATAATGCGAGCGCGTTATAACGCGGTCACGTTATATCTTGCTTTGGGAATCTCCAAGCCTTAGGATTGGTATTTGCCTTGGAATACCAATCCAAAGGCTTGGCGAGAATTCCCAATGACCAGAGATGTGTTTTTGCAAATTTTACAATATTTCACATAATCGAGTTCGTGCTCACCATCAAGATTGCACATGGTTCAATATCAAACAAATCGAACATCTGGGTAATGCTACGTTCTCTCTTAGCTATTCAACGATGTAATGTTTTTCACTTTCTAACAATGTTAAGCCTTTCATCCATAATTTATTTTGTTTGTATGTCTCTTTTTTGCCAAAAAATAGTGTTTAGATTTTTTTTGTTATAAATTAACCGCTCATTAAATTTTTTAAATAAATTAAATTTTTAGAAACTAGACTCCATTCTATAAATTTAAAAAAAAAATCAATTATTTTCCAAAATTTGTAGAGGTACCATGGCCAAAATTCTATTTTTCAGGAAGTGTCTAGTTCGAAAATTAGTAAAAAATCAAATATTCATTAAAAAATTATCAAAAAAAATCATGCTTGAACTACATACTGTTAGCGAACTTCTGACTGTAGTGATTTTAAAAATACTAAAAAAAAGTATACCGTGCTAGGGTCGTACAAAAGTTGCTATGTTATATTTTTCTGACAAAAACAACACCAATTTGTGTATGTCCCTCGTTTGAACCCCTTACTCTCAACCATTTTAAAAATAAATTAGTATTTTATAAAATAGACTTGGAGCACTTCGATCCTTATTTTTGTTCCATCTCAAAATTTTGAGTGTAACTATCCTCAATTTCACGTCTAAGATCAATATTTCCTGATTTTAGGAAAAAAGTGTCCATTTAAGTCCCTTTTTTGGGAACCATCTTGGTGCACTTAACCAACCCATAATCAATAAGTTAACTAGCCCATGATCAATAGTTAACTAGGCCATGATCAATAATTAACTATCCCATAATCAATTAGTTAACTATCCCGTGATCAATAGTTAACTAACCCATGATCAATTAGTTAACTAACCCATGATCAATAGTTAAGTAGCCCATGATAATTAGTTACCTAGTCCATGATAAATAGTTAACTAACCCATGATCAATTAGTTAACTATCCCATGATTAATAGTTAACTAACCCATTATCAATTACTTAATTAGCTCATTATCAATAGTTAGCTAGTCCATGATCAATTACTTAACTAACCCATGACCAATAGTTAACTAGCCCATGATCAACTAGTTAACTAACCCATGATCAATTAGTTAACTAACTCATGATCGATAATTAACTAACCCATTATAAATAGTTAACTAACCATTAATCAATAGTTAACTAGCCCATGATCAATAGTTAACTATCCCATGATCAATAGTTAACTAACCCATGATCAATTAGTTAACTAGCCCATGATAATTAGTTATCTAGTCCATCATCAATTAGTTAACTAGCCTATGATCAGTAAGTTAACTAACCCATTATCAATTAGTTAACTAGCCCATTATCAACAATTAACTAACTCATTATCAATAGTTAACTAGCCCATGATCAATTAGCTTACTACCCCATTATCAATTAGTTAACTAACTCATGATCAATAGTTAACTAGCCTATTATCAATTAATTAACTAACCCATGATCAATAATTAACTAGCCCATTATTAATAATTAACTAACCCTTTATAAATAGTTAACTAGTTCATTATCAACTAGTTAACTAGCCCATGATCAATAAGTTAACTAGCCCATTTTCAATTAGTTAACTAACCCATGATCAATTAGTTAACTATCCAATTATCAATAGTTAACTAGCCCATTATCCATAGTTAACTAGTCTATGATCAATAGTTAACTAACCCATGATCAATAGTTAACTAGCTCATTATCAATTAGTTAACTAATCCATGATCAATTAGTTAACTAGCCCATGATAAATAGTTAACTAGCACATGATCAATAGTTAACTAACCCATGATCAATAGTTAACTAAATCATTATTAATAGTTAACTAGCCCATTATCAATAGTTAACTAACCTAAGATGAATTAGTTAACTAGCCCATGATCAATAGTTAATTAGCACATTATCAATAGTTAACTAACCCATGATCAATAGTTAACTAGCTCATTATCAATAGTTAACTAACCCATTATAAATAGTTAACTAACACATTATCAATTAGTTAACTAACCAATTATAAATAGTTAACTAGCCCATTATCAATTAGTTAGTTAACCTACGATCAACTAGTTAACTGACCTATGATCAATTAGTTAACAAGCTCATGATCAATCAATTAACTAACCCATTTTTAATTAGTTAACTAGCCCATTATTAATTAGTTAACTAACCCATTATCAATTAGCTAACTAATCCATGATCAATTAGTTAACTAATCCATGATCAATTAGTTAACTAACCAATTATCAATAGTTTACTATCCCATTATCAATAGCTAACTAGCCCATTATCACTGGTTAACTAGTCCATGATCAATAGTTAAGTAACCCATGATCAATAGTTAACTAGCCCATTATCAATTAGTTAACTAGCCCATGATCAATGAGTTAACTATCCCATGATCAATATTTAAATAGCCCATGATGAAATAGTTAACTAACCCATGATGAATAGTTAACTAGCTCATGATCAATTAGTTAACTAGTCAATAATCAATATTTAACTAAACCATGAGTAATAGTTAACTAGCCCATGATCAATAGTTAACTAGCTTATGATTAATTAATTGACTAACCCATGATAAATTATTTAACTAACCAATGATCAATAGTTAATTAGCCCATTATAATTAGTTATCGAGTCCATGATCAATAGTTAACTAGTCCATGATCAATTAGTTAACTAGTTCATGATCAATAGTTAACTATCCTATTTTCAACTGGTTAACAAGATCATTATCAGTTAGTTAATAAGCCCATTATCAATAGTTAACTATCCCATTATCAATAGTTAACTAACTCATGATCAATAGCTAATTAACCCATGATCAATAGCTAACTAACCCATTATCAATAGTTAACTAGCCCATTATCAATAGTTAACCAACCCATTATCAATAATTAACTAGCCTTTGATCAATAGTTAACTAACACATTATAGATAGATAACTAACCCATGATCAATGGTTAACTAACCCGTTATCAATAGTTAACTAGCCCATGATCAATAGTTAACTAGCTAATGATCAATAGTTAACTATCCCATTATTAATTAGTTAACTAGCACATTATCAATTAGTTAACTAACCCATGATCAATAGTTAACTAGCCTATGATAAATTAGTTAACTAACCCATAATCAATTAGTTAACCGACCCATCATAATTAGTTATCTAGTCCATGATCAATAGTTAACTAGCTCATGATCAATAGTTAACTAACCTATGATCAGTAGTTAACTGAACCATTATCAATAGTTAACTAGTCCATGATCAATAGTTAACTAGCTCATTATCAATAGTTAACTAACCCATGATCAATAGTTAACTAACCCATTATTAATTAGTTAACTAACCCATCCATTATTAATTAGTTAACTAACTCATAATCAATTAGTTAACTAACCCATGATAATTAGATATCTAGTCCATGATCAATAGTTAACTAGCTCATGATCAATGAGTTAACTAGCTCATGATCAATACTTAACTAAACCATTTCAATTAGTTAACTAGCCCATTATCAATAATTAAGTAACTCATGATCAATAGTTAAGTAACCCATGATCATTTAGTTAACTAGCCCATGATTAATTTTAGTTAACTAACCCATGACTAATAGTTAACTAGCCCATTATCAATTAGTTAACTAATCCATGATAAATTAATTAACAAACCCATGATCAATTATCTAACTAACCCATTATCAATAGTTAACTCATCGATGATCAATAATTAACTAGCTCATTATCAATAGTTAAATAGCCTATTATCAATTAGTTAAATAACCCATGATCAATAGTTATCTAGCCTATTATCAATTAGTTAATTAACCTATGATCAATTAGTTAACTTGTCCATTACCAATAGTTAACTAGCCCATTATCGATAGTTAACTAACCCATTATCAATAGTTAACTAACCCATGATCAATATTTAATTATCCTATTATCAATTAGTTATTTAGGCCATAATCAATACTTAGATAACCTATTATCAATAATTAATTAGCCCATTATCAACGAGTTTACTCACCCATGATCAATAGTTAACATCCCAAGATCAATAGTTAACTAGCCCATGATCAATTAGTTAACTAACCCATTGTAATTAGTTAATTAACTCATGATCAATACTTAACTAGCCCATTATCAATAGGTAACTAGCCCATTATCAATAGGTAGCTAGCCTATTATCAATAGTTAACTAGTCTAAGATCAATTATTTAATTAACCCATTATCAATAGTTAACTAATACATGATCAATTTTTAACTAACCCATTATCAATAGTTAACTAGCTCATTATCAATTAGTTAACTAATCCATGATCTATTAGTTAACTAACTAATTATCAACAGTTAACTAACCAATGATCAATAGTTAAATAGCCCATGATCAATAGTTAACTAACACATGATCAATAGTTAACTAACCCATTATCAATAGTTAACTAGCCCATTATAAACTAGTTAACTAGTCCATTATGAATCAATTAATTATCTCATTATGAATGAGTTAACTAATCCATGATCAATAGTTAACTAGCCCATTATCAATTAATTAACTGGTCCATTATCAATAGTTAACTAGTCCATTATCAATAGTTAACTAACCCATGATCAATACTTAACTAGTCAATGATGAATTAGTTAACTAACCCATTATTAATAGTTAACTATCCCATGATCAATTAGTTAAACAACCCATTGTCAATAGGTAGCTAGCCCATGATCAATAATTAACTAACACATTATACATAGTTAACTAGCTCATTATCAATTAGTTAACTAGCCTATTATCAATTAGTTAACTAGTCTATTATCAATAGTTAACTAACCTATGATCAATATTTAACTAGCCCATGATCAATATTTAACTAGCCCATGATCAATTAGTTAACCAATCCATTATCAATTAGTTTACTAAGCCATGATGAATTAGTTAACTAACCTATTATCAATAGTTAACTAGCCCATTATCAATAGTTAACTAGCTCATTATCAATTAGTTAACTAGCCCATGATCAATTAGTTAACTAATCCACTATCAATTAGTTAAATAACCCATGATCAATTAGTCTTTTATAATACTAATTTCAATGGGAACCATACATTTTTCCTTCCCTTCACATGAATGCATGGATGGAAATAATAAGATCCCTACATATATATTTAGTGTGGAGTGTGATCTTGCTTGAGCACTAAAAGTAAATGATAGTTAACTAGCCCATTATCAATTGTTAACTAGCCTATTATCAATAGCTAACTAGTCTGTGATCAATAGTTAACTAGCTCATTATCAATTAGTTAACTAATCCATGATCAATTGGTTAACTAGTCCATTATCAATAGCTGACTAACCCATGATCAATGGTTAATTAGCCAACGATAAATACTTAACTAGCACATGATTAATAATTAGCTAACCCATGATCAATAGTTAACTAAATCATTGTCCATAGTTAACTAGCCCATTATCAATTAGTTAACTAACCCACTATCAATAGGTAGCTAGCCCATGATCAATAGTTAATTAACCCATTATCAGTAGTTAACTAGCTCATTATCAATTAGTTAACTAGCCCATTATCAATAGTTAATTAACTCATTATCAATTAGTTAGCTAACCTATTATTAATAGTTAACTGGCCCATGATCAATTAGTTAAACAAATCATTATCAATAGGTAGTTAGCCCATGATCAATAGTTAACTAACTCATTATCAATAGTTAACTAGCCCATTATTAATTAGTTAACTAGCCCATTATCAATTAGTTAACTAACCCATTATCATTAGCTAACTAACCCATGATCAATTAGTTAATTAGCCCATGATTAATAGTTAATTAGCTCATTATCAATAGTTAACTAGCTCATTATCAATAATTAACTAATCCATGATCAATAGTTAACTAGCTCATTATCAATTAATTAACTAATCCATGATCAATTGATTAACTAGCCCATTATCAATAGTTAACTAAGCTATGATCAATAGTTACTTAGCCAATGATAAATAGTTAATTAGCACATGATTAATAGTTAGCTAACACATGATCAATAGTTAACTAAATCATTATCAATAGTTAGCTAGCCCACTATCAATAAGTAGCTAGCCCATGATCAATAGTTAACTAACCCATTATCAATAGTTAACTAGCCCATTATCAATTAGTTAACTATCCCATTATCAATAGTTAACTAACCCATGATCAATTAGTTAGCTAATATATTATTAATAGTTAATTGGCCCATGATCAATTAGTTAAATAACCCATTATCAATAGGTAGTTAGCCCATGATCAATAGTTAACTAATTCATTATCAATAGTTAACTAGCTCATTATTAATTAGTTAACTAACCTATTATCGATTAGTTAACTAACCCATTATCAATAGTTAACTAGCCCATGATCAATTATTTAACTAATCCATTATCAATTAGTTTACTAACCCGTAATGAATTATTTACCTAACCCATTATCAATTACTTAACTAACTCATGATCAATAGTTAACTAACCCATTAAAAATTAGTTAAATAAATCATGATCAATAGTTCACTAACCCATTATCAATAGTTAACTAACCCTTTATCAATAGTTAACTAGTCCATGATCAATTAGTTAACTAGCCCATGGTCAATTAGTTAACTAACTCATTTTCAATTATTTAACTAGCCCATTATCAATTAGTTAACTAATCCATGATCAATTTGTTAACTAGCCCATTATCAATAGTTAACTAGTCTATGATCAATAGTTAACTAGTTCATTCTCAATTAGTTAACCAATCCATGCTCAATTAGTTAACTAACCCATTATCAATAGTTAACTAGCCTATGATAAATAGTTAACTAACCCATGATAAATAGTTAACTAGTCCATTATCAATAGTTAACTAGTCTAAGATCAATTAGTCAACTAGCCCATTATCAATAGTTAACGAGCCTATTATCAATAGTTAACTAAGCATGATCAATAGTTAACTAGCCCATTATCAATAGTTAACTAGCCGATTATCAATTAGTTACTTGCCCTTTATCAATTAGTTAACTAACACATTATCAATTAGTTAATTAACCCATGATCAATTAGTTGACTAGCCCATGATAAATTAGTTAACTATCCCATTATCAATAGTTAACTAGCCCATTATCAATTATTTAACTAGCCCATGATCAATAGTTAACTAACTCATCATCAATTAGTTAACTAGCACATTATCATTAGTTAACTAGCTCATTATCACCAGTTAACTAACCCATGATCAATAGTTAACTATCCCATGATCAATTGGTTAACTAACCTATTATTAATAGTTAACTAGCCCATGATCAATTAGTTAACTAACCTATTATCAATAGGTAGCTAGCTCATGATCAATAGTTAGCTATTCTATTATCAATTAATTAACTAACTCTTTATCAATTAGTTAACTAAATCATTATCAATTAGTTTACTAACCCATGATGAACTAGTTAACTAACCTATTATTAATTAGTTAACTAACCCATGATCAATAGTTAACTAACCCACTAATAATTAGTTAACTAACCCATAATCAATAATTAACTAGTCCATTATCAATAGTTAATTAACCCATTATAAATAGTTAGCTAACTCTTTATCAATGGTTAACTAGCCCATTATAAATTAGTTAACTAGCTCATGATCAATTAGTTAACTAGACCATTTTCAATTAGTTAACTAGCCCATTATGAATTAGTTAATTAACCCATGATCAATTAGTTAAATAGGTCATGATCAATAGATAACTAGTCCATTATCAATAGTGAACTAGCCTATTATCAATAGTTAACTAGTTCATGTTAAATAGTTAACTAGTCCATTATCAATTAGTTAACTAGCCCATTATCAATTAGTTAACTAGTCCATTATCAATAGTTAACTAGCCCATTATCAATTGGTTCACTAACTCATTATCAATTAGTTTACTAGCCCATGATCAATAAGTTAACTAGCCCATGAGCAATTGTTAACTAACCCATTATCAATAGTTAACTAGTCTATTATCAAATAGTTAACTAACCCATGATCAATTAATTAACTAGCCCATTATCAATAGTTAACTAGCCCATTATTGATAGTTAAGTAACCCATTATCAATTAGTTAACTAGTCCATGATAAATAGTTAACTAGTTCATGATCAATTATTTAACTAACCCATGATCAATAGTTAATTAGCCCATGATGAATAGTTGACTAGCCCCCATTATTGATAGTTAACTAGCACATTATCAAAAGTTAACTAAGTCATGATCAGTAGTTAACTAGCACATGATCAATAATTAACTAACCCATTATAAATAAATAACTAGCCCATTATCAATAATTAACTAGCCCATTATAAATAGTTAACTAGCACATGATTAATAATTAACTAGCACATGATCAATAGTTAACTAACCCATTATCAATAGTTAACTAGCCCATTATCAATTAGTTAACTAGCACATGATCAATAGTTAACTAGCTCATTATCAATTATATAACTAGCCTATTATCAATAGTTAATTATCTTATTATCAATAGTTAACTAAACCATGATCAATAGTTAATTAGTCTATGATGAATTAGTTAACTAACCCATTATTAATAGTTAACTAGCTCATGATCAGTTAGTTAACTAACCCATTATCAATAGGTAGCTAGTCCATGATCAATAATTAACGAACCCATTATCAATAGTTAACTAGCTCATTATCAATTAGTTAACTAACCTATTATGAATTAGTTAACCAACCCATTATCAATAGTTAAATAGCCCATGATCAATTAGTTAACCAATCCATTATCAATTAGTTTACTAACCCATGATGAGTTAGTTAACTATCCCATTATCAATTAGTTAACTAACCCATGATGAATAGTTAAGTAATCAATTATCAATTAGTTAACTAATCCATGATGAATAGTTAACTATCCCATTATCAATAGTTAAGTAGTCCTTCATCAATAGTTAACTAGCCCATTACCAATTAGTTAACTAACCCATGATCAATTAGTTAACTAACTCATTATCAATTATTTAATTGAACCATGATCAATTAGTTCTTCATAATACTAATTTCAGAAGGAACCATACATTATTCTTTGCCTCCACATGAATGCATAGATGGAAACACTAAGATATCTACACATATATTCAGTGTGGAGTGTGATCTTGCTTGAACACTAATAGTAAATGATAGTTAACTAGCCCATTATCAATTAGTTAACTAATCCATGATCAATTAGTTATCTAATCCATTATCAATAGTTAAGTAACCCATGATCTATAGTTAACTATCCCATGATAAATAGTTAACTAGCACATGATCAATAGTTAGCTAATCTATGATCAATATTTAACTAACCCATTATCAATAGTTAACTAGCCCATTATCAATTAGTTAACTAGCCCCCATTATCAATAGTTAACTAGCCCATTATCAATAGTTAACTAATCCACGATCAATTAATTAACTAACCCATGATCAATTATTTAACTAACCCATTATCAATAGGTAGCTAGCCCATGACAAATAGTTGACTAATCAATTATCAATAGTTAACTAGCTCATTATTAATTAGTTAACTAGCCCATTATCAATTAGTTAACTAGCCCATGATCAATTAGTTAATTAATCCATTATCAATTAGTTTACTAACCCATGATGAAATAGTTAACTGGACTATTATGAATTAGATAACTAATCCATGATCAATAGTTAACTAACCCATTATCAATTAGTTAACTATCCCATGATCAATAGCTAGCTAACTCTGATCTGATTAGGATCTAAGACGATTGCTTACAAATTTTTTAACGTAGAATGACAACTTAATTCAATTCTTACATGAACAAAATGAACATCATTCAAATGCTTAATCAACTTAGCATAATAAAGTGATAACTAAAAGAAAGAGAGAGATGATTGAACACAAATTGATAATGGAGTTCACCAAAAGGCTACGTCTCCGGGTCCCTCTCCAACAGAGTGACCGATCTAATTATGCTCCAAAAATCAGTTACAATTGCTTCAAGACTATCTCCCTTAAGAATAACATCATGATGTTCCTCTGGTATGCAGAAATGTCTTCAAAATATCCTAAGCATTCTCTCCTTCTCACCACCTGAACTTGCCAAATCACACATACACCCCCCTTTTTATACATGAATTAAGCCTAAAAAGGCTTTAACCATCATAAAAAATTTATAATCCCCCTTATGCTACGTTTACAGGTCGTTCCTAACCCCTTTTGTCATTTTACATAAGAAGGAGGAGGTTAGGTTTTAACCATAACCTTAATTTATCAATAATTGGGCTTAATAATGTGTTAAAAACAACATAGCCCTTACATATATCAAAGGAATTCGATGGTGCAATAGTGCATATGCCTTTTATTAGAGGGGGGGTCGGCAGTTCCAACCCTCTCGACCACCCTTTTTGTCTTCTAAGCACCGAAATTATTCGTGAAAACAAAACACAACCATATATAGGTAAGTTAGTCCTTCGCGGGTGAAATGGCTAGACACATGGCTTATGAAACCTAGGTCACGGGTTCGACCACCCTTTTTGTCTTCTAAGCACCGAAATTATTCGTGAAAACAAAACACAACCATATATAGGTAAGTTTGTCCTTCGCGGATGAAATGGCTAGACACATGGCTTATGAAACCTAGGTCACGGGTTCGAGCCCAAAAAAATTAATTTTGCTAACCAACTCACCGACTAGCCAAAGGACTGCACCGACGGGGTGCCACGTGGCACCTCTTGATAGGGCCACATGGCGTCCTCTGATTTGTTGACAGAGCTGACTAGGATGCCACTGTGTTGCTAACTGAATGTACAGATGACACAAAGGGTGCTATGTGACCTATACGGATGGACACGTGTTGACATTTGATTGGTCCACACCAGCTTTGTACCGTACGGTATTGACATGTCAGCATGCTGACGTCATCGTTTGTACATCTAGTCAACCATTGTACAAGTGAACTTTGACTGACAATATCTCATGCATACGATATCAAATTTTGATGAAACAAGCATCTTTGGGTTCATCTCGTCGAGCTCTTTGCATTGATGTAATTTCCATTTATTTATGAGATGGTCAATTTTTTTGCTTCCTAGATGACCCTTGGTACTTGTTTGACCTTACCTTTGACTGGCCATATCTTGAGCATACGGGCTTCGTTTGACTCCATTCAAATTGCATTGGAACTAGGACTTAGATATTTCTAACGATGATGAATTCTAGAGCATTGGAGATACTTCAATTTTTAGTGAAAATATCCCTTGGACCAGGCCTCCCCACTAGAGAGCTTTTGGACCTCCGAAAGCTTGATTACTCCAAAATTAAGTGAGGGTAAAGTTCCCTCACTTTACCAATCTCCATCCACTTTTCCTTGCTTGGATGCATCCCCTTCAACCCCACTCTAAGGTACTCAATTGGTCCTCTTCATGAAGTCTTGACATTCCTATTGAGAATGACATCTCCGGGTAGCTCTGACATGTATTATGGTGAAAGGTCATCAACTAATGGAACCTGAATAGCCGTGTCTTCATCCAATATCATTGGAGGCTTATACAACTTCAAGTTCTCAACATTGACAATCGAGTAAATTTTCATGTATGGAGGAAGATTAAGGTGAAAGGCATTGGTACCGATCTTTTCCAATATCTCAAAAGGACCATATCTGATTAGTTTTAGCTTTCTTCCTTCACCTTGCATCCTTTCCTTGTTGATGTGTAACCAAACTCGGTCTCCAACTTGAAAATGGCGATGATTGTGATGCTTATCATGGCGAGACTTGTATTTTTCTTGGCTCTATTCCAACTGTGCTTCCACTGCTTGATGAATTGCTTGGAATTTCTGGATGAACTTCAAAGCCTTTTCTACATCATGCCGTCCATCTTCAAAATCATCTTTTCCAAAGGAAAAATCCATTGGTGTCTTAGGCACATAACTGAAACTTGTCTCAAAAGGAGACCTCTTTGTAGAAGAGTGTGTCGCATGGTTGTAAGCATGCTACACATAATGAAGATTTTCATTTCACAATTTAGGATACTTACTATAGTAACCTATGAGTATGTGCACAAATGTCTTGTTTACTACCTTCATTTGTCCATCGGTCTACGGATCGAAGGCTATACTTTTCTTTAGTCTGGTGTCCATGAGTCCCCACAAAGATTACCAAAACTCCCCTAAGAATCAAGAATCTCGATTTGATAAAATAGAAGTAGGTAACCCAAAGTGAACCCATACAAATTGAAAGTACATCTGAGTTGTCAATTCAACAGTGAGTTGTTTCTTACATGGCATTATAATACACATTTTGCTGAACCAATCAACTACTATATACAAATAATCATGTCCCTTCCTAGACATAGGTAACCCCCCAGCAAAGTCCATTAACATGCTTTCTCATGGATGAGAAGGTACAAGTAGAGGTGTATACAACCCAAATTTTTTGTTACTAGGTTTACTAATTGCACACATGACACAACCTCTAATATACTTAGATACAATTTCCTACATAGGAGGCCAGTAATAATTTTTCTGCAACTGAGTGATTGTCTTGCTTACACCAAAATGTCATGCAATCAATGAGGTGTGAGCTTCCCTAATAACATATGCTTGTTCATCCTTTGGAACACATAATTTTCCCAAGTGATACAATAATTTATCTTGCACTTAATAATGTTTCTCTTCTACATGTTTACCTTGGATCAAAGCTGCATAATTTTGCTTGAAGTTCTCATCATTAGCATACTGTTCCTGAAAACTTTCATGAACCTTAGAACTATTCTGTAGGATTACCAAAGAATTCATAATAGGAGGCCTAGAAAGCATATCTGCTACTTTTTTATGGATACCTTTCTTATACTTAATTACCAAATGAAACTGTTGTAAAAAACCCATCCACCGAAAGTGCCTACTTTGTTGCAGTTTAGATTGTGAGTGCAAATACTAGAGTGACTGATGATCAATGTGGATTACAGTTTATTTCCCCATTATGTAATGCTTCCATTTTTTAACACTTTGAACTGAAGAATAAAGTTTCTTATCATAAGTGGGATAGTTACTTACTGCTCCTGAAAAATTTTCAGAGTGATAGCAGACTGGTTTCCCTCCTTGCATGAGAACGACTCCCATGGAAAATCTGTTCACATCTGTCTCGATCTCAAATGGCTGGTGTAGATCTGGTAAAGCTAGAATTGGTGCGGTGCTCAAATTTTCCTTCATAGTGTCAAAGGAATTTTGATGTGGACCTCCCCACTGAAAAGTTTCCCTTGTACTAGTTAATGCATGTAATGGTGAAGCAATATAAGAGAAGTTTGCAATGAACTTCCTCCAATACTGAACCACACCTAGGAAACTTCTAACTTATGTGGCTATACTTGGCTTAGGCCAGTTTACAATGGCTTTGACCTTCGTAGGGTCTACTTTCAGTTGACCACACCCTATGAAATAACCTAAGTACACTAAGGATGTCTTAGCAAACTCACATTTAGACATCTTAATATAGAGTTTTTCTTTTCTCAATACATCAAAAACTTTCTTTACATGACTTACATGTTCTTCCCAAGTTTGAATAAATATAAGTATATCATCTAGATAGACTATGAAAAAATCATCAATGAAAGGATGAAAGACATCATTCATGACTCTCATAAAGGTAGTTGGTGCATTACAAAGCCCAAAGGGCATAACCAACCTCTCAAATAGTCCCTATTTTGTCTTAAATGCAGTTTTCAAAATGCCATCTGCAAAAATTCTTATCTGATGATAACCACTTCGCAAATCTAACTTAGTGAAATGAACTGCATGTTTTAACTGATCAAGTAAATCATCAATTCTGGGAAGAGGATACCTATTCTTTACCTTTATGTTGTTCACGACGTGATAGTCGATTCACATTCTCCAAATCCCATCTTTCTTTGGAACCAATACAATAGGAGAACCACAAGGAGATGTACTAGGATAGATGACTCCTTTTTCCACTAACTCCTGAACCTAATTTTTGATTTCTTCATTCTGCATAACTGATAAATGATACATCCCAATGCTAGGAAATGGCACATCCTATTGTAATTGGATCTCATGTTGTATCTCTCTTTTGGGTGGCAATCCTTTGGGTTCCTAAAACAATTCATCATAAGCATAAACAATTTTGACCATTTCAACCTTATGTTTTGTATCACACCCCTTGAATGCCTTAGATCTTTCATCTTCTTTGGCTTTTACAAGCATTAATACAAATTTCTTACTTGAGTTGACCAATCTTTTCATTTGACCAACATTAACTAGTGTGAGATTAGTCTTCACCTTATGTGCATGTACAATGTATTCTATCCCATCTTTAAAAAGATGATAATTGTTCTCCCCCCTATAAAAGATTGCTTTCCTATCATAAAGATAAGGACTTCCCAACACAATCCCACAAATATCCAAAGGGACTACATCTACTTCTACCCCATCAACAAAGTTTGGAGTAATAGAAAATCTCAATTTACATTGTTTTGTTACCTGTAGTTGATTATCATTACAAACCCATCCAAGTGGATACAAATTTGGATGAGGTGTTGTAGTCAAATTAAGTTTCTTTACCACTTCTTCAGATATTAAGTTGACTTGAGAAACCGTATCAAACAGTGTATCAACCTTAGTGTGTTTTGTTACAACACAAATGCGAAACAGTTCATTCCTTTGCTTATTAACCTTAGGAGAAGATTATTTACTTGTACTTGCACTTGCATTAAAAAAATTGCATCAGAAGAGAGAGATACCTTTCCCTTTATCTTGGATCCTAACAACAATAATCTTTGTCTCATCTTCGGAATCAGATCCAAGATCTTGTTGAATCACTGTAGTAGTCTTTTGCTTCCCTATATTGCCTCCATATCTTTTTGGCCTTAGTTCTGGATGTAGCTTCCAACACTTAGAATCATCATGTCCCTCTTTCTTGTAGTGAGAGCATGTGGGTTTATCACCCTGTTTCTTAACTATAGTTATTCTCTTCCCTTTACCCTTGTCTTTGTCTTTCCCCTTAGAATTACCCTCAAACTTAGATGGCTTCTTAGAGAAATTATCACTGAAAGTGTTCTTTCCCCTAGACTCTAAATGGCTTGAATAGAAACCTCGTCCAAATTATTAGGACTCAACATCAAGATAGTGTGCCTTAGGTATAATGCAAACCACCTATGTACTTAAGTAGTGTATCTTGGGTGTAAAAGGGAACATTTAAAGCAATAGCCCATTTATGAAACTCATGAGTGCATTACTGGATAGATTGCCCCTTACCTTGCCTAAAGGTCTGCCAATTCATAGTTAATTGCTGCATATAACCTAAAGGGTAGAATTGTTTCTTAAGGGCTGCAACAAATTACATTCAAGACATGCCTACATGACCATGGTGAGCAATTTCCTCTCGAGTCTTACTCTCCCACCTGGTGAGAGTTGTACCTCCCAACTGAAGAGTGGCTAACTGGATCCTAGAAGCATCTTCTACTAGGTCTTGAATCCCATAGTATACCTCTACTTGTTGGACCCAATCATCTAGCTTTTCAATATTCAACTCCCCACAATACTTAGGCAATTCAAACTTCACATCTAGTTTAATCACAGGCTTAGACTTACTCTTAAATGGATTTAAAAAAGTAGAAGGAGAAGGAGGAGGAGAAGGGGGAGAAGAAGAAGATGGGGGAGAAGATGGAGGAGAAGGAGCCTTTGGAGTTTTCTCCTCTTTGTATTTTTTATCTTCATGATTCCCGTTGTTCGAAGAACCTCCCCTTTCACACTTCTTCTTATTTGCATAAATTTCTTCCACCTCTACCTTCATGTTGAGAAAATATTTCTGAAAAGCCTTATCATCTAGTTCTATACTTTGTTCACCACCAGTTTCTTCCATCTGTGATGGTGGATTAGCTCTTTGTCTTCCGATCTCAGGATTATATTATTCAAGCTTGCCTTCACCTTGTTGAATCTTGGATCTCATTAGCATTCAATTCTACAATACTAGCCACACACAAAGCTCTGATACCAAACTTGATCTTATTAGGATCTAGGACGATTGCTTACAAAATTCTTAACATAGAATGGCAACTTAATTCAATGCTTACATGAAAAAAATGAACATCATTCAAATGCTTAATCAACTTAGCATAATAAAGTGATAACTAAAATAAAGAGAGAGAAGAGATAGAAGATCGAACATAAATTGATAACGGAGTTCGCCAAAAGGCTACATCTCCGAGTCTCTCTCCAACAGAGTGACTGATCTGATTATGCTCCAAAAATTAGTTACAATTGCTTCAAGACTATCTCCCTTAAGCATAGTAGCATGACGTTCCTCTGGTATGCAGAAATGTCTTCAGAATCTCCTAAGCATTCTCTCCTTCTCTCCACCTGAACTTGCCAAATCACACCTACACCCCCCTTTTTATACATGAATTAAGCCTAAAAAGGCTTTAACCATCATAAAAATTTTATAACCCCCCTTATGCTACGTTTATAGGTCGTTCCTAACCCCTTTTGTCATTTTACATAAGAAGGAGCAGGTTAGGTTTTAACCATAACCTTAATTTATCAATAATCAGACTTAATAATGTGTTAAAAACAACATAGCCCTTACATATATCAAAGTACTTCAATGGTGCAACGATGCGCATGCCTTTTATTAGAGGGGGGGTCGATGGTTCCAACCTTGTTGACCACCATTTTTGTCTTCTAAGCACCGAAATTATTCGTGAAAACAAAACACAACCATATATAGGTAAGGTAGTCCTTCGCGGGTGCAACAACTAGACACATGGCTTGCGAACCCAAGTCACGAGTTCGAGCCTGAAAAAAATCATTTTACTAACCAACTCGCTGATTGGCCAAAGGAGTGCACTGATGGGGTGCCACATGGCACCTCCTGATTGGGCCACGTGGCATCCTCTGATTCATTGATAGCGCTGACTAGGATGCCATTGTGTTGCTAACTGAATGTACGGATGACACAGAGGGTGCTACGTGACCTATACGAATGGACACATGTCTAAATTTGATTGGTCCACGCTAGCTTTGTACTGTACGGTATTGACATGTCAGCATGCTGACATCATCGTTTGTACATCTGGTCAACCATTGTACAAGCAAACTTTGATAGACAATATCTCGTGCACACGATGTCATATTTCAATGAAACAAACATCGTTGGGTTCATCTCGTCGAGCTCTTCATGTTGACGTCATTTCCATCAATTTTTGAGATGGTCAATTTTTTCGCTTCTTGGATGACCCCTGGTACTTGTTTGACCTTACCTTTTACTATTCATATCTTGAGCATACAGGCTCCATTTGAATCCATTCAAATTGCATTGGAACCAAGACTTTGAGATCTTTCTAACAATGCTAATTTTCGGAGCATTGGACATACTTCAATTTTTAGTGAAAGTATCCCCCAGATCAAACTCATTATCACTATTTAACTAACCCATTATCAATAGTTAACTAACCCATGATTAATTAGTTAACTAGCCCATTATCAATTAGTTGAGTATCCCATTATTAATTAGCTAACTAACCCATGATCAATAGTTAACTAGTCCATGATCAATAGTTAACTAATCCATGATCAATTAGTTAACTAACCCATTATCAATAGTTAACTAGTTCATGATCAATAGTTAAGTATCTCATTATCAATAGTTAACTTGTCTAAGATCAATTAGTTAACTATCCCATGATCAATAGTTAACTAGCCCATTATCAATAGTTAATTAACCCATGATCAATAGTTAGCTAACCCATTATTAATAGTTAACTAGTCGAAGATCAATTAGTTAACTAGCCCATGATCAATAGTTAACTAACCCATTATCAACAGATAATTAGTCCATTATCAATTAGTTCACTAGCCCATTATCAATAGTTAACTAACCCATTATGAATTAATTAACTAACCCATTATGAATTAATTAACCCATGATCAATTAGTTCACTCGCCGATTATTAATTAGTTAACTAGCCCATTATCAATAGTTAATTAGCCCATTGTCAATTAGTTGACTAGGTCATGATCAATAGATAGCTAGCCCACATGATCAATTGTTAACTAACCCATTATGAATAGTTAACTAACCTATTATCAATAATTAAGTAACCCATTATTAATAGTTAAGTAGCTCATGATTAATTAGTTAACTAATCCATTATCAATTAGTTTATTAAATCATGATGAATTAGTTAAATAAATCATTATGAATTAATTAACTAACCCATGAACAATAGTTAATTAACCCATTATTAATTAGTTAACTAACCCATCATAAATAGTTAACTAGCCCATTATCAATAGCTAACTAGCCCATTATCAATTAGTTAACTAACCCATTTTCAATTAGTTAACTAGTTCATTATGAAATAATTAACTAACCCATTATCAATTAGCTAACTAACCTATGATCAATTAGTTAACTAGCCCATGATTAATAGTTAACTAGTCCATGATCAATAATTAACTAGCCCATTATCAATAGTTAACTGACCCATTATCAATTAATTAACTAGCCCATTATCAATTAGTTAACTAACCCATTATCAATTAATTAACTAACTCATGATCAATTAGTTAACTAGACCATTATCAAATACTTAACTAGCCCATTATCAATTAGTTAACTAGCCCATTATCAATTAGTTAACTAACCCATTATCAATTAGCTAACTAAGCCATGATCAATAGTTTACTAGCACACTATCAATTACTTAACTAGCCCACTATCAATTACTTAACTAGCCCATGATCAATAGTTAACTAGCCCATTATCAATAGTTAACTAGTCCATGATCAATAGTTAAATAGTCCATTATCAATAGTTAACTAACCCATTATCAATTAGTTAACTAACCCATTATCAATTAGTTAACTAGCCAATTATCAATAATTAACTAACCCATTATCAATAGTTAACTAGCCCATTATCAATAGTTAACTAGTCGATGATCAATAGTTAAGTAACTCATGATCAATAGTTAACTAGCCCATTATCAATTAGTTAACTAGTCCATGATCGATTAGTTAACTAACCCATGATCAATTAATTAAATAGCTCATTATCAATTAGTTAACTAACCCATGATCAATTAGTTAACTAACCCATGATCAATAGTTTACTAGCATATTATCAATAGTTAACTAGCCCATGATCAATAATTAACTAACCCATTATCAATTCATTAACTAGTTCATGATCAATAGTTAACTAACCTATTATCAATAGTTAACTAACCCATTATCAATTAGTTAACTAGTCTATGATCAAACTAACCGATTATCGATAGTTAACTAACCCATTATCAAAAGTTAACTAGTCTATGATAAATAGTTAACTACACATGATCAATAGTCAACTAACCCATGATAAATAGTTAACTACTCCATTATCAATTAGTTAACTAACCCATTATCAATTAATTAACTAACCCATTATCAATAGTTAACTAGTTCATGATCAATTAGCTAACTAACCCATTATCAATAGTTAGTTAACTCATGATCAATAGTTAACTAACCCATTATCAATAGTTAACTAGTCCATTATCAATAGTTAATTAGCTCATGATCAATTAGTTAACTAGCCCATTATCAATTAGTTAACTAACCCATGATCAATTAGTTAACTAACCCATGATCAATAGTTAACTAGCTCATTATCAATAATTAACTAACCCATTATGAATAGTTAACTAATCCATTAGAAATTAGTTAACTAACCCATTATCAATTAGTTAACTAACCCATGATCAATTAGTTAATTAGTCATTTATCAATTAGTTAACAAACCCATTATCAATTAGTTAACTAATCGATGATCTATAGTTTACTGGCCCATTATTAATAGTTAACTGACACATTATCAATAGTTAACTAACCCATACTCAATAGTTAACTGGCCCATGATCAATTAGTTAACTAACCCATGATCAATAGTTAACTAACTGATGATTAATAGTTAACTAGCCTATGATCAATTAAAGTTAACTAGCCCATGATAAATTAGTTAACTAACCCATGACCAATGGTTAACTATCCCATGATAATTAGTTATCTAGTCCATGATAAATAGTTATGTTGTCCATAATCAATAGTTAACTAGCCCATGATCAATTAGTTAACTAGCTCATGATCAATAATTAACTAGCCCATTATCAATTAGTTAACAAGGCCATTATCAATAGTTAACTATCTCATTGTTGATAGTTATCTAACGCATGATCAATAGCTAACTAACCCATTATCAATAGTTAACTATTCTATGATCAATTAGTTAACTAGCCTATTATCAATTAGTTAACTAACCCATTATCAATAGTTAACTAGCCCATTATCAATTAGTTAACTAGCTCGTGATTAATTAGTTAACTAGCCCATTCTCAATTAGTTAATTAACCCATTATCAATTAGTTAACTAATCCATTATAAATTAGTTAACTAACCCATGATCAACAGTTAACTAGCCTATTATCAATAGTTAACTAACCCATGATCAATAGTTAACTAACTAATTCTCAATAGTTAACTAGCCCATTATCAATCAGTTAACTAGCCCATTATCAATTAGTTAACTAGCCCATTTTCAATTAGTTAACTAGCTCATTATCAATTAGTTAACTAGCCCATGGTCAATAGTTAACTAGCCCATTATCATCAATAGTTAACTAGCCCATTATCAATAGTTAACTAACCCATGATGAATAATTAACTAGCCCATGATAAATAGTTAACTAGCACATGATCAATAGTTAACTAACCCATGATTAATAGTTAACTAACCCATTATCAATAGTGTTGTGCCTATAACACACACGCCCCATTTGGAATAGAGACCCTCAAATTTATCATTTGTGTTAGGTCGCTATTGGCTCTACCTCATTTTGTATGCCCCTATTTCAAATTCTAAGTGATTGAGGAGCTCTTGCAAAATCATCTTGAGTCAATCATATTTTTCCCCTCCCCCTAAATTTTTGAAGTCCTTGTTTGAACTAATGTGCTTGGGATGGTGCGGGTCCGCCCTTGTAGGCTACTGTGTGAGGAATCCCCTTGTGCCTCTGCTATTCTGAATGGCGAATGTCTGTCATCCTCTTGCCCTATGGGACCCACACCCTTGTTCACCTTTTTGGTCAATCGCCATTCTAAGCAGAAATCATGCAGCATCCACCTGCATATCGAACTCCACCAACCCCAATGCCATCTTGAAATGACCGATCAACCAACCCAATGATCATCATATAAATATTAATTGTGGGCATTAAATGCTAAAAACCCTATATAAGCCCTGCTTGACCTATCATTTTCACCCAAATTTGTTTGTAGAAAGGAGTTAGATTTCTATCCACAACCACCGTCATGCTTGCAGCTCGTATCCACCCCCCAACATTCAGTCTGCGTGGTGTTCATCAGTTCTCTCATCAGGATCATCGAGATCATCGGGTATGTTCACCCTTTTTCCTGCACCTTCATTTCTTCTAAAAAATGGCTATGTGATTAAGTGTAAAACCAATTAAAATATCAACATTTTCTGAAAAGCCTCCTCCTTGAGAAACTCATGATTTAAAATATCCTGAAAACCTTAACAATGGTGATTTTATGACCCTCGAAACTTGATAGCTCTGCCTCTGCTTGAATTTCATACCTGTCAGGCCTAGTTCCCTTCTTGGCCGCCCATTTCTCAAATTGCACTTTTTAAAAGATGACCACTGACCTTATCGGGCCCGCCTCCATGGGGTGCCCTACGAACCTGGTCATTCAAGTCTTTAAGCTCTCGACACATCAAATGCATCTTAAATGCACCACCCCTCATGCCTTGCGGACCCGACTGCGTGGGTCTCTGCTGACCTTTTTTCCTTTTGAGACTGTTGTTTCAAACAACTATCCTCTCACATCGTTCTGCTTGTCAGAACCCGAATAATTCGTTAAACAATGGAAAAACTTAAAGACGAACCATCATTTGACATCTCTCTCAGGCTCGACTATGTGGGTCTTTGTCAGCTCATTGACGTTTCTGGCCGCCGTTTCAAATGATCTTTTGAACTCGTCCTCCCATCGGTCAAATCTCGAGATTAACTTCGTCATTTGAAAGTTGCAAAATCTGCACAGTGAAGGAATCTTCCATTGCCATCTACGGGCCTGCCAACATGGGCCTCCATCTGCTCTTGGTTGTTCCACCTTGCCATTCTGAATGGCCTCCTAATAATATCCCTCTGATTGTCGGACCATGCTACCCCAAATTACGTGAGGGATAAATTGCACAAAATGACTAACTCTCGAGCTTTGTAGGTAGGTTCTTGTGGACCGCCACGTGCAAGAATCCATCACTAATTCACCATTTTGAGTGGCCTCCAACTAGTGTCTTGCCGCTCTGCGAATCCCACACCTCTGTTCGCCGTCACACTAAATAATCAAACTAAAAATGAGGATAAATGACCATGACCCCCTGCAGGCCCTACTTAGCGAAGGTCCATGTGTGGATCTTTGTGTCTCTTTTCCTGTTCAAAATGATGAACTCTTTACATCTTCCTGTGTCTTCCGACCTGCATGCCTCACTGTCTATCACCTTTGTGGCTCCCACAATGCGGAACTCTGTCCGTGAAAGGCCGTCTTGCCAATGCCATTTTGACAGCCAACACTAAAACAACTTCTGGCCTAGGGAAGTGTGCACCCCTGGGCCCACATTACATAATTTCCCTTGAGCAAAAGGAAAAGGTGATATTTAAAGGGATTTCATGCATGAACTATCTGATCTAACATTGTTTTGTAGGGTGTTGGTTAGGATTCCTTGTATTTCATGATTGTATCATTTACTGCCTCCTTTGGTTGCAGGATATATGGAACCAACTATTGGAACCTCAAGGGTGGATACAAAAAAGGATAAAGAAAAGAAGATCGC
The DNA here is from genome assembly GCA_007115665.2 of Sequoiadendron giganteum. NCBI lineage: Eukaryota > Viridiplantae > Streptophyta > Pinopsida > Cupressales > Cupressaceae > Sequoiadendron > Sequoiadendron giganteum. The sequence goes on from CM021104.1 coordinate 133,480,628, forward strand.
AAAGGCTCCTCGGGGCAAGGAGGACAAGGATCAAATGAAGTACAAGTTCCAAGGGGAGCCCCTTAACTCCAAAGTCCTCACTGAGTGGAGGGACATTTCAAATACAAAATTGGGGCATATTGACCTCAATGATTTTAAAAAAAGGGTGAGGATAAATCCTAAATAGAGAATGCCCAGAAAATCAAAGCAAGTGGTTTGGCCAAGGCCGTAGGATTCTGGCTAGCCCTTATCACCCTTGAACTTGCAATGGCCTTTAGAGAGGCCTACCAAACATAAACTAGAACCATTGTGGATAGGGACGGAAACATATTGACTAACTTGTCCACCAAGTATATTGGGCACACCTTCCACATCCCCATAGTCAGTAAAATGGAACAAGCTACCATAGAATATGACAAGTAGATTTAGGATGAGGATCCCCTCAAGTGCAAGAAATTGATTAACCAACATTGGTTGAAAGATAAGAGGGGCAATGCCAATAAGGTTCCCCAAGAATTATACCATAGTGATTTCTTCGAGGACTATCATGATTTGGTGACCCTTCTGAGTAGGGTCATGGGTCTTCCAACCACTGCTTTCTTTTAAGAATGGATGCTTTACTTCATTGAGGAAATCATCTAGGGGAATACTTACTTTTACTGGGAAGGAATGATCAACGAGTGCTTGCATGAACATTTTATGGCAGTAAAGAAGACTTCTAAGTTTTATATGACATCTTATCTTTTGATTTTTCTCATCGACCGTGCCCAGTACATAGGCCTATTTTCTACACCAAACCTAGATCTGTGAACAGAGCTGAAAGTATATGAAAGGTACCCTCAACTTCAATATAGAAATTTCAAGAGGGAGTGCTGTAGAGTTAATGACGCCTTCACCGACCATGTGATCAGATTGCTAGGGAGTGATCTTGAAAGGAAGATTTCACACAATGCTAGTTCCTTCATCTGTTGGTTTGGATTCCTATTCATTCAGTTTCCAAAGTTTATTTATATCTAAACCAAGGGGTTTTCAGATAAACCATATAAGCTACCTCGATATCAAAATGACCAGATAATACTACTTGAAGTCTCCCAAAAATTGTAAAGATCACACACCCTTATAAGTGACAAGCATTAGGCTGGAGTTCCCTATCCTCTTGTCTTTGGGAAAGGACAATATGAGATTCATACTTCTCAGTTGCAAAAAACTTTGACAAAGAGCTCAATGAGTACAATATAAAGTTTTATACTGCTCGGTTGCGGATGGATTTGTATGGAAAACTAAGGAAGATGGTGGGGGTGGAATATGCCCACTTGCACAACGTCGAGGACTTATGGGTGAAGTATAAAGATGACAAGAAGGTTTGTATGTGACAATATATGCACATGACAACCTACTTTGTCAAAATAGTCAAGTTATTTCCTATGTTGGAGCAAGTGGTGGAAGAAGAAAGCACTGTGATAGATCCAAGATATAATACTATCGCTAACTTGCCATTTCCAGCTTTAGATTGGAATGAAGAAGAGGTTGATGACCTTGATGTTATCACCAAGCCCATCGAGGTGTGGACAAAGCAATGGGTCGATGAGAAAGTTTCCCAATTGAAGCAACAAGGAGTAAAACTCACTTTTGTAGATCTCGGGAATCTCCAAAAGGTTGAAGCTGAGACTACTGATGACACTTCAATGGGAGAAGCCTCAAAATCTCCCCCCATCACGAGATCAAAAAAGAGAAAAGAGGTAGCTGAAGAACAACCCAAATCCAAGGGGTCTCTAGCAAAGACTGCAGAAGTTGGAATGTCAAAGAAGCCAAAGAGGTCAGATGATTTTGCCACAATGCCCCCTATATAGGAAGACCCTCTTCATGAAGGGGAGGAGCAACCAAATTCTCCGCCCATTACATCCGCTGCTACAACCACCACTATTGTTGCTACTACCCCACTTATCCCACAAGCAACAATGGCTACCTCTTTGCCCACGGTGGACATCTTTGTCCACCTCACCTCTACCTCTCCTGTGGCATATGTCATAACTGTGGATTCCTCTTTGGCCACCACCTCCCCGCTTTCCTCATCATCCATGTCTCCATCATTTTCCCTTCCAACTACCACCGCAACAACCATAATGCCTACTCTTACACTCCCAGAGTCATTTACCAAATATATGCAAAATATGACATTGGAGCTCTTTGGGATGTTCATGAACCCAACAGTGTAGGTTTCCATTAACCAAGCAATAACTGGTCTCCCACTCCCTCCTCCTCCTACTGAGTTGCCCTCAATGGAGGCCACCATGTAAATTTTTGAGGAGTTGGATAAACAATAGAGGGAGGCAATAAAGAGGTTGGAAGAGGAGGCAGATGACTATCATGACCATCCTATATTTGAGCATCGGGTAATTGATAAGGTCATTTATGAATCCTTTGAGGATGATGATGAGGATTCCAATACCAAGATTATTGAAGAAACTTTTGATCCCGAGCTTGAAGAGGAGCTAGCTAAGCAACTCAAGGAAATTGAAGAGAAAGAGGTAAAATATAACCTATCATTTAAGAAAAGGTTGCTGATATAGGGATGGAGAACACTAAATCTCCAACAGGGGAACATGATCAAAGCCCCAAGCCTGATGAGGAGATGCCCCTTCATGATGAACAAGAAGAGAAAGAAGAGGGTAAGTCTTGTTGTGCATGTTTTGCACACATGCTCCACTATGAGTAGGGACCCCCTCTTTTCGCTCTTGATAGGCTACTATGCTCTCATCTCATTTTGCGTGCCCCTTTCTTGGAGCCTAAATTGGTCATGTACAATCAAATGATCAAATTCCCCTGACCAAATTCACCTACCCGAGTTTCACTAAGTCTTTTGCTTTCGCGGAAGTGCCCCTGCGGGTTTCCCTTCACTAGTTGCCTTGACATCCTCTAGGCCTTAGCCCGCTCGCTTGATTCGCTTTTTCTTTCACTTTGACTTTGGGGACAAGTTTCCCATGGATTTGGTATGTTTTTGTGGTGCCTAAGTGAACTGCCAAGGTTTCTTTAAGTTTCAGAAAGTTGCAAAAAATTCATTCTTAAACTTTGTCCCTCCGTGGCCATTTCGAGAACTCTGCCTCACCATGGTTGTTCTAAACGACAAACTCCAAACAAAATTTTGGCTAGGTAAATCTAGCCTCTAGGACTCGAACCATCCATCGCCCTTTCAAAACAAAATTCTGGCTAGGGAAATCTGACCTCCAGGGCCCAGACCATCCATCGCCCTTATAAAACAACATTTTGGCCAGGGAAATCTAGCCTCTAGGGCCCGAATTGTCCATCGCCCTTTCAAAATAGCATTCTGGCCAGGGAAGTTCGGCCTCTCGGGCCCATAACATCCAAATGCCCTCCCAATTTGGAAATGAACTTTGACCCACATGCTTAAATAGACCCTCTCCTACATGAAAATTTCAAATTCCAAAGTTGAAGTTGGGATAAACCATCTGGGTCACCCTACCTCATTCACCCTTTCAAAATAGCATTCTGGCTAGGGAAGTCTGGCCTCTCGGGCCTGAAATGTCCAAAAACCCTCCCAATTTGGAAACGAACTTTGACCACATGCTGAAATTGGACCCTCTCCTGCATGAACTTTTCAAATTCCAAATTTGAAGCCAGGAGAAACCATCTAGGTTACCCTGCCCTATTCGCCCTTTCAAAACAACATTCTGGCCAGGGAAGTTCGACCTCTCAGGCCTAGACCATCCAAACTCCGTCTGGTAAACTGCTAATGGCAATTCAAACTGAATATTATGATCTTTTGATGATGTGTGAATACATCTAACAAGGAGTTTGCAAGATTTGACTAATATTTTCCTTGATTTGTGTATGAAAGCACTTACGACACTTTGTGTATGTAGGATTCAAGAAGCCTACCGCAGGTCCGTCAGAGAGACCCATCGAGAAAGTTGAACAAAGAAAAACACATAGATCTTGCCACCATTCATTTTATATCCACCTTTATTCGTAGCACCCATCAACAGAGCCGGTATTAGAAGAAGGCCTATGCCAAGGAAGTCAATGACAAAATGCAAGGGGTGGCCTTGAAGAAATCATAAGGGAGTTGTCATACTTTTCACTAGATGATGGTGATCTTTAAGGGGTTGTCCACTCGAATTAGGGGCAACCAATCCATTGATGTCAGTCATCGATGGGCCCGTTTGATCCAATGAAGAATGTTGCAAGTCCATCAAGAAAAAGGGTAGCTGTCAAGAAATTTTAGCTACAGTAAAAGGGAAATCTGCTAGAAGTCAAACTGCTCCAACACCTAGGCACTAAAAGGCAAAATAGAGAAAAAGACAAAAGATGTATTTTAAATTGTTGAATATTGTGGGGTAGGTGAAGCCCTAGTGCAATCAAATCTAGGCCACACAATGTAAATCAATCCTAGCCATTCATTTGGGCTTTGGAAAACTATAAATAGAGGTCTCTCCCTCATTTGTAAATGGTTGGAGAGTTGGTGTAAAAGCATTTTGCTGCAATAGAAAACAACATTGCATGATTTATGGGTGTTTCCTTTTGAGTTTTCTCATTATGTGTGCATGGTTCTACTTCCCTATTAGTTTAGTTGTTAATTTCTTGAAGGAAATTGATGATTGTGTTTGTTGTTATAGTATTTGATTATTTTCTAGCTCATGCTTTTTGTGGTTTTTCGATGATGAATAACTTTGTAAAGCTATTCTAAGCTTCTTTACTTTACTGTTGTAACTTAGTTCACTTTCATGTTCATGATGTGTACATGGAAACTAAAAATATGCAGTCCTTCGAAGATTGCACTAGTTTTGTGTAACTATAGGATCCTCTTGGCCAAGAAAAACCTAGTTTAGGGAGTTTGTCTACTGTAGCAACCTGCATGATCACTGTTCATTCATAGTTATATGTCCAGGAACCTCCTCTCTTCCCTTCTTTTTTTCCCTTTTTTTAATAGGTAACCTTAGGCAAGGCTCATTGCACATTATAAAGCTAAATCCAATGATAAAATGGAGTTCAAGACTACTGTTTGAACCTACAAAAAACACACAACTCTGCCATCTTAAGAACTCCATTTGCAGATCCAACTTCCCCACTTTGTGACTCATCTCTAAGTTTGCCTTGTGATTCTAGAAAATCACATGAAAAAACTGAGATATTCCAAGCACTGTCAAGTCTTGACATTAGAGACCTTGGGATAGTGTTCTACAATTTGATTGTGGAAGATTGTATTTCAAGAGAGGTGATGCACCTATGCATTACTTGCGTTGAGAAGTGCATAAAAAAAACATCAACAAGTCAGATAGGGAGGCAAAAACAAGAAAGGATCAAGAGATAGAGCCTCATAAGGAACATGGACACAAAGAAGAAGAAGAAGAATATTCTGAGAAGGAAGTTAGTCCTAAGAAGCATAAGGATACTGAATCCCCAAAGGTAATAGTTGTGATATAGGATTCAAATGAAGAGGAGGGGGAAAGGCTGCAATAGGAAACCTCAAACGATAAAACATCACAAATGTAACAGGCCCACAAAGAGGGAGGTTGTCATGAATCACCTAGGGGAGAAGCTCAAATGCCCGAGTGGCTCAGAAAGTAGTTAGAAAAGAAGGCCCCAACTCCAATAGACCCTAAAGCAAGATTGGAGGCCATCCTGGCTCAGGCATAGATCAATACCAATAAGAAGAAGAAGCTAAAGGTCAGATCCCAGCTGACCATTGATGCCTCGGGGTCAAGGACCGTGCAAATTGCCACCCTAGTAATGGGTGAGGAAGGGGTTAGTTACAATATTTTCACTATTGACTTTGAGACAACCACCAAAGAGTAGGAGATTGACCACCTCTATGGGTCCGTTTCCACCATAGTGCAACAAATGAACAATGACAAGACCACCAAGGATGAGTTAAAAGCACAAGTGGCTGATCTGGCGACATACATACAACAATGGTCCTCAATTGAAGAACTGCCTACCATGTCGCCAGCCCCTCCATTGCTGCTCTTAGCAGAATATATCAAAAATTTGGAGAAAAGGAAGAGCTAGATTAAGGCCACAAAGGACTGGTTCCAACAGGTCTTCTAAAATGGTAATATGGGCATCAGTCATGTTGTCAGAGCAACAAATAAATTTTTGGATGTACAAAATTACCTTGAGGACATGAGAAAAACTTGCCTGGACTTCTCGAAAGTATACAGGATCATGCATCCTAAGGTGGAGGCAATCCTCAGATTACCTAGTAGAATGACAAAGAAAGAGATCGTCGTGGCTGAGAAAGACCTCTGGCTCATAGAGAACTGGAAGTTGAGCTTGAAACATAGAAAATAAATATTGGAATATGTGCTACATGAGGTTGAGCGAGATCTGAAATGGGTGAAAGATATCAGAAAAACATGTATGAACTACCTCAAATTAATGATAGGGTTAGATGTAATCCATAGAAATAGACCTAGAAAAGGTGAAGCTCATTTTCACAAGAAAATGGAAGATGAAACCCTGAGTGAGCTCTCCGCAGATTTTATGAGTTTCACTACTCGCGCCTCCACTCAGTCAAAGAGAGTTTTGCAGGATGCAACTAAGAGTGATGGAGATTGGGAGGCCCTCACACGTCGGTCCAAGAAACTAAATTTCTAAGTACTTCAATCTGATATCATGGAATGGGATAAAATCCATCCCTTGGTTAAGAAATTTGTGAAGTATGCCACACATCAAAAGCAAGCTGGAACACCTATTATAGATGATGAATTTCTCACTAAGTAGCTACAACCAAAAGAGAAAAAAAACCATATGCTAAATGACAAAAGAACTACAATGCTATCATAAAGGACAAAATAGGCTAGAAGACAAAATGTAATTTTAAATTGTAAAATATTTGGGGGTAGGTGAAACCCTAGTGTAAAGTTAATATTGGCCACACAATGAGATTAAATCTTGGCCACATGTTTTTCTTTTTAAAAACTATAAATAGGGGTCTCCTCCTCTCATTTAAAGAGAGTTGAGTTGTTGTAAAGACATGTTGTAGAAATATCAATAGAATTTCATTGGCTTTTGGTGGATTCTTGTGTTTCTAGTGCATGTTACAAGGTTCATCTCCCATAGTTAGCTGATTTAGAGAGATTTACTTTGCCATTTAGGATTTTTTAGTTTTCTTTCATAGAATAGTTAATGTTGTACAATGGTTGTGTAGTTTTATGTTGTGTTGATTCATTTCTTGTCCATACTTTTGGCTATTTAATGATAGTGGATAGCTATGTAAAGTTAGTCTAGGCATAGATCTGAAGCTGCTCCAAACTTGTATCTTTTGTTCATGCAAGTTTTTGGTGAATGAATGGTTGAATATTTGTAGTCTTTAGAAGCCTGCACAAATTTCATGATACTGTGCACAAACCTAGTTAAGTGATTTTTTTTTTAAGGAATTTTCCCACAGTAGAACCCTCCATGATCACTATTCATTGCTAGTTGCAGATCTAGGAAACTCTTCCCTTCCTTGCCCCTCTTATTTCTTCTTTTAATAAAAGGCCTATGCTAAGGTTCATTGCACATTGTAAAGCCAAATCTCAAGTCAAGATAGGAGTTTAAGATTGTTGTCCGAACCTGCAACAAAGTGCAAACTAACTTCCCACCTTAAGAAATTTTCCCTAAGATCCAACTTCCTTCCAACCTAACTTCTGTAAGTCTTCTCTGTGATTACTAGCAAAATCACATCAAATAACAACTGAATAATTCCATGCATGTCATGACTTGACACCCGAGAGACCTTGGGGTAATTTTCAACAACTTGTTGGAAATTGCCTTTAAAGAGAGGTGATGAAACTATGCATTACCTATGTTGACAAAGAGCTAAAACGCCCATCAACAAATAGTTTACTATCCTAAGATCAATTAGTTAACTATCCCATTATCAATAGTTAACTAACCCATTATCAATATTTAACTAACCCATGATCAATAGTTAACTAACCCATTATCAATAGTTACCTAGCCTAAGATGAATTAGTTAACTAGCCCATGATCAATAATTAACTATCCCATTATCAATAGTTAACTAAGCCATGATCAATAGTTAACTAGCCCATTATCAATAGTTAACTAACCCATTATCAATTAGTTAACTAGCAAATTATCATTAGTTAACTAGCCCATTATCAATTAGTTAACTAGCCCATTATCGATTAGTTAACTAATCAATTATCAATAGTTAACTAACACATTATCAATTAGTTAACTAACCCATGATCAATAGTTAACTAACCTATTATCAATTAGTTAACTAGCCCATGATCAATAGTTAACTAACCTATTATCAATTAGTTAACTAACCCATGATCAATAGTTACCTAGCTCATTATCAATAGTTAACTAGTCCATTATCAATTAGTTAACTAACCTATTATTAATAGTTAACTAACCCATGATCAATTAGTTAACTAACCCATTATCAATAGGTAGTTAGCCCATGATCAATTAGTTAACTAACCCATTATCAATAGTTAACTAGCCCATTGTCAATTAGTTAGCTAGCCCATTATCAATTAGTTAACTAGCTCATGATCAGTTAGTTAACTAGTCGATTATCAATTAATTAATTAACCCATTATCAATTAGTTAACTAACTCATTATCAATTAATTAATTAACCCATGATCAATAGTTTACTAACCCACTATCAATAGTTAGCTAACCCATTATCAATTAGTTAACTAAACCATGCTCAATGATAACTAACCCATTATGAATTAGTTAACTAACCCATTATCAATAGTTAAGTAGCCCATTATCAATAGTTAACTAACCCTTTATCAATAATTAACTAGCCCATTATCAATTAGCTACTAGGTCATGATCAATTAGTTAACTAGCCCATTTTCAATTAGCTAACTAGCTCATTATCAGTAGTTAACTAACCCTTTATCAATAATTAACTAGCCCATTATCAATTAGTTACTAGCTCATGATCAATTAGTTAACTAGCCCATTATCAATTAGTTAACTAGCCCATGATCAATAGTTAACTAGCCCATTAGCAATAGTTAACTAACCAATGATCAATAGTTAACTAGTCCATGATAATTACTTAACTAGCCCATTATCAATTAGTTAACTAATTCATGATCAATTAGTTAACTATCCCATTATGAATAGTTAACTAACCCATGATCGATAATTAACTAGCACATGATAAATAGTTAACTAGCACATGATAAATAGTTAACTAACCCATGATCAATAGTTAACTAACCTATTATCAATAGTTAACTAGCCTAAGATCAATTAATTAACTAGCCCATGATCAATAGTTAACTAGCCCATTATCAATAGTTAATTAACCCATTATCAATAGTTAACTGACCCATTATCAATTAGTTAACTAGCCCATTATCAATAGTTCAGTAAATTATTACCAATTAGTTAACTAACTCATGATCAATTAGTTAACTAGCCCATTATCAATTAGTTAACTAGCCCATGATAAATTAGTTAACTAGCCCATTATCAATTAGTTAACCATTCTATGATCAATAGTTTACTAGCTCATTATCAATAGTTAACTAGCCCATTATCAATAGTTAACTAGCCCATGATCAATTAGTTAATTAACCCATTATCAATAGTTAACTAACCCATGATCAATAGTTAACTAACCCATTATCAATAGTTAACTAATCCATTATCAATTAGTTAACTAGCCCATTATCAACATGTAGCTAGCCTATGATCAATAGTTCACTAACCCATTATCAATAGTTAACTAGCCCTTTATCAATTAGTTAACTAACCCATTATCAATAGTTAACTAATCCATGATCAATTAGTTAACTAACCTATTATTAATAGTTAACTAATCCATAATCAATTAGTTAACTAACCCATTATCAATAGGTAGTTAGCCCATGATCAATAGTTAACTAACCCATTATCAATAGTTAACTAGCCCATTATTAATTAGTTAACTAGCCCATTATCAATTAGTTAACTAACCCATGATCAATTAGTTAACTAACCCATGATCAATTAGTTAACTAATCCATTATCAATTAGTTTACTAACCCATGATAAATTAGTTAACTAACCCATTATGAATTACTTAACTTGTAGCAGAGTTGGTTGGGGCTTGGGGTTTGCATCTCTTGAGGTCATAGGTTTGAATTCACTTCGTAGTGGGAAAGACAAGGGTTAGTATTATTACTTGTTCTTGCTCTGCTGACCCGAGGTATAGGAATGGGCTTTACCTCTAACCTCCATGAGTTAGTTTTTTAAAAATTACTTGTTCCTTCTCTACTAACTCAGAGTATAGGAATGGGCTTTACCTCTAACATCCATGACGTTAGTTTTTTTAGGCCACCACTTGTAGCGGAGTTGGCTGGGGTTTGGGGTTTGCATCTCTCGAGGTCATAGGTTCGACTTCGCTTCATAGTGGGAAAGGCAAGGGTCTTTATTATTACTTGTTCCTACTCTGTTGACCTGGGGTATAGGAATGAGCTTTAACTCTAACCTCCATGAGGTTAGTTTTTAAAATCCACCAGTTGTAACAGAGTTGACTGGGGCTTGGGGTTTGCATCCCTCAAGGTCACAAGTTCGACTTCGCTTCGTCGGCAAGGGTCGGTATTATTAATTTTTCCTGCTCTACTAACCTTGGGTATAGGAATGGAATTTACCTCTAACCTCCATGAGGTTAGTTTAAAAAATTACTTGTTCCTACTTTGTTGACCTGAGGTATAGGAATGGGTTTTACCTCTAACCTCCATGAGGTTAGTTTTTAAAAATCCACCACTTGTAGCGGATTGGGGCTTGGGGTTTGCATCCCTCGAGGTCATAGGTTTGACTTTGCTTCGTAGTGGGAAAGGCAAGGGTCAGTATTATTACTTGTTCCTACTTTGCTAACCCGGGGTATAGGAATGGGCTTTACCTCTAACCTCCATGAGGTTAGTTTAAAAAAAATCCACCAGTTGTAGCGGAGTTGTCCGGGGCTTGGGGTTTGCATCCCTCGAGGTCACAAGTTCAAATTCACTTCGTAGCTGGAAAGACAAGTGTCAGTATTATTACTTGTTCCTGCTTTGTTGACCTGGGGTATAGGAATAGGTTTTACCTCTAACCTCCATGAGGTTATTTTTTTAAGATTGTTCTTGCTCTATTGACCTAGGGTATATGAATGGGATTTACCTCTAACCTCCATGAGGTTAGTTTACAAAAAATCGTAGTGGGAAAGATAAGGGTCAATATTATTACTTGTTCCTTCTCTACTGGCCCGGGATATAGGAATGGGATTTACCTCTAACCTCCATGAGGTTAGTTTTTAAAAGAACTCTGGATCTTTAGGAAAAATCTCTTATTTTATTTTTCAAGAGCCTTGGTGTCACTCTGGTTTCACTCAAGAGATTTGATGTGATCTCCCACTACACATAATTAATGGTTCACAACCCTATTTTTAATGAAGAATATTTGGTGTTGTTGTCACCAAATCTGTTTAGCTTGTCGTTGGTACATACATACGTCATCTATTAGGAGTGCATGTACAAATGTGGTTGAGTCATCAATTGGTGGTTGTTTATTGAAATGTGTCACGATGGGCTGAGTAGAATTCAAAATTTCCAACACATTGTTACATTTAAAGTTTAAGGGTACACATGTAAATCAATTGCCATTTGATTTCTCTAGTGCATTTCAAATGCATTCATAAATAATTGTGTTGTTGTAGTCTTTTCAAAACATTTCAAGGTGGGTGATTTTGTGCACTTGGCAGAATATTATAACAAATCCTACAGGTTACAATCACATGAAATGACATCAAATTCATTTCAAAACATGTGTAGTACACGATTTTCCTGGAAAATGCAACAATATTCATCTTCAATGATGGCTTTATTCCTTCAATATCGTGCTTCAGTAAAGGCTTGTGCGAAATAATGGCTAAGTCCAGTGTTGCATTCATGATGATTTTTGGTTGCCTTCATACAAATCCTACCTTTTATAAACAATTGTTACCTTCATTCCAATCTCAAAATTATTTTAATTGCAGGGGCTTTCTCCAACTACTGCAAATATGGAAGAGGCATCGTAATGTTTGTTGTTTGTCCGACTCATGCTTAAGGTTGTTTTGCAAGCACAACTCTGTGAAGGTGATTTAAATTTTCTTCTAAGAAATTATAGTTTCCATTTGGCAAAAGAAATTCTATTTCTCTTATCTTGGGTTAATGTTCTTAAGTCTTGGGAGCATACAATGGAAAATCTTCATCTAAATTTCAGAATTGAGGTGCAAATTCGGGATGGTGAACTTTCATTCTTGGAAGAAGCCTCAGATTTTCTGTTGTCAAATATTTTTAGGGTGTCATGTCCAAGCATTTTAGATAGCATAAAAACTATAATAGGCCATGAAATTATCTTCCCAGACTCACTAAGACTGTTATTTTCTACTCAAATGCTCTCCATTTTCTTATCTAATGCAATGGACTTGTTGTAGTCATTTGAGTTGTTGTCATTAATGGTAAAAGAAGAAGTTGTACTAAATTACATGGAAGAAGATGAACTTCTTCAGGGCATTCATGCGTACAAGTTGATGAAATGAAAGGCTTATATTGGAGGGATTTTTCCGAAGAGTTAGGAAGAAATTGGCATACAGAGAAGTTTATGCAGCCATAAAGAAGGGACTGCATAATGATGACCCATGGAGTTTGTATAGGGTTCTCACCACCCACACCCAAAATATTGGACCTACAATGGTTGAAAAATGTAAGGAAACTTATTTTGCAGTTTCTTTCAATCCATCTTGTCATGTTCGTCATGGATCAAGAGAAATTGCATTCTTGAATGACATTGGAGCATCGCCAAAAATTGTTGAAGCTAATATGGTTCGAGGAAATGAGGAAAAGGAAGTGGTTCAGAAAAATATAGTTTTTGTTCAATCTGTATGCAGGGATATGCCCGAGCAGGTCATTGGTGTAGTGGAGGAATAAAACAATAGGGAGTTTGTAAATCCAATTCCTATGGAAAGGGTTGAGGGTCAATAGAGCAGTGTTGTGCCTATTCCAGATGTTGTTGGCTTACTGGAAGAATGATAGCTAAAAAAATTAGATAATAATGTTATTTTATGATCAGTTTTCAATACTCCCTGAACAAGGTTTACACATAATGTGAAATTTTGTTATCGGGCCTTAATGTGTAATTTTGTAATCGAACCTTAAATGTTGATCTCTAAATCTAGTCAATACTTTCTTAAATAGATATTGTAATATTTGCATACTAATGATTTTCTGCCAGTACTATAATTCTGGTTATTGTAATGCCATATTTTCATATATATAATATATTATAGGCTTAATACATTTTGGCTAAAAAAAAACTTAACTAACCCATTATCAATTAGTTAAAGAACCCATGATCAATAGTTAGCTAACCCATTATCAATAGTTAACTAACCATTTATCAATAGTTAACTATCCCATTATTAATTAGTTAACTAGCCTATGATCAATTAGTTAATTAACCCATTTTCAATTAGTTAACTAGCCCATTATCAATTAGTTAACTAGCCCATTACCAATTAGTTAACTAACTCATGATCAATTAGTTAACTAGCCCATGATCAATAGTTAATTAGTCCATGATCAATAGTTAACTATCCCATTATCAATTAGTTAACTAATTCATGATAAACTAGTTAACTAGCCCATTATCAATAGTTAACTAGCTCATGATCAATAGTTAACTAGCACATGATCAATAGTTAACTGACCCATGATCAATAGTTAATAAACCCATTATCAATAGTTAAGTATCCCATTATCAATAGTTAACTAGCTTAAGATCAATTAGTTAACTAACCCATGATCAATAGTTAACTAGCTCATGATCAATTAGTTAACTATCCTATTATCAATAGTGAACTATCCCATGATCAATAGTTAACTAGCACATGATCAATAATTAACTAACCCCTGATCAATAGTTAACTAACCCATTATCAATAGTTAACTAGCCTAAGATCACTTACTTAACTAGACCATGATCAATAGTTAACTAGCCCATTATCAATAGTTAACTAACACATGATCAATAGTTAACTAGCCCATTATCAATATATAACTAGCCCATTATCAATTAGTTAACTAGCCCATTGTCAATAGTTAACTAGCCCATTATCAATTAGTTAACTAAACCATTATCAATTAGTTAACGAACCCATGATCAATTAATTCACTGACCCATTATCAATTAGTTAACTAGCCCATTGTCAATTAGTTAACTATCCCATTATCAATAGTTAACTAACCAGTGCTCAATAGTTAACTAGCCCATTATCAATTAGTTAACTAACCCATTATTAATAGTTAATTAGCCTATGATCAATTAGTCAACTAAACCATTATCAATAGTTAACTAACCCATTATTAATAGTTAACTAACCCATTACCAATTAGTTAACTAACCCATTATTAATAGTTAACTAGCCCATGATTAATTAGTTAACTAATCCATTATCAATTAGTTTACTAACCCATGGTGAACTAGTTAATTAACTCTTTATCAATTAGTTAACTAACTCATGATAGTTAACTAACTCATGATAGTTAACTAATCCAATATCAATTATGTAACTAACCCATAATCAATACTTAACTAGCCCATTATCAATAGTTAACTAGACCAGTATCAATAGTTAACTAACCCTTTATTAATAGTTAACTAGCCGATTATCAATTAGTTAACTAGCTCATTACCAATTAGTTAACTAGCCCATTATCAATAGTTAACTAGTCCATTATCAATAGTTAAATAGCTCATTATCAATTAGTTAATAGTCCATGATCAATTAGTTAACTAGCCCATTATCAATAGTTAACTAGCGCATGATCAATAGTTAACTAACCCATGATCAATAGTTAACAAACCCATTATCAATAGTCAACTAACCTAAGATGAATTAGTTAACTAGCTCATGATAAATAGTTAACTAACCCATTATCAATAGTTAACTAAACCATGATCAATAGTTAACTAGCCCATTATCAATTAGTTAACGAGCCCATTATCAATAGTTAAGTAAACCATGATCAATAGTTAACTAGCCCATTATCAATTAGTTAACTAGCCCATTATCAATAGTTAACTAGCAAATTATCAATTAGTTAACTAACCCATTATCAATTAGTTAACTAATTGATGATCAATTATTTAACTAGCCCATTATCAATTAGTTAACTAGCACATTATCAATTAGTTAACTAACCCATTATAAATTATTTAACTAACCCATGATCAATAGTTTACTAGCCCATTATCAATAGTTAATTATCTCATGATCAATTATTTAACTATCCCATTATCAATTAGCTAACTAACCGATTATCAATAGTCAACTAATCTATTATCAATTAGTTAACTAACCTATGATCAATAGTTAATTGACCTATTATCAATTAGTTAACTAACCCATGATCAATAGTTAACTAACCCATTATCAATAGTTAACTAGTCCATTATCAATAATTAACTAGCATTTTATCAATAGTTAACTAACACATTATCGATCTATTAACTAGCCCATTACCAATTAGTTAACTAACCCATTGTCAATTAGCTAACTAACCCATGATCAATTAGTTAACTGGCCCATTATCAATAGTTAACTAACCTATTATCAATAGTTAACTAGTTCATTATCAATTAGTTAACTAGGCTATTATCAATTAGTTAACTAATTCATGATCAATTAGTTAAAACTAACTTATTATCAGTTAGTTAACTAACCCATGATCAACAGTTAACTATCTCATGATCAATCAATTAACTTACCCATGATCAATTAGTTAACTAGCCCATTATCAATTAGTTAACTAACCTATTATCAATTAGTTAACTAACCCATTATCAATTAGTTAACTAACCCATTTTTAATTTGTTAACTAGCCTATTATCAATAGTTAACTAACCTTTTATAAATTATTTAACTAACCCATGATCAACTAGTTAACTAACCCATGATCAATTAGTTAACTAGCCCATTTTCAATTAGTTAACTAGTTCATTATCAATTAGTTAACTAATCCATAATCAATAGTTAACTAGCTCATTATCAATAGTTAACTAGTCTATGATCAATAGTTAACTAGTCTGTGATCAATTAGTTAACTAATCAATGATCAGTTAGTTAACTAACCCATTATCAATAGTTAACTAGCCCATGATAAATAGTTAACTAGCACATTACCAATAGTTAACTAACCCATGATCAATAATTAACTAACCCATTATCAATAGTTTACTAGCCCATTATCAATAGTTAACTAGCCTAAGATCAATTAGTTAACAAGCCCATGATCAATAGTTAATGAGCCCATTATCAATAGTTTATTA
Source organism: Sequoiadendron giganteum (assembly GCA_007115665.2). NCBI lineage: Eukaryota > Viridiplantae > Streptophyta > Pinopsida > Cupressales > Cupressaceae > Sequoiadendron > Sequoiadendron giganteum. The sequence goes on from CM021104.1 coordinate 133,496,938, forward strand.
GCCCACAATCCATAGTTAACTAGCCCATTATCAATAGCTAACTAACTCATTATCAATAGTTAAATAGCACATTATCAATTAGTTATCTAGCCCATTATCAATTAGTTAACTAGCCAATTATCAATAGTTAACTAGCCCATTATCAACAGTTAACTAGTCCATGATCAATAGTTAAGTAATCCATGATCAATAGTTAACTAACCCATTATCAATTAGTTAACTTACCCATGATCAATTAGTTAACTAACCCTTGATCAATAGTTTACTAGCCCATTATCAATAGTTTACTAGCCCATGATCAATAGTTAACTAACCCATTTTCAATTAGATAACTAGCCCATGATCAATAGTTAACTAACTCATTATCAATTAGTTAACTAGTCCATGATCAATTAGTTAACTAACCCATTATGAATAGTTAACTAACCAATTACCAAAATTTAACTAGTCTATGATAAATAGTTAACTAACACATGATCAATAGTTAACTAACTGATTATCAATAGTTAACTAGCCCATTGTCAATTAGTTAACTAGCCCATTGTCAATTAGTTAACTAACCCATTATCTATAGTTAACTAACTCATGATCAATAGTTAACTAACCCATGATCAATTAGTTAGCTAACCCATTATTAATTGCTAGTTATCCCATGATCAATAGTTAACTAGCCCATTATCTATAGTTAACTAGCCCATTATCAATAGTTAGCTAGCTTATGATGAATTAGTTAACTAAACCATTATCAATTAGTTAACTAACCTATTATCAATAATTAACTAACCCATTATCAATTAGTTAACTAACCTATTATCAATAATTAACTAACCCATTAGAAATTAGTTAACTAACCCATTATCAATTAGTTGACTAACCCATGATTAATTAGTTAACTAACCCATGATCAATTAGTTAATTAATCGATTATCAATTAGTTAACAACCCCATTGTCAATTAGTTAACTCACCCATGATCAATAGTTTACTAACCAATTATCAATAGTTAACTAGCCTATTATCCATAGTTAACTAACCCATAATCGATAGTTAACTATCCCATGATCAATTAGTTAACTAGTCCATGATTAATAGTTAACTAACAAATCATCAATATTTAACTAGCCTATGATCAATTAGTTAACTAGCTCATGATCAATAGGTAACTAGCCCATGATCAATTAATTAACTAACCCATGATCAATTTGTTAACTAACCCATGATAAGTAGTTATCTAGTCCATGATAAATAGTTAACTAGCCCATGATCAATAGTTAACTAACCCATTATCAATTAGTTAACAAGCCCATTATCAATAGTTAACTATCTCATATCGATAGTTAACTAACCCGTGATCAATAGTTAACTAGCCCATTATCAATAGTTAACTAACCCATTATCAATTAGTTAACTAGCCCATTATAAATTAGTTAATTAACCCATTATCAATTAGTTAACTATCCCATTATAAATTAGTTAACTAACCCATGATCATTAGTTTACTAGCCCATTATCATTAGTTAACTAATCCACGATCAATAGTTAACTAACCCATCATCAATTAGTTAATTAACCCATGATCAATAGTTAACTAACCCATTATCAATAGTTAACTAACCATTTATCAGTAGTTAACTAGCCCATTATCAATTAGTTAACTAATCCATGATCAATTAGTTAAGTAGCCTTGCCATGCCCATAATTTTAACCTAAGGACATAACACAACATTCATTTTTTTTCTTTGAATTACCACAATTTTTCAAGCATCATACCTCACATGATGACTAACTTGATTTCAGTGGATGATTTATAGAACATTCTTGTTCAAGGGAATTACTTCATTGGATAATTTTTTTCTTGGGTTAACTATATAAACTGAGGAAGTTCAAGTTCTTGTGATGAGGTCAAGACTTAAATGATTTCCTATGAACTGAAAATAAACATATATGAGTAACCAAATTTATCCTTAAAATTATTGCTCTAAGTGTTATTTCCCATCATGACACCAAGTTATTTGCAAGATCCTTTGACTACCATTATTGTGCGAACTTACATTAGGGTGTATTGTATATTTGGGGGCATCAAGAGTGACCCTGAATTATGGATTTCCTCTAAGGACAATTCCTTAGTGTATTTAAAAATGTTAATATAATACCTTTTAAGAGAAATAACTAGATAAAGTAATAATAATAATTTAATTTACGAGTTCAACCCATGCCACCTTAATGCTAATTTTATTCTTGTCATTTATTTTGTTCTCACAAAATCTATAATTATTCATGAAAATATATATCTTAAGAATATCTCCTTTAATCCTTAAATTTTCAAGATTTATACCTTATCTTTTGCTAAATTTATTTTACAAGCTAAATTTTCATGGAATAATTCGCAACAAGATAAATTGATAATTTTTTTTATCACTTTCCCATAAAAATTAAGTAACATTTGAATTCGAACATTCTTAATAAATTAATAATTATTAATATTTTATTAATTTACTAAATTTATTAAATTAATAAATAATAACATTAATCTAATTTACTAACTTTATTAAAGAAATTAATGAAAAAAGAAAAAAACTTATTTATTTATTTACTTATTTTTCTATCCTAGTATGAGATATGTGGGATTATATTCAAATACCAATTATTATACTAAATATTGAAACATCTTCCAAACTATAATGTTTTACCCTATTAACTAGCCCCTTATTTTAAGATTAGGAAAAAGGGGAGTAATAATAGTATTCAAGTTCATACGTAAGGACTAAATTTAAACTAACTTAAACTCCTATTTTTTTTGTTTTATGAAGATTGAGGTGGGTCCCTCTTTCCACCTTGTATTCTTGGTGTGAAGTATTTTAATTACCTTTTTGTCTTTTTTTTAAAAGTTCCCTATAGACAGTGCTTAGGATGACTTAGACTTTCATCATAATTTTTTTATTACGTCGAAGGCGTCCCCATGCTTTGGTTTCCGCTCGCTTTGGTTTCCGCTCGTTTTTAGTGGTTTCCGCTCGTTTTTAGTGCACTGTCTATGCATCTGATGCAAGGGCCTTGTTTTTAGCACTACGGAAGAAGGCAATCTATGCGTACTCTCCGTGCGTTAGTTTTATTTTTATTTATTTTATTTATTTTTACTTTTTTATCTTCTTTAAATTTTATTTTTATTATTATTTTTCTATTTTATCTTCTTTAAATTTTATTTTTATTAATATTTTTAATATTTAGTTTGATTGATTAATAATTGAATATTTACTTAATGTTATTTTTTATAATAGTTATTTTTTTAAATAATTTTTTTTTTATAATGTTTTAGATTTTATTTTGTATATAAAAAATAAGAAAAAATAATTTTGTATATAAAAAATAAGAAAAATTAATATAAATTATTTATTATATATTTAGTTTGATTGATTAATAATTGAATATTTACTTAATGTTATTTTTTTTTATAATAGTTTTTTTTTTAAATAATTTTTTTTTATAATATTTTAGATTTTATTTTGTATATAAAAAATAAGAAAAATTAATATAAATTGTAGAAATATTTTAATTATTTTATTTATTATATATAATTTACATATATTTTAATCTTTTAAATTATTTTATTTTATTTAAAGAGTTTTATATTACTATTATAATTAATATTTAATAGATTACTATTATAAATAGAAATACAGTTTATTATTATATGCAATACATAAATTTTAATATTTTAAATTATTTTATTTTATTTTAAGAGTTATTTTTATTTATTTAACCTACTTTTTTTGAATGGTAGAGATAATACCTAATGTGAGACATTTGCATCATGCAAAGTCTAATAACCTAAGTGTAACATTCAACATGCTATTTCACATTATTAGAGTATTATTTCAACAAGAGGTTATTCAACATTAGAGTACTTAAACTATTTCTCACATTATACTACTAGACTAAAGTTATTATAATTAATAAATAATATATTTTTATATAATACAAATTACAAATTAATATATAAATATAATGCAATACATAATAATACATGTATTGCAATTATATATTGCATTATATTTATATATTAGTTATACCAGTCTTTTTTTTTCGCGAAACTTTTTAACTGTACTTGCTATGTGGTTGTGTAGCAATCTGACGGACTTGGACTTGCGTACAAAGCATGAAAGTCTTTGAGGAGATAGTACCTGCAATTTTTTAATTATTATTATTTTTATAATGCTCTCCCTCGGATAATTGATTATTCACCATGATACCTGCAATTTTTTAATTTCTATTTTTTTTATAACACTCTCCTCGGATAATTGATTAACTTATCTTTTTAGAATGTTGATGGATTTGAATTTGGCATATAATTCTTACAATTCATAATTATTTAGATTAAAAGTATTTTAATTATTAATTGTTAATTGTGGGAATATATTTAAATTATTTTGATATGTTTATGTTTTTAAATTTTATTGCTAATTTATTATTATTTATTATTTATTTTTTATGTCATGAGTTTTGAAGTTAGGAATAATATAATAGTATTTTTTTTAGTTTAATTGAATTTTAAAAATAAATATATTGTTTAATTTTATTAATTATAAAAAATATATTCTAATGACAAGATTCACTATATTGTCTTCGGCGTACCCATTGCACCCCAAGGTGCGATTGCTAGTTTCTTAACATGCAACACATAATCTCAAGTCCAAATAAGGTTCGCTAGCGGGAGGATATAATTAATTTAATGGGCTTTCTCGTCCATTTTAAAATGCTTTGTTCTTTTTGTCTTACATTTAAACGTGGAGAAGGAAGGCTTATGCTTGGATTTTCGAAAAGGAGACACCCAACACCATGTGACTTAGGGAGGATGTAGCTTAATCTACACTCGTTTTTTTTTTTATGCCATTATCACCAATGCCCAAATTTTAGAAAAAGAGAAAAGAAGATCTGATTTTTTTATTTCGCTGCCCTAAATGAGCATTGCCTAAGGATATCTCGGTGGAACCCTACTACTAGAACTTCAAACCCTTTACATATTCATTTATTTACTTCTATTCATTGTTGTATAATCACTTATATATTCATTATTTACACATCATTTTCATCTCCTCTTTTTTTTTTCTCCAAAAACTAACACAAAAAGAGGTAACAAATTACCAACCTATAATCCATTCAATTTGGCAAGATGGATGCACACAACAATGTTCTCTCCAAGCCTTTGTTTCCAAATCTTTTACGCCCTTTCTTTTCTTTTTTTTGCTCTTCTCCCCAATTGATAGCCCAAAATAATTGGTATATATGGTATCTATCCTATCTATCAGGAATGCCTAGATTGAATAGTTTTTTTTTCCCAAAAATAATAACTCCCTTAACACCCTAACACTCGTGATAAATTTCCAAATGACATGTGTTGCCTTCCCCTTTGAACACCCTTCACCCTTTTGATGAGTAGGCTCTTGAAACATGCATATGCTTTGAATTTCGTCACTTGAAGAAGGTGCTTCTAAAAAAAGGGTCTAAAGCTTCCAAATTAATGTTTAAACCCAAAAAGTTACCCCCAAGGCTTAACCCTATGACCTAAGGTCAAGAAAATACTACCAAACATAACTAAAACATCTTAAATTACTTTGAGACTTGGGTTTTAAAATGTTACCACAACCATTGCACTAAGCATGAAATTGGATAATAGGGTGATATGCTTACTAATACTCATGAATCACCATGACACATGTCACCTTGGCGTTCCCCAAATCCATTGGTCACGGCTAACCTGCACACTCAATTGCAAACGTTAACCCATCATCATAATAAAACAAAACATGTGATTGCAATATAATATCTATGTAAAAACATTTTAAGGACTAAGCCACTCATCACATTTATTCACCTCATTGAATAATTATCATATTATTAACAAAACTAGTTCCAACAAGATAAATCATAATTGCACTACATCTGATATCTACAATTCTGTCTAATCATATTATCATCTTCTCATAGGATAATAATAAGAAAATCATCTTAAGTACTCAAAATTTTTCAATTCAATGTTAGCATCTAAGAGAAATGAAGGTGATAAAACATAATTACTTGAATCAAATCAACTATTAGCTAGAACACTCCAACATTAATCCGAAATCCAATTCCTATTAACAAGGGTGCACAACTGCATAGGCCTTAGAAACACTTCACATAATAACTAATTATTTGTATCATTTGTGTACTTGACATTATAGATTATGTAATCACCATGGCGTGAGAGGACATATTCTTCCATTCTATCACCTAATACAATAAATTGGCACATCAAAAATATCAACTAAAAATTGTACACTATAATATATCACTCCACATTATTCACTTTTAATTATTTAGGTTTTCCTCTACTCCCTCTTTGTTAGGTTTAAAATATGACTCACATGAGTCACATCCCATGGGATCCTCTTTACACTTCCCTAACAAGCTCAATTCAAATAAAACTACTTAAATCATCAAATTAATTCAACTATTCCACATGATGATAAAACCATTAATTAAGTAAACGAGTTGAAAACAATTGCATTGGGGGTTGAGCCTTACAATCCCATTTTTAATTAGTTAATTAAACCATTATCAATTAGTTAACTAGCCCATGATCAATAGTTAACTAACCCATTATCAATAGCTACCTAACCCATGATCAATAGTTAACTAGTCCATGATCAATAGTTAACTAGCCAATTATCAATTATTAACTAGTCAATTATCAATTCGTTAACTAATCCATGATCAATTAGTTAACTAGCCCATTATCAATAGTTAACTAACCCATGATTAATAATTAACTAGCACATGATAAATAGTTAACTAGCAGGTGATCAATAGTTAAGTGACACATGATCAATAATTAACTAACCCATTATCAATAGTTAACTAGCCTAAGATCAATTAGTTAACTAGCACATGATCAATAGTTAACTAGCCCATTAACAATAGTTAACTAACCCATGATCAATAGTTAACGAACCCATTATCAATAGTTAACTAACCATTATCAATTAGTTAACTAACCTATGATCAATTAGTTAACTAACCCATGATCAATAGTTAACTAACCCATTATCAATAGTTAACTAACCCTTTTATCAATAGTTAACTAGCCCATTATCAATTAGTTAACTAGCTCATGATCAATTAGTTAACTAGCCCATTTTCAATTAGTTAACTAACCTATTATTCATTAGTTAGCTAACCCATTATCAATTAACTAACTAACCCATGATCAATTAGTTAACTAGCCCATGATTAATAGTTAACTAGCTCATTATCAATAGTTGACTAGCCCATTATCAATAGTTAACTAGTCCATGATTAATAGTTAACTAGCGTAAGATCAGTTAGTTAACTAGAACATGATCAATAGTTATTTAGCCCATTATCAATTAGTTAACTAACCCATTATCAATTAGTTAATTAACTCATGAACAATTATATAACTAGCCCATTATCAATTAGTTAACTACCCCATTTTCAATTAGTTAACTAGCCCATTATCAATAGTTAACTAGTTCATGATCAATTAGTTAACTAACCCATTATCAATTATTTAACTAACCTATTATCAATTAGTTAACTAGCCCATTATTAATTAGTTAACTAGTTGATTATCGATTAGTTAATTAACCCATTATTAATTAGTTAACTAACCCATGATCAATAGTTTACTAACTCACTATCAATAGTTAACTAGACTATTATCAATAGTTAGCTAAACCATGATCAATAGTTAACTAACCCATTATCAATTAGTTAACTAATCCATGATCAATAGTTAACTAGCCCATTATCAATAGTTAACTAACCCTTTATCAATAATTAACTAGCCCATTATCAATTAGTTACTAACTCATGATCAATTAGTTAACTAGCCCATTTTCAATTACTTAACTAACCCATTATCAATTAGTTAACTAGACTATGATCAATAGTTAACTACCCCATTATCAGTTAGATAACTAATCCACAATCAATTAGTTATCTAACCCATTATCAATAGTTAACTAACCTATGATCAATAATTAACTAGCACATGATAGATAAATAACTAGAACATGATAAATAACTAACTAACCTATGATCAATAGTTAACTAACACATTATCAATAGTTAACTAGCCTAAGATTAATAGTTAACTAACCCATTATCAATAGTTAACTAGCCTATTATCTATTAATTAAATAGCTCATTATCAATTAGTTAATTATCCCATTATCAATTAGTTAACTAACATGGTCAATAGTTTACTAGACCATTATCAATAGTTAACTAGCCCATTATCAATAGTTAACTAACCCATGATCAACTAGTTAACTATCTCATTATCAATTAGTTAACTAACCCATGATCAATAGTTAACTAACCCATTATCAATTAATTAACTAACCTATTATCAATAGTTAACTAGCCCATTATTAATTGTTAACTAGCCCATCATCAATTAGTTAACTAGCCCACTTTTAATTAGTTAACTAGCCCCTTATCAATTAGTTAACTAACCCATTATCAATTAGTTAACTAACCCATTATCAATTAGTTAATTAACCCATGATGAATTAGTTGACTAACCCATTATCAATAGTTAACTAACCCATTATCAATAGTTAACTAGCTCATTATCAATTAGTTAACTAGCCCATGATCAATTAGTTAACTAGCCTATTATCAATTACTTAACTAACTCATTATCAATTAGTTAACTAACCCATGATCAATATTTTACTAACCCATTATCAATAGTTAACTAGTCCATTATCAATTAGTCAACTAGCCCATTATCAATTAGTTAACTAACCCATGATCAATTAGTTAATTAGCCCATTATCAGTTAGTTAACTAGCTCATTATCAATAGTTAACTAGCCCATTATCAATTAGTTAACTAAACTATGATCAATTAGTTAACTAGCCCATTATCCATAGTTTACAAGTCCATTATCAATTAGTTAACTAACCCATTATCAATTAGTTAACAAGCCCATTATCAATTAGTTAACTAATCCATTTTCAATTAGTTAAGCAGCCCATTATTAATTAGTTAATTAGTCCATAATCAATAGTTAACTAGCCCATTATCAATAGTTAACTATCTCATTATCAATAGTTAACTAGTCCATGATCAATAGTTAACTAGCATAAGATCAATTAGTTAACTAACCCATTATCAATAGTTAACTAGCCCATTATCAATTAGTCAACTAGACAATTATCAATAGTTAACTAGCCCATTATAAATAGTTAACTAACCCATGATCAATTAGTTAACTAACCCATGATCAATAATTAACTAGCCCATGATCAATCGTTAACTAGCCCATGATCAATTAATTAACTAACCCATGATCAATAGCTAACTAGCCGATGATCAATTAGTTAACTAGTTACCCATTATCAATAGTTAACTAGCCCATTATCAATAGTTAACTAGCCTAAGATCAATTAGTTAACTAGCCCATGATCAATAGTTAACTAGCCCATGATCAATAATTAACTAGCCTATGATCAATTAGTTAACTAACCCATGATCAATACTTAAGTAAACCATGAAGTTAACTAGCCCATTATAAATTAGTTAATTAACCCATTATCAATTAGTTAACTAACCCATGATCAATAGTTTACTAGCCCATTATCAATTGATAGTTAACTAACCCATTATCAATAGTTAACTAGCCCATTAGCAATAGTTAACTAATGCATGATCAATTAGTTAACTATCCCATTATCAATTAGTTAGATAACCCATTATCAATAGTTAACCAACCCCTTATCAATTAATTAACTAACCCATGATCAATAGTTAACTAACCCATTATCAATTAGTTAACTAACCCATGATCAATAGTTTTTTATTAAAGGAAAACATAGGTTTTGATGGGACTTGAAACCCAATACAAAATGGTTTTGAAGGGACCACAACCCTATCAAAGGAGAGCAAGCTGCATCAGAAAGAAAAAACATATACCATATGCAACCAAACAATAACAACGTTTAAGAATACAACACGGCACACAAGCCAGACAAGAAGAGGCAAGGGCCAAAACCCCTTAACCGAAAATAAATAGGTTTTACTTGGGACCTTAAACCCAAAGGTTTCAAAGGGACCTTAAACCCTCAACCTGGTTTTTTTGGGACCATGAACCCAAAAGAGAGCCATGCTGCATAACTCCCAAACCCAACAAGTTGAGCCCAACAAAGACAACCCAACTGACAGTCAACACCCAACCAACATAACTCCTTACCACTTCAATATGAAGGAGACCCACCTCCATAGGAGGTAAAGGGAAACATACAACCAACTGAACCAACCTAACACAGTTCAATCTTACTAAGCAACACCTTCCAACTTCTTCATCATAAACCTTCTCCACCTCAATAGAAGAAAGTACCACCTCAATAGAAAAATCCAAAGAAGACAAAAGATATCGAAGTAAGAAACTAGCCCAACCCAATCAAGAACTCTCCACCTCAATATGAGAGATCAAAACCAGACCAACAAAAAGGGTAACATAATCCCCCTTCAAAACCCTACCATCAGGAAGGGCCTGCCTCTAAATGGCCAATAAGTAGAGATTTAGAGATAAGTAACTGAGATTAAAAACTCTGCACATAAAATAAATGGAGAACCTACCACAAAGAATCCCCAGCAAGAGTCCAATAGGGGAATCCTGAAACCCACAGGCTTCCTTAGAAAAAGTACATACAGTCTTGCACATCTTCAAACCATCCCAACAAAGAAATAAGGAGGGGACGTAAAGCCAACAAGAAGCCCATATGAGGAAGAGTAAGGCACTATCAGAAACCCAACACCCCCACAAAATGCTCCAGGACAAGAGGCACAACTTACAGCCAAGCTAGGCAACCTCCATAGGCAAAAGAAAAATCAAGGTACAATTAAAGAAACCCAAAAGTAGTGAGAGTGAAGAGAGAACCCAACATTGCAAAACACCATTCTGCCTGACATGCCAGTCAGAGCCTATAATAGGGCATCTCTCCACATACAACCCCACCCCAAGCCATCCCACCACTATACCTGGCATCCATAATAGATCCTCAATGAATCCCATCAACACACGATCAGTAGCAATGAGCCCCAAAGAAAGACCACTAGAGCCTACACTGAGCAGTTTAAGGCAAGCACTTAACAGTAGAGGATTAGGAGAGGAGGCTAGACAATAAAATAGACCATCCGATCCCACATTCCAGTAAGGATCTAAGACAAACCATAAAATCTATGTACATAGCTCAACATTAGGCAGAACCACCCCCAACATCAAGGAGAAACTAAAGCTCAAGGCCATATCGACCAAAACAAGAGACTCCACAAGAAGGAGCCAAAAAAATAAAAACCACCGACCTCGCAATAGAAGATCAAAAACCATTCGTAATACTCCAAAGATGTCATCAAACAAATCCGGGCCATCATCCTCCCCTACAACAAAACACCTATGTGCCACACCAACACATAAGGCATTGAAGGCCTAGGGAAAAGTAGCGCCAACAGGAGAAGAAATGGCATGAAGGAGAAAGAACGTAGGCTCAATTGCCATCTGTGCACCAGAAAAAAGATGCCCTGGTGGGGAACCCCAATCATCCACCTCACCCTCATCCTCTGCAGCCTCCTCGCTCTTAGAAGATTCAAAAGAGCCTCTCTCGCTCAAACAGCTCCGCCCGCCGCTTGCCATATCTAACTAATGTTAGCCCATGATCAATAGTTAACTAACCCTTTATCAATAGTTAACTAGCCCATTATCAATTAGTTTACTAGATTATTATCAATAGTTAATTATCCCATGATCAATAGTTAACTAGTGCATTATCAATAGTTAACTAACCCATGACGAATAGTTAACTAGCCCATTATCAATTAGTTAACTAATCCATGATCAATTGGTTAACTAGCTCATTATCAATAGTTAACTAACCCATGCTCAATAATTAGCTAGCCCATGCTAAATAGTTAAATAAAATATGATCAATAGTTAACTAACCCATGCTCAATAATTAACTAACCCATTATCAATAGTTAACTAGCCTAAGATCAATTAGTTCACTAGCCCATGATCAATAGTTAACTAGCCCATTATCAATAGTTAACTAAATTTTGATCAATAGTTAACTAGTCCATTATCAATAGTTAACTAGCCCATTATCAATTAGTTAACTAGCCTAGGATCAATTAGTTAACTAGCACATGATCAATAGTTAACTAGCCCATTATCAATAATTAACAAGCCCATTATCAATAATTATCTAATCCCTTATAAATAGTTAACTAGTCCATTATCAATTAGTTAACTAGCTCATGATCAATAAGTTAACCAGGGATAACTTTAAGAAACCCCCCCTCGGTGAAGGTGTAAAATCCCGATGAATCTTTTATTTTATTTGAAAAAAAATATTAATTTTTTTAGCGAATCTATGCACATTATTAAAAAAGTTTATAAAATCCTAGTGAATCTTAATGAATAATTGGTAAAAAATAATAATCACAGTGGTGAATCCTAGTGAATATTCACTAAAAAGATTAATTACAATGGTGAATCTCTCATTTAAAAAGTTGCATAGTTGGTCAACGCAATTCCCCCATATTTGAATCGTTGTATTGGGGGGACATCTCTAAGTGTCCTACCAATGATGTTCACTCACACTGATAAGGCTTTCATACTCCACCTAGGGTTCACACTCACTTTGTCATCCTCATGTTTGCACCGTTGTAATTCATGTCAACGCTTGTCGTGGTGTGAGATCCACTAAGGTACAGGTACACCGCTTGTGTAATTCTAGAGAATCAAGAAGGGAATCTACAATATTCGCACCAAGCTCTTGGAAAGATGTCTGATCAAAGATCTGTTTGATCTCCACCATTCACTGTTGTCAATAGTTCATGACATACATCATCTTCCATTAGCTTAGTATGTTGTTTGATCAACCTCGTTTAATCTCAGCTGCTCATTCTTGTTGTCAATGTCACCCACATCATTATAATTGGGCCCCACTACATAATGTTGCCTTCTCATCATTGCGTTGGGGGGAAATTTTAAATGTTACCATCGATTAGCAATTTAGTTTTTTAATCAAATGGTTGTAGGTTGATTCCGTGGCCTAATACGCACATGCCTTTTAAAAGGCTTGTTGAGGCCCGAAATTTGTTTTGGGCCACAAAATTAGATTTAATCATTTGACCCAAAACAAATTTTGGGCCTCAACAAACCTTTTAAAAAGGCATGTGTGTATTAGGCCGCGAAATCAACCTACAACCGTCTGATTAAATAGCTAAGCGGTGATTTGATGACAATAAATAAAAACCCTATTCAAGGCTAAAATATATGTGGAATTAAATGGTAATTTATTATTGTGGCGATATTTCCCCAAAATTAATGGTATGAATATAATATTACTGGCGAATATAATTGATATTTGTGATTATAGTATAAATTGATGGAAAATCAGTTCCAATGACGTATTGTTTAAAATATAATACATAGGCGAATTAATCGAGACAATTTTTTTTTTGTAAAAACCTGGCGATTCAACATCGTTTTTAGCTTGTACTATTCACCATTTCTGGAGGTCCCGATTTCAATTATTCACCAATTGGCAAAGATTCACCACTAAAATTTTCCTTGAAGTTAACTAGCCCATTTTCAATTAGTTAACTAACCCATGATCAATTAATTAACATACCAATTATCAATAGTTAACTAACCCATTATCAATAGTTAACTAGCTCATTATCAATAGTTAACTAACCCATGATCAATAGTTAACTAGCCCATTATCAATTAGTTAACTAATCCATGATCAATTAGTTAACAAGCCCATGATAAATAGTTAACTAGCACATGATCAATAGTTAACTAAACCATTATCAATAGTTAACTAGCCTGTTGTCAATAGATAACTTGCCCATGATCAATAGTTAACTAGCCCATTATCAATAAATAACTAGCCCATGATCAATAGTTAACTAGCTCATAATCAATAGTTAACTAACCCATTATCAATTATTGTCTAGCACATTATCAATTAGTTAACTAGCTCATTATCAATTAGTTAACTAACCCATGATCAATTAGTTAACTAGCCAATTATCAATAGTTAACTAACCCATTATCAATATTTAACTAGCCCATGATCAATAGTTAACTAATCCATGATCAATATTTAACTAACCCAATATCAATAGTTAACTAGCCCATTATCAATAGTTAACTTGCTTAAAATCAATTAGTTAACTAGCCCATGATCAATAGTTAACTAGCTCATTATCAATAGTTAACTAACCCATGAACAATAGCTAAGTAGTCCATTATCAATTGGTAACTAACCCATTATCAATATTGTTGATGGGTGTTTTAGCACTTCTCAATATAGGTAATGCATAGGTGCATCACCTCTCTTGAAATGAAATCTTAGACAACAAGTTGCTCAAAATCATCCCAAGGTCTCTTGGGTGTCAGGTCATGACAATGCTTGGAATAGTTCAATTGGTTGATATGTTTTTCTAGTAACACAGGGCCTACCTTTATGGTTTACAAAGCATGGGAAGTTGAGTCTACAAATGGAGATTCAAAGTGCTGGAAGTGAATGAACATCACCTGCCCACTCAAAACAACAAGCTTAAGTTCACAAAGTTCATTTGATTTAGCTTTGTGGTGATGTCTGAAATCCTATTCTAACAAAGAGTTAAAAGAAAAAGCAAAAGAGGAAGGGTTACGAAAGCTATTCTAAGTCTAAGCATAAATGAACATTAATAATGGTGGCTGCTACAGTAGACAAACTTTTTAAACTAGGTTTTGCTTGACCAAGAGAAGCCTACAACTACACAAAACCACTGCTAATTTTCAGATTGCACATGCACATCATGAACATGCAATTGAACTAAGTTGCAACAATGAAATATGGAAGCCTAGGCTAACTTTGCACAACAATTTGTCATCGACAAGTGCCAAAAGTATGGGCTAGAAGTTCATCAACATACCATAACAACAAGCAACATTGTCATAACCATTCAAGAAACTAACAACTAAGTCTAACATGGGAGTTGAACCATGCATGCATAATGAACAAACTCAAAAGAAACACCCATAAATCATGCAATGCTTCTCTCTATTGCTGAAAAATGTCTTTTACACTAGTTCTCCAACTATCTACAAATGACAGACAAACCCTTATTTATAGTTTTCCAAAGTCCAAATGAATGGCTAGGATTGATTTACATTGCGTGGCTCAGATTTTTTTTACATTAGGGTTTTACCTACCCCCATTACATAGGAATTTAAAATACACCATTTTTCTTATTTCTATTTTGTCCTGTAGTGACTCGTCACTGTAGTAGTTTTTCATCTAGCAGATTGCCCTTTTACTGTAGCTGAAATTGTTTGAAGGCTGCCCCTTTGCTTGATATATTTGTACTATTTCTTCAACTAACCAAATGTGTCCTTTTACTGACTAGTACCACTGAGAATCAGGTGAATTGCTCCCAATCTTGCATAACAACTCTTGATGGATCAAGATCATTTATGAAAGGAAAAACAACTCATGATTTTGACTTTAATGGACAACTTTTGGGTTGCCTTGGCACTGACTTCCTCAAGACGAGATTTATGAGTTTCCTTTTCTTATGCAAGTTAGTCCTCCTTTGATATCCATCAATAAGAATAATCTTTAGCAACTTCAGAATTCCATTTCCATTCTTTGTATGCGAATTCTTTATCTCTATTCTATTTAGCAGGCCTTCCAGGATGAATGTCCACATGTTGGCCACCTTGATAATCCTTTAATTGACTGCCCTTTCCGTTAGGGTATTATTTCAACATGAATTATCAATCATTTTCATAACCCTAATTGGAATGTGAGTCCCTCGTAGATGGAGCTTTGAAATATCTCCATGCTTCTCCATGTGTTATCCTTTCAACAATGCCCTCTTTACACCTCATAAGTAAAGCCTTGCAAAACAACATATCACATTAATCAAATCCACATGATATTAAATATAGATTATTCGAGTCATAAAGCCCCGAGTACCCAATTTAAAAAATGTCAATAAAAACTCCTCCTTCGAACTTTCATTCCTTATATTTCAATCCTCATTAAAGCCACCCACTTTGATAAGTCATTTCGACTTGCAAATACCCATTATATTCCTTGTATTCAGCGCCTACAATAGTGTTGGCCTGTGATCGATGTTGGATAGACACTTATGATGTAGGAAAACCATGGTAGAGGGCCACTTTAGTGGAGAGGTGAGCAGTGGCATTCATCAATAGGGAACCCACATTCATCTTGGCTATTTGATCCTTCACCTCCAACGGTCCTTTAACTTCCAACTTTGCCTCTTCACCCTTTCAATGATAATATTTTGAGATTATGCATAGCTATTACTAAAAATAACTAGGATCGAATGATTTCCACACTACCATAGGTTAGATACTGCTTGGTCTCGAAAGTAGAATAAAGGGATCCCCCATTCACAATTAGAGCATCACCACCGCCGCATTCATTTTATTAAATACCACCACAGGAGATGGCTACCACCACAAAAGACTCAAGGGATGGCCACCTAGAGAGAGGAAACCTGAATGTCGTCATAGCCATCAGACCCCACAAGGAAGATTTTCGTCTGGTAGAGGAATGTGGTGTGCCGTGAGGAGGATGCCATAGAGAAGATTTTGGTGCAAGGTCAACCAGTGACATTGCGGTGCCTACCAATGATAAGTTTTCCATCCCTCAAAGTAGGGTGTAATTGACAAAGTGACCCACCTTCGTCATTCTAAATTATTTTTAGTCCCTTATTCTTTCGAATGAGAATAGGTAGTTCTTCTAAATAGCACCCAAGTTGATATTGCCTATGAATGATCCTCCCCCCATGACTTACGGGTAGACAGACTTGACAAGCATAGGATCCAATGCCATCATGATTGTTTTCCATCATTAAAACACTTCTTCCACTAGCGCCATTATCATAAGTTTATACTACAGAGTTCAAGAGCTACCACTTTATCAACATAGACGTAAGAGGTCCATAACATTGTAAGGCCTTGTCATAAATAACCTTGCAGTCATCCTAAAAGATGGGTTTGAACCCAATTTGCAATAATGCAATCATTTATAATCCCACTGCTCATGTCATCATGATTTTCATTGCCCCAACACCTGAGAGAAGTCCATCCTCAGAAAAAGCCCACCTTTAGTTATTCTGTCCTTTGGCCTTTGTCGGATGGAAGCTCATTTAGAAATACCCTATTAATCACCTGTGAAAGATGGAGATTGCCACCCTGTGAAGAAGTAAGGGCCATGGGTGATGACTTGGAGAAGACCGCTATAGACTCCACATGGATAGAGACCGCCCATAGGAGACTCCCAACATAGCTAAGGTGACGACCAACATGCTCGCGGAACCTGCATAGAAGAAGGGACTAGAGAGAGACATGGGGAACCTAGGGAGGCAACGTTATGAGGCAATGACGAAAGGGCCCACAGAGCTTGTGGATGGTGAGCCAACACCAAATGTGTGCATGGCCCAAACTTGAACAATACCCATGATCTCAACACAACAAATGTCCAACAATAGCCACCTTTATATGCTTGGATTCTTCATACTCCACCTGAACGTTTGTTCTAAACAACTCTCCACACCACCACCACCATCATCCAGGGGTCATGAACAATGCACACTCAAATATCTACGTTCCATGCCAATCTAGCAATGTCGTTATGAATTTGAAATCATTATTTTGTTGACACTCTAACACCATACTATGAAACGTCCATGTGTGAACGTCCTCTAAGATTGTGATGGGAGCAACAAACTCTGCATGCTGCACCTCCATAGGGAAGAGTAGGCGGATGGACATAGTAAACAAGTTGTCTTAGTGATGGAGGAGGGAACACAACCCCCCAACCCCAGGATGTCCGCAAAGGAAGAATGACCATGGCAATTATTCCCACCACATAGGATGGTCTCATGCCCCGAGCGACTTAAAATGCTTTCACTCTTATAGCTAAATCCTCATCGCCAACTAAGGATATCCTCAAGTTCGATGGATGGTCTTAATTTTGATGGATCTCATATGAAGTTCCCCGTAAGATGCTACTGTGCAAACAAGGTTTCATCATTCTTCGTTCATTCTCTACCTCGCCCATGTCATTCCACATTCTCAACATATGATTGCATTCTATTTAAGACTTTGAAAGGTGGCAAACACTTTAACTCGTAGATATAGGATTCAACATGAGGTGACCCTATCATTGTGTTTTATTGGCCCTCCATTTCTCTATGCTCGTTGCCCTCTGGAGCTAGCTTTAATCAACCCAGGACCTTAACGTTTAACCATAGAGTTGGCCAAAATCATTAAAATGATCTTTGCAGTCCCCCCATTATAAAATTAATGTTCGTAAATCATTTTCCCATGCCTGAATTGAGAAAATTTCATGGGAGGATGGACAACCCCATCCTATGGAGGAAGCTAGAATTGTGGGTGGCGATACAAGGAAAGTCTCTTGAATAGCATTGAAGATAGTGGACTTCACATTCCTAAAGTCCGCCCGTTAAGATCATTCCAGGTCGGGCCAAAATGGCGGCTGAGAGGCCTGTGGAGGCCGCAAGAAGAAGACGACAACAATGGGTTGCAGGCTCACAAAGTGGGAAGGCAACAAAGGACAACTATTGTGAAACAATTTTAGGGGAATGACCTTCTACAAGCAATGGCTTGTACGGGTGGATGCACTAGCGAGCATAGTAATGAGAACTCACTATAATTTTATGATTCATCTTGTGGGAGTTTTGTACACGGGGTCTCACCCAGTGGGATGACGTGAAGGGAAAGATGTTAGACAATGGTGGTCGGGAAAGGGTAGTCCGTGCATAAAGACCCATGGTCACCTCAGATTTAGATAATTTTGAGGCAACCAAGCTAGGGGTTGGCCTTGAAAATGGTAGCGACAGGCTAGAAATATCACCAGTGGGGCTTGCCATGCAGGCGTAAGTCAAGGGATGGCTGTTATGGGAGCGATGAAATGAGAATGGAGATCTGCAAAGGGCAACCCACAAACGTGGGTCTGTGGGACATGAAGGATGCCACGTTGAGGATGAATGTAGGATCAGCCACATGGGTGGACACCGAGGCTTGGCTGTAGGCAATGAATGAGTGTAACAATGAACAAAAATAGGAGAGCCGCGAATGTGGGTCTGCAAGGGTCAATGAACACCATGCAAAAAACCATAGGGAGTCTGCAATAACCAACTCGCAAAGGTAAATGACTTATCAAATCTTGGCTAGGTGAACCCGACCAATAAAAAACTGATCATTTTAAGGCACATGACCATCCCGAGCCTAGAAATGATGGTGTGTAAACAAGGAAAGAGTAAAACAACCCATCGGGAGCAAAAAAGGGGGTCTCTAGCTTCGGCAAGATGTGTGCGCGAAATATGCACAACAAATGGAGACTCGCTAGGGAAATGCTCCAGAGAATTTCAATGACAAACTGGAATCACGAACCCCTAATCTCTAGTTATAATCTTCTTGCTAGGGAAAAAAAACTAGACACTCGACCAAAGGATCAAAACCACTAGCTAACCCAACTCTCATTATGCCAAAAATCCAAGTGTGTGTAGTTGTGTTAATTCCTATCCTTTAGCCACTATAGGAACCTAAGCTCGATCAAGTTAAGCTACATAATTGATTCTAACTTCAAAAGAATATGGGACATTGCCTCGTTGCTAGTCAGACATCCATAGCCTCGATGAGGTTGTCATTGTGATTCTCCCGGACATTGATCTACTACTGGTCGAGCATCCATAGCCCTGGTAGAGTTATTCGTATCCTCCTGAAAGTTGATTTCCTTCTTTTTGATTTTCAATATTTTCTTTTCTTTACTTTCTTTTGATTTTTTCCTTTTCTTCTTTTCAATTATTTCACTTCAACCCACAAGTAGTGAAGCTTGCAATTAGGGTTGAGAATCACAGTGGCGTTGAAGTAGAATTTTAGATATTTCACTTAACTAGACTTGACAAAGGAATCTATAGGAACCACTAGATTCTTGAAGTATGTGAGATACGCAATATTTTAGAATACATCCGAGTCAAATCAACTAATGACCTATCCCCTTCAAACCAAACGTCCAAGTCACTTGACACTAAGAAAATATCTTCACCATCCACTCTAAAAGCTTGATTAAAGTTTAATGAAGAAATACATAGAAAAAACCCAGGCAATAAGAATGGTTGTGCACGTAAACCTATCCAACAGAAAACAAAGGGACCCCGAGCAAAGTAGCAACAAAGTGGAAGCAAGCAACAACAAACATAAAGAAAATAAAAAATAAAACACCTAAACTAACCAAAGTAGGAAAGCGGAAGAAGACCAAAATGAAATTACTCTCAAGAAGAATAACCTATGGAAAACCAACCTAACCTAACAAAAGAAGGAAAGTGAAACTATTTACACGACACCCATACTACTCAAAAACAACCATGTACAAAGATATTTACAAAGGACCACATTCAGGTAAGGAAAACCGACACCCACACCCATTGGATTTCATTATGTGTGCACAAGTAGAAGGGCAACTGTTACAATTGTAAGCCATGCAAATTCATCTTTATACTCAGAGAAAATAAGTTCAACATTGCAACATTCAAATTCAATCACATATTCGGGAAAAATCAACAATTGAGGAGGTTCATTTAACCCATGGTTGATCCAAAAACATGTTTGTCTCCCCTCATTCCCATAATAAAAATGATAAACATAACTATAAGAATTCACAAGAGAAAAGAAAGATAGAACCTAGATGGAAAGATGTGAAGGTGGTAGTGTTCGATAGTCGAGAGCGAGCACTACATCATCAATCGCTCTATCAACAACCTTCTAGGTGGACACAATGGATAGTGCAACATCGATCGTGCATTAAAAATCTCTTCCATGTTACCTGTGGGACTCACAACCTCCATTGGTTGTTCCTTAAGGAGAAACACTCTGTCTCGTCAATCCTCTGCAGTTTTGGTGTCTATTTGATTTTTGTTGTCAAGAGGCAATGTGTTGTCCCACCTTACCTAGGTGGTAAACTTAATTTTGTGATGTTCATTGTCATAGGAAGATGACATGGATGAATCTATCTTATTGCAACCTTTTGAACATGTGGGAGGATCAACAATGATCATGGCGGCAGGGCTCCTAGTTGCATCCTGTAGTTAGCTCTGTGTGTCATATTTGTTGGTAGCCAATGAAACACCCCCACCCTCATCTTCTTCTTCTTGCAATTTATGGGGCTCACCTTGATATTTACTCATTTCCTCTTGTTCATCATTGCCAGAGATGGAAAAGGAGTTCCTCTTTGAATCTGGAAACTCTAATATTTCACCCTGTTGAGGTTCCACTAATATCTCTTCATCGTTGCCTACTTCAAAAATGTACTCCTCAATGTTGGCATACCTCTAGAGTATAACTCCTAATGGAAAGAAGTATTAAATTAACAATACCTCTTCAAGGGGGCCAAGATTCACTATATGACTTCCTTTCAAGGAACATAAGGCCCATCATATAATGTATACAAATGCTCTCCAAGAGGGAAAAAATATTGATGACCTATGGGTAGCACTCCCATTTGATCCACTTCATCATTCAGAGGTTTGATACTGTACTGTTCTTCTACCATTTCTGTCCCAACATCTTCTTGGGGGCCATCTTCAGCTAAGCTGGCACTAGGTTCATGTTCTTGGACTTCTGGTTTAGTCCTTGGAGCAATTGTAGGGAGCAGAGCCCTTACTTGTCCCACCTAGTATTTGAATTGTTCAATGGCCCCTTGGCATAACACACATGCAAATTTGGAATGTGGAAAGTCATGGAGTTTGCACCAATTCAGGAGCAACAACACTTCCAAATCTTCTTGATGTTTTAGCTCTGACCAATCCCTTGTGAGTCTTGACATGAGTTCATTGTATCTTTCCATCATTGAATCTTCATCGTCATTTAGGAGGGAAGTCTAATGGTAAACAACCGTGACCTGTGTATGTTCCCACTCCTCTGGATCTTCATATTTAGATGCTTGATCAATATAATTCATGAAGGAAATTTCTTCTAATACCATTTCACTTATGATTTCTTCACCATTCTTTGCTGCCCCAAGGAATTCATCCTCTTCTTCCTCATTTTCTTCAACATTTTCATTGGATGTCCTAGCATGTGTTGCTACAATTTTTATTAATTCATCTTTGAATAACAATTATTTCTCTTCTTGAGTGGAGGATGGCCTTTCACTGATGGAGAAAAGATCTTTGAATTTAGGTTCAACTGAACCTTCATGGGGGTTCTTTGCTATCTCAATAAAATCAGCTCCTTGCCCTTGGTTTTCAATCTTAGTGTTTTTTGTCCAAGTACTTACTCCTATGGAGCTTCTTGGTTCATCATCAACATGCTGTCCTTCAGATGTTGAAAACCCTTTTACCTCATGAGATGAGTTCCCCTCATTGAGAGTTGGATGCTCTAACTTCTTCAAACCATCCCTGACTTTAATGATGATGTTGGCACATGACATGCAAGTGAATTATAAGAGGGGTGCATTGTGAAATCTACACCAACTAGACATCAATACATCTTCTGATATTTTCCCATCCTTATTGCTTAAGTGCTCTTGGGTAAACCCCTTGAAGGCCTTAGCCGCCATGTCTGCAAATTCCACTTCTGGGTCCACAAGGGCTAGGGGCTGGTATATTTCCCAGAAGAGGATTTCTCCTTGCAAGGCCTTCTCCACTCTTCCCAAGAAAGTTAGGCAGTGCAATTCGTTGTGTATGCATGCGTTATGGATCTGACACTTGTCAGCTAATGCAAACTACTACAATGGCTGCCTCAATCTCCTATTCATGATTGGAGAACTGGTGTAAAAGGAATTTTGCAACAATAGAGAGAAGCATTGCATGATTAATGGGTGTTTCTTTTGAGTTTTTTCATTATGCATGCATGGTTCAACTCCCATGTTAGACTTAGTTGTTAGTTTCTTGAATGAATATGATAATATTGCTTGTTTTTATGGTATGTTGATGAATTTATAGCCCATACTTTTGGCACTTGTTGATGACAAGTTGTTGTGAAAAGTTAGCCTAGGCTTCCATATTTCATTTCTGCAACTTATTTCAATTGTATGTTCATGATGTGCATGTGCAATCTGAAAATCAGCAGTCCTTAGAAGATTGCACTGGTTTTATGTAGTTGTGGGCTTCTCTTGGTCAAGAAAAACCCAGTTTAGGAAGTTTTTCTATGTAGCAACCACCATTGTTACTGTTCATTTATGCTTAGATTTAGAACATCTCTCTTAACCCTTCCTCTTTTGATTTTTCTTTTAACTCCTTGTTAGAGTAGGATTCCAGGCATCACCACAAAGCTAAATCAAATGAACTTGGTGAGCTTCAACTTGCTATTTTGAGTGGGCAGCTATTTTTCATTCACTGCCAACACTTTGAAACTCCATTTGTAGACCCAACTTCCCATGCTTTGTAAACCATAAAGGTCGTCCCTGTATTACTAGCAAAACACATCAACCAATTGAAATATTATGAGCATTGTCATAACCTAACACCTGAGAGACCTTGGGGTGATTTTCAGCAACTTGTTATTGGAGATTTCCTTTCAAGAGAGGTGATGCACCTATGGATTACCTGTGTTGAGAAGTGATAAAACACCCATAAAAAAAAATGGCACTAGAAGGAGGGCATGGTTGAACTTGAGGTTGCAAAGCTGAGAGTTGGAAGTTGAAAGGGACATTCAAATGAAAATCTGAGATAGGAAGATCTGATTGTATGCTAGAAATTTGAAATCGAAAGTTTGAAGGAAAACAACAACTGACCTAAAATGGAGCAGCAAATTTTAAATCCCCCATTTGTAGATGGTTGGAGAATTGGTGTAAAAGGAATTTTGCAACAATAGAGAGAAGCATTGCATGATTTATGGGTGTTTCTTTTGAGTTTGTTCATTATGCATGCATGGTTCAACTCCCATCTTAGAATTAGTTGTTAGTTTCTTGAATGACTATGATAATGTTTCTTATTGTTATGGAATGTTAATGAATTTATAGCCCATACTTTTGGCACTTGTTGATGATAAGCTATTGTGCGAAGTTAGCCTAGGCTTCCATATTTCATTTCTGCAACTTATTTCAATTGTATGTTCATGATGTGCATGTGCAATCTGAAAAATCAGCAGTCCTTAGAAGATTGCACTGGTTTTGTGTAGTTGTGAGGTTCTCTTGGTCAAGCAAAACCTAGTTTAGGAAGTTTGTGTATTGTAGCAACCACCACTGTTATTGTTCATTTATGCTTAGATTTAGAACATCTCTCTTAACCCTTCCTCTTTTGATTTTTCTTTTAACTCCATGTTAAAGTAGGATTCTAGGCATCACCACAAAGCTAAATTAGATGAACTTGGTGAGCTTCAGCTTGCTGTTTTGAGTGGGCAGTTGTTGTCCATTCACTTCCAACAATTTGAAACTCCATTTGTAGACCCAACTTCCCATGCTTTGTAAACCATAAAGGTCAACTCTGTGTTACTAGGCAAACACATCAACCAATTGAACTATTCTGAGCATTGTCATTACCTGACACTCGAGAGACCTTGGGGTGATTTTTACTTCAAGCTTCCTATCCAGGTTTTGAGCTGAAAATCTTTACAAGTTTTGCATTTTCACAATTTGATATTCTACTCAATTTTCCAAATGAAAATGAGCATTTCCCCGAATGGTTATGATTTGGGTATGCTGAAAAATTGCTTCTCAAGACAAATATGGATCATTTTACATAATGTTTATTACTTGGGTGTGTGGTATTAAACATGAAATCCATAAACTTGAACTCAGGCACTAGATTTTTTCTTATTACTCTAATTGTCGATTATATTTCCAAATTTCTTATTATTTCAAGTGTCTTGGATTAGGTCCGTTATACTCTAATCTTTGAACATCAAATGAAGATAGACTTATGAGAATAATATTATAGAATTCTCATCTTCATTAGTCATTGAATGAATAACTTGCTAAGTTCCCTTTCATCTCTTGCATTTCTAATATGCTTTTCTCAACAGTTTCCTTCACAACTAGTCTGGACACTCTAATAGATCTTTTCTTCCCAATTCTATATGCTCGATCCATTGCTTGATCTTTAGAAGTAGCAGTTAAGTTTATACCTACTCCTGCAAATTTTAGATTTGTAGAATAAATGTGAGAAAATAGTTATAATTGTCTCTATTGGTTGTGATAGACAAACTGGACAATCAAAATCATCTCCATCTTGCAAAATCAACAGTAGTTTTTAAAGAAAATTAGGATTGCTTGAAGCATCTTCAAATTTTAAAGATGATATAAGTAGTTGCACATCATATGGATACAAATTTGGATAATTACAAAGTTGGCGTAGAGTGGAGGAGGTTGGTGAAAATTGTGAAGTGCAACTTTACATCTACAAATTATATTTATTTGAGAGTTTATAAAGCCCCACAATTAAATCCATTTGGTACATACTTTTGTGATCATGGTGGCCATAAGTAACATTTCTTGTAGTCATTTATCAAATAGTGCATTCAATTTGTCAATTCATTTGTATTTGATATACATGTTGATTGGAGCACTTGCAATGACAAAATCTACTAAAATTCTGCTTGTTGTTTTACTTTGATGGATGTCTATACCTTGTTTTAGAGCTTCTAACATTTGTGTAGGCCAAAGATGGGGAACTTGGATCAATATTTGTCGAATGTATTTTCTTGAAAGTTTTTATTTTTATTTCAACAAAGCCCTTTTGCACATATCTTGTAATTGTGGTATTTGGTGAGACCATACTTATTTTATGCATTATGTCAAATAGTGTGCTTACCTTCTCTATACTTCCAAATTTCACATACATGGTTATCAAGGTAGTCACCACTACCACATCTGAAAAAAAATCATCCATGCATGATGCTTCGATGTATATTTAGAAATGCAAGCGTAAGCATTGTAGTGAAGATTATTGAATCTTGTTTTACACCTAATAGTTGCATTCACTTTTATGATATCATAAATACCTGCTCTCCTGCAAGAACTTCAATTCATGTTTGTAGGAGAGCGGGTATGTAGCGAATTAAAATAGACTGAGGGATAGTTCTAGACCATAAAATAGTAACATCAATTTGTGACTTCCCCACTGATAAGAAAGAAGAGAAAGACAATTTGTTAGGTTTGACCCTCCCATAGTTGTCTACTGCCTCCCTCACTTTTCTATATTTCATTATCTTTCCAAACTAATAAACCTCTAGGGTGAATCAGAAGGAAGTTCAAGAAAGAGCACCCTGTGAATCTAGATAATTTAGCTTGGGGGTGTACTCCAGAAAGGATGGTCCTTCTACTAGGCCGAGAAACTTTCCTACTCACCCATGGTCCTTCTGCTAGGCCGGCTAATCAAAGAACCAAATAATGCAGTATTCCACCGAATGGTCGATACTACTAAGTTTGGTTGGATGGGTCACTTCATCCAGATAGGATAATGGGAAGGTTGCCAGTTCATGCCATCCTGAACCTCTGGTAGGAAGTTAACGTTTATTTGAGCTAGTCCTTCTAACTAGGAAGAAACTCCACTCTCCCGTAGTCACTTCAATTCATGCCTGTGGTGATGTGGGAAATCCCCGCATCACCGCATAAATGACTTGAAGTTCTTGTAGGAGAGTGGGTATGCATGATATCACATTTCTTTGAGGCATTTTTGGAAGCAGTTCCCTTGCCTTGTTTATGATTCCATATTTTCATGTATTTCTAGCAGGGCACTTGTAACTACAACATATGACTAGTCTAGGTGCTGTTATGCTTTGATGGATGTCCCTTCATTATTAATGGATATATGATGTAGTGCAAATTATTATAGTGTAGGAATATTTTTCAGATTGTTTCATTTAGCACCACCAATATTGTCCACAAGAACATTGACCTTGTTTAAAATGATGGAAATGGTTCACATCTCTTAGAAAAGTTTCTGTTGCAATTGTTTGCATTTACTAAATTATCCTAAATTTATGTAAAAGATATTGTTTCATAATTGTTAAATGACTCTCATGGATTTATTTTTACAAACCTAACACCTCTGCCCCATCATGCAAACATTGTCCTCTATTCATGGGATTGTTTTCCAATGATCATTTCCTCCTTCTTTGTTATGTACCTCCATCCTAGTGTTCATTCCATGTGGAGTTTGATTGTCCATCGTTAAACTGCTCCCTATCTAGTATGCCACTGTGATGTATTTTGTTTAATTCACTGTCATGCATGATTGAAAATTGTCATGTTGATCTTCTCATTTATCTATCTTCTTTTACTATGCATTTCAATAGTTTTAAGAACCACCTCTTTTAAAATATTTGGCAATGCTTTGCAATCAAAATATGCACAGTCTCCTAAAGTGTGAAGCCAAATATCTCTCATATGGTAAATATCCTATGAATAGTGGATAAACATCATACCCTATGAGTATCATTTGTGCATGATATAACAATAACTGTCACTATATTCGAGTAGTTGTATCCATGAGATTTCTTGATCTTTTCAAATTGTGAAGTGTTGTCATGTTTTGGTGTAGATATATGTGCCTGAACCAAGATTTCCATGATTTAAAGTGCTTTTAAGTTATCCTTTTTTCCATGTCATATGAGTTTTCCTTATTTGGTTACATACGATTCTTGTTCATGCACCAATATCACTAGTTTCTTGTAACTCTACATTTGATAGTTGTAGAGCCTTAATTATGATTGTCTTGTGCATGCCTAGTTTTCATGGTGGGATTGCAAAAATGTGAATGTTAAAGACAAGAAAATGAATTTGATTCCACAACATTAAGTAAAAGTATTGAATTTTGAAATACCCCATTACCTTCATTTTCCAAGCCAATTTCTCTAGTTTTGCATAGCTCTCCCATGGTTGTGGATGTGATTTGTCTCCTACACAAAAAACATGTACCATTTTATGCCCTCCAATCTAACATGTGGTACATATTTTTAATTCCTCTTATCTTTCATCAATATCCTTACTATTTGAACCTCACCACACCTACCTACTTCTACATGAATGTTTTAGAGAAGAACATAAGTTGCAACATTTTTAGGATCCAACTAAAAAAATAGTGTTGCTAGAATACTCAACTTATATTCCTATATGATCCATAAGTAGTGTTACTAGGATTATCAATTATGTGAAAGGACATTAACATTCTGTTGCATCTCTTTCAAATGAGTTTGATTGGAGAATTTTTGTTTTTCTTTTACTTAAATAGCATCACGTACTTTGAGTTGTCTTGTAGAATATCTCAATATTTTGAGTGTATTTTGAAATATTTTTCAACCCAATTTCTTATTTTTTTCTTATACTCTCAACTTGAATTTTCTTTTTTCCATGGTAGTAGGAAAAATGACTTATATTTCATGCTTAAGACCTAATAGGATATTTGTATTGTATGCTTAGAGTTTTGGCCATTAAATATGCCTACAAATGATAAATTTATCATAGCTGCATAGTTGCACTTGTGGTTGTCTATTTTATTCTTGAAACCAATGTTTAGGATACCTTTATATGGAAACATTTTAGTTTATTATGTATTATTTTCCTTCTCTATTATATTTATGTTTGATGCTTTTTATTTTTTTAAGTGTGGATATTAAAGAGAGTGAAGGACAATGCTTATATTTTAGCTATATCTAGCATTTTTCTGTTTTGTATGGTATTGGTAAAGAAAGTGGAAAGTGAATATTTGAGTTGTAATTTTGTGTTTTTTGAATCAAATCAAGTAAGCTGGGGTTCACAAAGAAATAGACCGATCTTTTTTTCCCACCGGATTTTGCAGATGATTTTTTATTATCCATGCAAATCAGATTTTCATTGATAGAATTTTGTACATGAAAATTATTTTCTAATGACTATGTTGTAGGGACAAATTGAGATATTGGTATCCTAACATGATTCTCTGGTTTGAATATATATCAAACAAGTATATTCTAATATATGTCATTACAAAGCTGGGACTTCTATTTTTTTATGATTTAGAAACAAAAATAGTAGTTTACAGGAATCAAATCAGTCATGATCCAATCTTTTTAACATTTGAAGCAACTGTAGTTGGTGGGTTCTTTGCTACCAATCACAGGGGTAAAGTGTTTCTCGCAACTATCAATGAAGCTACAATTGTTCCTTTTGTTAGTGGACAAGTAGTTTTTTATATCCTTATATATGTATTTGACTAAAGCTTTTGTGTTTTCAATTTAAATATCTCCATGTATTAATAAATGTGCTTGTTGCATTTCTCCTTGAGCTTGCTGTGAATCTTGCTAAAATTGGAAACCTTCTTGGGGCCAAAATATGGTAAGTGTCAGCAACTATGATTTTGCATATTTTAGTCCTTGCCTAATAGTTGTACCAAGGGCCATGTTTAACGAACCAAATGCAATTGCTAACTTTTCACTATGGTGGTAGATAAATGATTCTTTTTTCTTCTATTCCACAACATTAAGTAAATGTCTTTAATTTGGAAATACCCTATTGCCTTCATTTTCCAAGCCTATTTCTCTAATTTTGCATAGCTCTCCCATGTTTGTGGATGTGATCCATCTCCTCCAAATTTTTAATTGATTTATCTTTTTGCTGTGTTCGGACTTACTTTTGTAAACTTGCAATATACAATGCACTTTTATTCTTTCTGAATTGAGACTAGTAGTATTTTTTTTGGTTGTATTGAGGCACAAATTCATTCACGGAAGAAAAGATAGACCCTGTTGCTCATATCAAATGGCACATTGCATATAAAGGAGGAAATATTCTAGCTAGTTTATTGTTGATTGCATTAAAGGAGAGAGCTTCATATATGGGACACGATCAACACTCTCCTTCTTGGATTCTACATGTTACAACTTGCTCCAAGAAGATTTCCCACATTATAGAATTTTTAAGAGATGAAAGGAGAATGTGCTCGCATTGAAGGGCTCCAAGCATGCATTTCCATCATTGCAAAATTTTTTTGGAGAAGTTTCTTTCTTGTAGTCATTTCTATGCAATATTGTAACTCAAATTTTTAGTCTTGTGACTGAAAATAAAAATTGTAATACTCTATTTCTAAGCTATAACTGGAACACCTTTGTTTTATTAATAAATTTCACCGATTTTTCCTTCTCAATGGTTTTGTTATTGTGTGCAATTGATGATTGATGTGTATTTCTATTTTTTATATTTAAATCCTCAAATATCAGCCAATTAAATGACTAAATATAGTACTAATTAACATCAATTAATAATTAAATTGACTAAATATACTACCATTTGATTGAAATTAGTGAACAGTGAATAAATATGACTAAATATACTACCTGTGAAATAAAAATGACTAAATATACTACCAATTGACATAAATCAATGAATAGTGAATAAATATGACTAAATATATGACCTGTGAAATAAATATGACTAAATATATGACCTATGAGATAAAAATGACTAAATATACTACCAAATTGATCAAAATGATGATTAAAATTATTGACTAAATACTCTACCAATGGGTAGAAATCGGTGAATAAAAAGGACTAAATAAGTGACCAAATTACAATAATCAATGACTAAATAAATGAGTAACTATATTAGTGAATAAAAAATGACCAAACAAGTAGCCAAATTACAACAATTAATGAATAAATCAATGACTAAATACACTACCAAATCAATCAATCAAAACAACCAATAAATGACTAAAAATGGTTTAGTCATCAATTTGGTCATGTTATATATGACTGGCAATAAACTACTAATGGTCACGTGACCAAGTTCAGTCATTTATAAGCAGTTTTTAGTAGTCTTTTTAGTCATATATTGCTATGTTTATACTAGTGTACATTTTCTTCAACCATATTTTCTTGTGTTGCCCCCTTATCTTCTTCATGCTCAATTTCAATCTCCTTCTCCGGCTTAACACCTCTTTCTTTGGCATTCTCTTCTTCTTTATCTTTCTCTCCCTCTTGGGGCACTTCTTCATGTCGTAGGCCCTCATCTTGGCTAGTTCTTGGGAGCTCATCAATTATCTCTACATAAATATCTGTGTCAATTTTCCCTTCTTTAGAACGATGCTTCTCGAGGTTTGCTCCCTCGTCCTTGTGCTCTTGGGGTTGTTCTTCCTCATGTTTCTAATAAGAGGTTTCAAATTCATAGTAATAATCAAGCTTTCCTGCATCTCCGTCCTTTGGTGTTTGTTGTCCCTCTTCATCAAAGGATACTTTATCTATATTTACTCTTAGTCTACCCTCACGATGTTCAAAGTAGTCACCCTAGTCAGAGTCCTCTTCCTTGGAAATTTATTCTATTGCTTGTATTGGCTACCGTGTGCTCTACCTCTCCATTTATTTAGAGATTTGAATGGTAGCCTCCATCTTTGGTGGCTCATTGGGAGGTGGAGGGATAGGCATGACAACAACAATCTAGACCATTAGTGCTTGGCTTTGAGGGTTGAGAATTTCTCCAGAGATTTTGGATGTCACATTCTACAAATAAGTGGAAAAATCATGCGCAAGGGTGATAGGTGCCACAAATGTTTTGGGAAAAGAAGGCGGTAAAGTGGAAAGAGTTGGTAGTGGAAGAAGGAGAAAAGATGATGACAATAGGGAAGTAGTGGAAGAGGAGGAATCTAACACCATCACAAGAGAAATTAGGGGAGTGAAAGTGAGGTGGATAGAGATTCCCATAGCAGGTGGGTATGAGACAAGTGGTGATTGGGGAGTGGAAGGAGATGGTTTAGTGGAAACAACGATAGTGATTGATGTGAGAGTAGTGGTGATGGGTGGTGGTGAGCGAGGCCACTTAGCTTCTTCCTCATCCTTTTGCGGAGAATCCTCCTCTTAAATAGTGTAAATATCGAGAACAAAGGTTACTCTCATTTCTGCCTTCTTTAGCTACTACCCGTCCATTCATTTCTTGGAGTATAAATTGTGCTTTGGCTTCCACTTTGATATGTCTTTCTTCTTTCTAAATCTGGTGACGAGCGAAGACTTAGGAGCCTCACCTAATAATCTTGCAGCATTGGAACTATCTATTTCACTTTCAAGCTCATCTTCGAGCTCCCCATAAGTTAACTCTGGACCCTGCTATGTAGTTGAGTTATATGTTCATCTATCCACTACCTGGTTCTTTGTTCAAAAATTTGGGTGATAGTATCTAGGTCGGTGACTTCTTCCTTAGCCCATTCAATTACAAGTAGTGGAAAATTTATCAAAGCATTAAAATTATCATCAAGAATATTGTCGTACATGACAATTTGATTAGGAACTAGGAAAAACCCAATGGCATTTATGAATTGGGTGGTCATCCTCATGTAATGCTGCTTTTGGACCTCTTTTTCATCATCACAATTCATCCAAAAGCCTTCAATGTGAGGTTGGTGGGCGTACTGTATTCCAACTTGATTCTTAAACTTTCCAAGGAGATCTAAGCCTCATTTATATGTGTGTAACTCAAAATTATATTCAGCTAACTCCTTCTCAGAGTATTTTCCGCATTGGGCAGCAGGGCAGGAGTACATTCCCTATCTAAATGTGAGGGGATATGGGATCCCTGCACAATGTAGATTGTGAAAGAGAGTTTGGCCAGTCTGCAACTACCGAATAAGATCCAACAATATTATTATGTCATTTGGGTAATGGGGAATCCTGTAGGGTCTTCTTAAGAACCCCTCTGCTTTGATGTATATGAATTTTGGGAATTAGATGAATAAATATCCAAATCCCTTTATGATTGCCTTGGAACTATGTGATATTCTTGTGTGATAATCTCCGTCCAAGGTTCTGATGATGTGCCTGATGAAGGAATCATTGAATCTCCCATAGTCCCTCTTGAAGTTTCTATATTGCAGCTGTGGGTAGCAGTCATATACTCAGAGTTGCCATTTCTTAGTCTCCAGTAATCCAACACAATCCAGTCCTTTATACGAGAACTTTATAGCCAAAAGATAAACTAGATAGGAGGTCATATCAAATTGTGAAGTCTTCTTCACTACCATGAATTGGTCATGCAAGTTGTTTCTTATAATCTTCACCGAGTGGAAATTTGCATTGCCCTAGAGGATCTCTTCTACAAAATAAAATATCCATTCCTCAAAGAATGTGGAAGTGGGAAGGTCCATTATCCTACTGAGGAGAGTCACCAAGTCATTAGCCTATTCCACAAAATTAATTTGGTATAGTGTTTAGGGCACTTTGCTGGCACTGCCTCTCTTATATTTTAGCCATGTCTAATTTATTGTCCTTTTGCATCCAATAGGGTCCCGCTTCTAGAAATTTAGAGTGAAATCCTTATCGACCTCTTTGATTACATCAAATGTAGGAATCGTGAAGGTATTTCAAATAGACTGAGGATACAAGTCTACCAATACTCTTCCATTCTCGATGCTATCCTTCTGTTTTGTCAGTAATAGCACTCCTGATAAGCCATTACTAGTTATGGAGTAACCAGGGTAGGAGGAAATCCTGCTTCCTTTGCAAGGCCAATTTCTTTGATTCTCAATGTTAGAAATAGGATGCCATTTAATTGCAATCCTAAACATTATTTATTTCACCATATATCCTAAATGCTTAGAATGTGTTCAATAACACTAGGATTAGGAAGAGATTAATATTTGATGAAATAATCATGTTAATTGACATTTGTAATTAATTATAAATGTTAAAAGAATGTGTGGACGCCTTGGAATTAGCTCCTATAAAATAGAAGCACATGGGCTCACATATGGTAGGTGACAACTCACCTTGAGTTTAGTTAACTGGTTGGTAAATTGAGTACACTTTAGAAATGCATCCTGGGTTCCTACAAAATAGGGATTTTGATTTATGCATGTTGAGGTCCTATAAAATAGGGGTGATGTGTACGAAGTTCAGTTCAGTTTAGTTTAGTTTAGTTTAGTTTAGTTCAGTTATGGTTCAGTTATCTTTAGTTAGTTTTAGTTGAATGCTAGTTGACTTCAGTTAACTTGGAATGCATGGCTAATAACTTGAGTTGCATGAAAGATAATAGGGACTACCTTGAGTTAACAAGGTTTGACCATTCTTGCATGAATTGTGTTGAGAAATGTTTCAGTTAATAATAAATATCTTGGACCCACTTTGGGTGCCCAATTTGGCTTCTCGGAATTAGCTCATTTTGCATGTTGAGATACTTCTGAAGGCTTAGTTAAGTGAGACCCTATTCTGGGTGCCAATTTTGAGGATGAAGCCTTAAGATATTTACAAATAAAGGTTGAGTTATGACTTTAGTTTGGGACGTCCAAATGGATGAAGGAGATGATTTGACATTTTTTTTCACGACACAACTCTACTTGCATGAGATAGGCATACATTTTAAGGTTAGGGCTTGAGAATTGCTATTCTAACTCATTTAGAGTTTACAATGTTGACTAAAGTCTATTTATCTCAAGCAAGTTGAAGAGAATTATGACCAGTTGCTATTGCAAGTTGTGAAGAAGACTGGTGAAGGAAAGAAGAAGCATTCTCAAGCAAGAATTGGATCTATTGTATTTCAAAGTTTGAATAATAGAGAATAATTCTTGGTGGAGTTTTTTCTCGAAAGGGTTTCTCCACGGTACATATTGTGTAATATTTCTATTATCATGTCTAGTTATTCTATCAAATTTTGTCTACATTCTACAACAATAAAATGGATTAATCAAGATAATCACCCACAAAGAATTAAAAAAAAAGGAGAAGTTTATTTAGATCATAAATTTTAAAGTTTTACAAAGTATTAAGCTAAGAAAAAACCTCAATTTTCAACACTCAAGGCCTCTTCTATTGTAGGCTCTATTTAAACTCATCGATGTTGACATTCCCCAAATCAATGTCGGTGAATTTGTCCCAGTTGGAGGTGATTTTGGAGGTGCACTCGACCCTGTGCAATTGGTAGTTCATTTGATCCTTTTTGTCTTTTCCTCTAGGGGTTCTCATTCCATTTTTTTTTGTTTGTCAATATTCTCAACTAGTTTCTCCAATGGTCCCTGAATAGGTTCCATAAGTCCTACATAAGAAAAGTGTAGTAAGTGCGTTGAGAAATCAAGAGGGAAAAATTTAGTTAAATTAGGTAAAATATATCATTAAATACGTCTACCAGACTTAGAGGATCATTAAATTCATCCTATTTCATCATTTGAGGATCGTTTAGGAATTTTATAGTAATGCCGGTCTGGAGGTGCGGGTTTCCGCCCTGTAGAAGCCGTCACAGTGAAAGCCCTTAAGGGATGGTGCTAGGAAGGAAAAATTCCGTAGGAAACCACCCGATGATAAATTTCTGCATGACTTAATCCTTGAGTAAATCTCGTATGAAGTTATTGGGCTCGTGCGTAAATCAGTGATGAAGGCATGCCAAGTAATTTTCCTTAGTTAGATTAACCCTTAGAGCCTGTGCGGGTGTGACAAATGTGGGTGTAGTGAGTGGGATTGCCGCTAGTATCTTGTCGTTAAGGGATGACCAAAGGGAGACAACATTCTAAATGCAAAGTTCCACATTACGGGACTCACCATGTCTCTATGATTTATTAGTTTTGGTTCTAACTCCCTCAATTCACACGAGGGATTAAGCTTGTTCATTTTACCTAGAACTTGGTCATCCATAAAGTGTAGGATTTAGGCGCATGGAAACCGCGTAGCAGAGGGCTATTGGGGCATCGACGTTAAACAAAAAATTTAAGGGGATGGCATTCCGATAGCAGTGACCCACATGGGTGAACCTTCCGGAGAATCCTGACTTATGGTTTTCTTATTTGTGCATTTTCCATATCAAGGAAATCAATTTGTTTGGGGTCCGCATGGCGAAGAGGCAATGATGTTTCACCATTGAGAAATGAACTATGGGTAGCGGCCTCCCGCGTAGGCAATTTGCATGGATGGATCTACAAGGATTATATGACCTAAAGTATTATTGGAAAACTTAGAATCTTTGTTCCAAGGAAATAGGGTATGCAGGACCCACAAGGTGGGGCAACACAGGGAATTTTCCATTAGCAACAATAGCCTTATGACCGCCTTCCATAGTCAGCGATCCGCAAGCAATCTGCTAACGCAAAATTTCGTTGGCTTATTCAAATTTTTGTTTGGGAGACATGGTGTGTAGGAGCCACATGATAGATGGGAGCGAAGGTTGCACCATGAAAAAACGGTCAAGAAGGAACGAAGGTCCACATAAGAAGATCTGCAAGAACAAATCTACATAATTCTCAAGATTTAACTATTTTTCTATCTACGGTCAAGTTTGGTTTGTTTAAATCAAACAGTGCAGGGTTCATATTGTGAGCAACCTAAAGGGATTTTGCATTAAGAACAACGTGGGAGGATCAGAGTTCTACCATCAATGGCCTGGGAGGTCTTTACTCTTTTTGATGATTGTTTAGGGATTGATAGTTATTTTAGGGTGGCCCATGTGAAAATTGGGCTTGCCATGATTTCTTATGTTTGAAACAGTATTTGAAGAATGGGTTTTTCAATTGAGCGAACCCATGAGGAACATCCATGTGTTTTAGAACCCTAGGGTTTATCATTGTTTATAGTAGTACTCAAAAATTCCCAACGGTTTCAAATCTTAGAGAAAATCTAATAATGTCGAAATGACAATGACTAAATATTAAGGTGCGTACCTCGTTTGCACATAGGGATAAAATGGGATTGAAGTTTCTCAAACCTTTTGTGCACAAGTCCATCTTTATTTTTCTTCAAATTTGAATTTATTGGATGAAAATGACATCTAGGTCAAGGGGTTTTGTATACTAACCTTCCATAAATGTGAAGAATTAAGTGTAGGTACAACAACAGTTGGGTAGGTGAAGGTGCAAAAACCTGTGTTGGTGTGGATGTCAAGTCGAAGGTCAGGTGGAAAAGGATAATGTGGTTGCCACACTGTGGGAGGACGTGAAGGGTCGGTCATAGAGAATGGTGAAATAGAGGAAACAATCCACCCATGGAGGCCCATAGTTGGGAACCAACAAGCGGTGAGGGATGAATGACCTATGATGGATGGAAGCCCGCAAGGCCATTTTTACAAAGCCCTAGAACTTTATAAAAATTAGGTAGGTGATTTTGGGTCAAGATGTTTTTGAAAAATTTAAGGAATGTGACCAATTTAGGCTCAAAATAAGGGGCACACAAAATGATGCAAGGGGGAATCGATCGAACAAAGGAAAAATAGGGAGAGGGGGGTCCTCAGTTTGAATGGGGTGTGTGTGCTATAGGCACATTAAATGGCGAATCCACTGGGAGAATGCTCCTGAGATTTCCAAGGGTAAGGACTCATCTGGAACCTAGAATCTTTAGTTTTGCATACCAAAAGAAGGTATCATCAACAAGCTCAAGGCCCAAAGGAGAACATAATCCTTAGTTGAATAAGGTCATTAAATATCTCAGAAGTGTGTGTGTCTACAATGAATTCATTTCCCTCCATTAGAAAATACAGGGAACATTGACCAATTAGCCAAGGCAAGCTACATAGGTAATCCGACCCCAAAAGTAACCTGGAAATTGTTGCGCTACTAGTCAGACATCGATAGCCCCGACGAAGTTATCACTGCAATCCACACAAACATTGCTATATTGAAATCTAATCATCCATAGCCCTAATAGAGTTGCTCGCACACCCACAAAGTTGCCCTTTTTTCAATATTTTTTCTTTTCTTTTCATATTTTCCTTCTAATACTCTTTTTCTGAACTGTATAAGCAATGAAGCTTATAGTGGGTTTAGATATTAGTGTGGTCATTGGAGAAGATTTAAGATTTTTCACTTGCCTAGGTTTCATAATAAATATTTTATAGGTCATCAAGAGTATTTAAGATGTGCGTTATGTGATCTATGAGATAAGTGTGAGAGGATTCAAATAAGGGTTCCATTCTAGGTCAAGCCTAGGTTCAGGTGAGGAAACCTAATTCACAGAGGTGAACAAAAAATCTTGATAGCCCATGAAGATTTATCCATGGAACAAATAGGAGTGTGCAATAAAGTGGACCCCTTAAGCGGGCCAAGCACAACCACCGCATCAAGACCGAAAAAAACCCTCAACAAAAAATAGGGCTAACAAAACAAGCAAATGCGAAACAAAGAAAAGTAAAAAGTAAAAGACCTATTCTAACTATGTACAAGGGTGAGCTGAACCACTCAGGAAAGGAAATAATGCTTAAGGTATTTCCTGTTGATAGGATACAAGACATCTTCTCCAATGAGCATTTTCAAATGAAATGTATTATCTCCTAAGATTATAGAAAGTTGGAAGGGGCCAAGCCAGAGCTTGTCGAATTTGTCATGTCCCCCTTTCTTCTCATGGGATTTGTCCCAACATAGCGCTAGGTCACTAATCCTAAAGGCTTTGACCTTGTCCTTTCGATCAAACCATCATTTAACTATGTCCTAATGTTTCAAATTTTTTTGTATTGCTTCATTATGTACTTCCTCTAGGTGGAGGAGCTCGGATACACGGGCCTTCATGAGTTCTACAATCTCATAATAGGTATTGATAAATTGTAATGTAGGGAATCTGAGGTGGATTGGGAAAATGGGCTCTAAACCATAAAGCAAGGGGTATGGGGAGGTTCCTAGGGCAGCCTTACGTCGAGTGTGATTTTCCCATAGAGAAAACCGTAACTGGGTATGACAGTCTTTTGGGTTCTTATCAAGAAACTTGTGTATAATAGTCAACAAGTTTTTATTCGTGGACTCACCTAATGTGTTGCCCTAGGGGTAGTAATTTGATGAAAATTTTAACATAATCCTGTAATCAAAATCCCAACTTGAAAATTTGAGGGATGCAAACACATGACCATTGTCACAAACTAATGCAAATGGACAACCAAAATGATTGATAATAAAAATTTCAAGAAAATTAGTTACTACCTTAGTTGTGCATTGTCTACAAGCAATTACCTTTATCCGTCTAGTGCAATAATCGGTAGCGGTTAGTGTGAACCCTAGTTTCATACCTGCATAAATACAAGAAACAAACACATTATTAGATCAATATGCAAGGTAAAACAAGGATTCCCCATGAAATGCATTTTCAAAACTTAAATAGAAAGGAAAATGAAGAACAATACAATAAACCAAATCAAATCTATCTAGGCAAAGCAAACTCTTGATCCCATGGGGGAATTTGTGCCAATTGATGTGTTGAAATTGGCCCTTTCCCAACT
Organism: Sequoiadendron giganteum; assembly: GCA_007115665.2. Classification (NCBI taxonomy): domain Eukaryota; kingdom Viridiplantae; phylum Streptophyta; class Pinopsida; order Cupressales; family Cupressaceae; genus Sequoiadendron; species Sequoiadendron giganteum. Next base: position 133,536,146 of record CM021104.1, read on the forward strand.
CCTTTGTTGCAATTTTTGATGATATGTGGATGATCAAATGTACTTGATGAGATGTTGGCATAACCTATCTATGAAATCATGAAAATTATGAATACTTAAATAGAAATGGGCAAAATTATCTCTCAATGTGAAGAGAGTAACTTTGCATGAGATTGTAGATGTTGAATGAGAGGAAGAAACTTTCATTTATATATTTCCAAAATGGAGAAGAGAGTGAAATTGAGCAATGTGAGATCATTCAAAATCCAATGGACAAGTGCCACTTGTCAAGATGTGAATGGTTGAAAGTTGTGCATATTTTGGCCAAAGTGCCAATAAATGCAATTAGGTGGAATTTTAAATTTAGGAAATGACATGTGAGAGGGAAAAAGGAATGAAATAAATGCCACTTGGCTCAATGCACAAGGACATGTAAGAGGAGTGAATGCTTTGTTGGAAGTACCCATCCACTTGGATTTTTTGAATTCAAATTTGAGGGAATATTCCTTCCTTATTCCTTGTTGAGAGAAAATAGGCAATTAAATAAATCAAAGAAATTGATTTATTGTGCAAAGTTACATTCTCTAGAGGATTTTAGTGATTGATATCAAATTAATCAAGATTTGATCAATTTAATGAGGGATTAGATGATTTGACAATTTTGGCTCAAATTTATGAGTTGATTTAAATCAAAATTGAGAGGAAAGGATTAATTAAATAAATGTTTAAGATTTATTTAACCAAAGGGGATACTGTTAGATTAAATTAAATAAGGTTTAATTTATTTAATTTAATGAGAAGACTTTAGGGATTTAATCAAAATAAAATGAATTATTTAATTAAAAGGGATTTTAGGGTTGATTAAATTAAATTGATTAATTTAATTAGTTGTGGAGAAAGACCTAATTAGATAAATAATGATTTATCTAATTAAGATACAAAAGGTGGTGATAAACTGAGAGTGTTATTTAGGAATAAATCTTGTTAGTAATTAGGATCAAGCGTGTAGGATCAATTTGTATATTTTCCATGTCTACATTTTGCCCCTCTTTGAAGCAATGTACTTGTTGCATTGATTCAAAGAATAAACTGTTGTGATCAAAGTTCAAAATTTCTCAATTTTTTCAGATGACCCACTGTTGCCCCAGCGAAAGGATTATGTTGGTATATTGCCCCCTCGAGAGATCAGACAAATTTTTTTTATTTTTGGATGATCTCATGAAATAAAGAGGACAACGTGCCCGACAGGTTAAAAAATGCTCTAGAATGCCAATAAATGCGTTAAAATGCCAAAAAAAAGATGCAAAATGGCTCTCGATTGGACAAAAACAAGATCGCGGGACCAAAACCCTAGTTATATGGCCAAATTAGGTGAAAAAGCCCTAAGTTGCAAGCTTAAATAGACCTTGAGGGGTCACTTTCAATACATTTGCACATTTAGCCTTTATAATTTTTTTCATTTTGAGCTCTGATCCTTGATCGAGATGGTGCAATGACAGCTTCCTAGGCACATGTTGAAGAGAGTACGAGTACAATAGTAACTAGTCAATACAAGACCCGTGGTATGCACCCCCTTCCCGACTTTTGATTTTCTTGTTTTCCATGCATTAAATAGGGTAACAAACTTTTTTAGGCTGAGTGATGCTATATATCACTGTTGCAAATGTTTGGTCGGCATCGCATAGTCCTAAATTGGGCCGCATATGTAAATAGTGTTGCGTGGTGCAGTTTAGAAACTAGGGCTTCAAAGGTTAAACTTGGTTGCACGCAAAAATAGTGCCACATGATGTAGTTTATAAATTAAGGGTTGTCAAAGTCTACCGTGCGACATAGTTTAGAAAATTTCAAACTGCGCTACACTTGCTATTTCAAATGCAAAAAATTGATGTGAAAATAAGATTTCCTTATGAGACTTGACACAGTGACTTCCCTTGCGCAAGAGGAGCTTGAAATACTTCATTTAAGGGAGCATAGATGGCCGGTGCTCGACAAATTGATGGGTATGCATGTGTACCTCCAGGAGCAACTAGTTCTTGGCCTGTGGTATGTTGCATATGTCCCTCCTGTTTGGACGCACTTAGGTATGATGACAACTTTGACTGAGTGGTGACACAATGAGATTTCTTCTTTCCATCTTCCTATTGGAAAGGCTACCGTCACCCTTGAGGATGTGGTGCATTCTTTGATTGCCCATTCATGGAGCCAAAGTGATCTATGATACAAAGGAGGGTAGGGATGCCTACTTTGATGTCATGGGTCTTGACGAACTCATCCTTTTTGATGGACAGATTGACCTAGAGTGATACTGGGGTAGAGTGCCCACTTATAGGTTTATTGTTGCAGCTATCATTTCTGATCTTGTGGCACTTGATTGATGGGGCTAGTACTTCAATCTAGGCTGGGGATTGGCATGGCATTAGATGTGTGTTCACCAAGAGTGATTTGCTTGGGTGCCAATGATGCTTGGCTCCTTATACAAAGATTTGTATGAGTTCACATATCTGGACAGTCGGGTCCTCGAGGCCGAAGTTACTTTGTTACATATTTGCGCATGGGAGTGGATTCTAGTGCTTCATCCAGATGTCACACCAGTTGTTCTTGACATTGATGACCTTTTTGTCTAGAGGTATGGTCGTGCACAAATCCACTTTACTCATACTGGCATAGGTGGCCTTGCCTACTGGCGATAAGTTCTTGATGAGATGAGGGAGTTCATCTAGAGACCCTAGATGGGCATAGGCCCATGGTATGATGATGCATAGCAGCTATTTTTTGCCTAGCAGGATAGATGGATGTAGGGCCAAGAGCATACTATGATAGAGCGGTATCTCCCAGGCAGTGTGGCCTATCAGTTTGGAGAGATGCAAGACAAACCAGATGACCAATAAGTGGCGATCTTCAACCATACCATGAGAGAGATGGCATGGGCCCAAACCATCCCAATAGCTGAGGCAATGACATCATTTAGACAGCTGGTGGCCCGACAATGGCTGTATGATCAGGGGCCAGCAGATACAGGGGTGACCCCGACATATAGAGTTTGGTTTAGGCCTCTCCTGAGATTGGCAGTTCCCAGTGTAACACTCCCACGATGGAGACCGAGAGGCAGATCAATTGGTAGGGCTAGAGGATAGGGGGTCAGAGGTGGAAAAGATGGGGACAGGGACAGAGGAGGAGGTAGACCACCTCCTCATCAGACACCTCCTAGAGATCCAACACAATAGTCACCTCCATAGGTAGGGGAGCAGGATGGTCAGCGTAAAGATGGGGATAGGGCAGTCCCACAACAACAACCAACATCGCAACTAGACCACAAAGATGTGTTGATCTAGCAGTTGTAGGGTCAGATTCAGGTATTGAATTCAGAGAGAGATCAGTCTCGACAATAGGTTGTGACAGTTACTACTGAGAGGGATCAAGAGATTGGTCAATAGAGGTAGCTAGAGAGTATGACCTCATCATCCCGGGGTTGATCAATTTTCCTATAGGCTTACAAAGAGGTAGTCAGGGAGGCTGAGTATTATCGACAACATTATAGACAGATAGTGCCAACAACAGGCAGGGTGCTAGAATTCTCTCAAAAGATTGGGATGAGGCCCCAAAGGGTTACAACGAGAGGCAGGTGGGAGAGGGCAGAAACTAGGAGGGCTAGCCCCCCTTGATCACAAACAATTTCCATTTTTTGATCCCCGGGCCTTGATTCTTTGCCCCTTTTGTATCATGAACTTTGATTGTAAACTTGATCCAATTTTTTGTATCATGACAAAATATTTTTTGATGATATATATGAGATGGTTCACATTTATGACATGTCTTGCAATGTATGATATGCATTTATTAATTTCCTATGTGCTATGAGATGTTTCTATTTCTATGCTCATGTGATATGATGTATGCTTCTAATGGATGTACTTTTTTTGTATCTTTTCTATGCATTTTTGATGGTGATCCTATGGATGTAATGTATTGTAATGATGGTGTATTGATGCACAAATTATAAATGCAATGCAATTGATAAATGATATGAAAATGATTAATGATGGTAATGGATTCTAATAATTATGTATGATGTGCAATTATTTCTTAAGATGCTTAGAATAACAAATCTATATTATTCCTCATAACTTAAGATAATGACAATGTGGTATGATCTATATGATATAATATGCACTTTATGCTAATGATCGGGTGGATGCAGGGTGTACACTTTGGCAATGTTCTGATTAACTGTCATGATACCATGTTAGTATGAAAAGAAAATACAAGAACTTAGAGTCAATTAGTGACTTAGAATGATGGTGATTTGCTTACTAGGAGTCAGGATTTTCAAAGGGCCAATTACATTATGTTTGATAACACACATAGGTACGATGCATCAAGGTATAAAGAACTAGGATGGCATGGTACCTAGTGTGGTGGAATTTGACTTGACAATCAGATAGGAATATTCATGTTCACACTTAGCATACAAAACCTTATTCAGGATGTAGTTTAGACATTCTAAACATCTTAGACCAAAACATAGGAAAGCAAGCTTTCCTATGTGGTCAACAAGATATCTAAAACATCCTCTCCACAAACAAAACAAAGTACGCATGAATAAGTTATTTCACAAGTGTATCCCACAAGCTTAGTAGATAAAAGAGATAATGATCATTGCCCCATTCCTTTCTCTCTAAACCTATTTTTTTTAGGCATCCTCGAGAAGTCCTTGGAATGAGCACAAAATAAGATAAGTCAAAAAGACCAAATAAAGTAAACAAACAAACTAATGTCCCTCATACCACTAGCCAAGACTAAAATACTGTGAGATACTTGATGCTTATGTCTATAGTGGGAAGGATTCATCCTAGGACATGTTGTGATCAGGGTTTTGGTGAGACTGATTGGATGATAAGCTATTGATACTCCGAGTTGATTAACTTGCTTGCTTACTAACTTAGACTTGAGACTTTGATGATTAGGATGTTCACTTTTGAACCTGATAGACTTGCTTCTGACTATCTCACCAAAGGATGATGGTGATGATTGATTTTATTATGAGTGATGATAACCGCAGGTGAAAGCAAGGAGATGAAAGCACCATTTTGGATTTTTCAGATATTTTGAGGCTATTTTTGGTATTTTTGAAAATTTTCAATGTTTTTGAATTTTCAATATTTGTGATAAAGAGATTAATCTAAATACCTATCCTAGGGGTCTTGGGAGCTGATCTATAGATTAGCCTTGCCTACGTTATACATGCAGATTCCGCGTAGTTCGACTGACAACAAACTTGACTTAATGATAAGATAGATGGGAAATTTTTATTTTATTTTATTGCGACTGACGCCTAAGGATTGACCTAAAATGTCTCGAGGGATGATCAAAGATCAACCTTGCATACGTTCAAGCTTAGAGACGATGTAGTTTTACTGAGGTGAAAGATTGACAAGACTGCATGATAAATTTTTTGAAGACTTTTCTTTAGATTTTTTCCGATGTTTTTGGAGTTTTGATTTTTTGAATGTTTTGGGTTTTTTAATTTTCCGAGTGTTTTGGGAGACCAAAATATACACGAATCTGATCCAATGCAAGTACAAGAACATGCCCCGAATGTCATGTGATAGACTACTTCGATAAGGGCATGAAAAACTGACCTTAGGAATATGCCAAGTAGTACTATGATGGTGTATGATACGAGCACAAGACCAGGATATGGTATGGATGCAAACAGATGGATGGAAGGAAGATTTAATGAAATGTGATGGAATGAAATGAGTCGTGCAGATCCTAGTGGATAAAGAGTGCTTTATTTATGCTTGGCACCTATTTGCCAATTTTTCACCAAGGTACTTGTCCAAAGTGCCACCATAGTGGTTTTCACTAGAGGATGATTTTTTTCTTTACTGTTTTCAATCCTTTTTTAAAATTTTTTTGGATTTTTTATTTATTTTATTTTATTTTTGTTGTCACCAAGATGCCTATTTGCCAGGTTTTCATTAGGGTGACCATTTTTTCAAGACATTTTCTGATTTTTTTGTATTTTTCTGTTTTATACCTTGCAAGATTTTTAGGCATAAATTTTTTTGAGATGACAACTGTTCATGGGCTCCTACAGAGGTTCGCCTTCTGGTGTTGACAGTTGATATGCCCCTGACTTATAGCTTGCTATTATGATGAAAGGTCCCAACTAGTTGGGCTCAAATTTTCCTTTTCTTTTTGGATTTGGAACATTCTTTTGGTTCTTTTTTAGCACAATTTCGTCGACTTGGAAGGTGTGTCGCTTGATCTTCTTGTTGTAGCTACGCTTCAGGCGATTATGATAGACTTGTAGATGATTGAGGGCATGCATACACTGTTGATCTAATAACTACAAGTCACTCAACCTTGAAATTTGGTATTCCTCCTATGTTATGAGGTTTTGCAATGATATTCTCAATGATGGGAGCTCAATCTCAATTGGGAGGATGGCCTCTGATCCGTAGACGAAGGAGAATGGGGTGGTGCCTATTGGCATGCAGATACTGCTGCGGTAGGCCCATAAGGTGAGATCTAGCTATAGATTTCAGTCATGACCAGATTCATTGACTATTTTCTTAAGGATTTTTAGAATGATTTTGTTGGTAGCTTCTGCTTGGCCATTGCCTTGGGGTAGTAAAGAGTTGAAAAGCAATGTTGGATTTTGAATTTGTCACATAATTTCCGGACATCCCAATTCTTGAAAGGTGTCCAGTTATCAAAGATAATGGATTGGGGGACACCATATCGGAAAATTAGATAGTTGAGAATGAACTTGGATATCTGCTTTCCAGTGATGTAGGTCATGGGAATTTATTCAACCTACTTTGTGAAATAATCCATGGCGGTGATGATGAATTTATGGTCGTTGGATGAGGTGGGTGTGATTTTTCCTATGAGATCAAGCTCCCATTGTGAAAAGGGCCATGGTGTAACAATAGGATGGATTTCCTAAGCTGATGCATGGATAAGGTCTCCATGCTACTATAATTGTAAACACTTTCTGACAAATTCATGTGCCTCTTTTTCCATTGTTGGCCAGTAGTACCTAGTTCTTAGCAATTTCTTGGCCAAGGTCATATCGCTTGAGTGTGAACCGCAAATACCATTATGTACCTCTATTAAATCAGTCAGGGCTTCCTCAAGATTTAAGCAACACAAAAGGGTTCCCTCAATGCTCCTACGATAGAGGGTTTCTCCTAGAATGAAAAACGTAAGGACCTTTTGACAATGGCTCATTCAAGGTTTAGGGTAATGTCAGTTGGGATGACTCCTATTCTCAGGTAGGTGTAGATGTCATGATATCAGGGATCACTGGGAGCAACGAGTTTGCACACATACTCTGACTTTGGTACCTCGAATGTGGGTACAAGAAGCTGCTCTACCAATAATTCATGTTTTGAGACATTGCGAGGGATATCTAGTAAGGATCCAATTGTTGCCATGGCGTCAACTTCTCTGTTGTTAGCCCTTGGTATCTGCTCAAAGGTGATATCAATGAATGATTCTTTGAGGATTTCTACTAGATTCTTGTATGGTGTGAGCTTATCATCCTTGGTTTGATACTTTTCATTGACTTGGTTGATAATAAGTTGTGAATCCCCATAAACCCTTAGTGTCATGATCTGCCACTGTGCCGTGATCTTGAGACCTATGGTTAAGCCTCGTATTCTGCAATATTATTAGTACATGGGAATTCTAATTTGTAGGATCTAGGTATACAATCCCCCTGTGGGGTGATGAATAAAACACCGGATCCTGATCCATGCTGTGTGTATGAGCCATAAAAGTAGAGTTTCCAATGATTGACTATGCTGAGATTAAAGATGGATTCATCTAGAAATTCTGATGAGTGGATTCTTTGAATAGATTAGAGCCTCTTCCAGTTGGTTTGCAATGACTTGTCCTTTGATTTTATTTCACTCCACATATTCAATGTCATGTTCTGATAGTATCATGACCCACTTAGCCATTCTTCCTGTGAGCATTTCCTTTGACAGTAGATACTTTAGGGGATCAATCTTGGTGATCAACTTGATCTAATGAGCCAACATGTAGTGTCTGAACTTTTGGGCTGCAAACATGACTGCTAGGCAATATTTTTCTATTGGTGCGTAGTTGAGCTCATTCCCTACCATTGTTCTGCTGATGTAATAGATGGCCTTCGCTATCCCATTTTCATTGTGCTGAGCTAAAAGAGCACCAAGGTCTTTTGTTGTTGCTGATATGTATAAAATCAGTGGTTTTCCTACAATGGGTGGAATTAACACTAGTGGCATGAGTAGATATTCTTTGATTTTATCAAATTCCTGATTGCACTTGTCATCCCACTTGTATGCTACTCCCTTGTGGAGTAGATGTGAATATGCAATCTGCTTATTTGCCAATTGCACTATGAACCTTCAGATGGATTGGAGTCGGCCTTGTAGGTCTCTGAGTTGTTTTAGTGTCCTTGGTGCCTCCATGTCAAGGATTTCTTTGACCTTGGTGGGATCCACCTCTATTCCCTTCATCAATACTGTGTATCCCAAAATTTTACTTGATTGTACCCCAAAGACACATTTCTTGGGGTTGAGCCTGACCTTGTACTACTCCAGTCTATCGAAAATGGCACTTAGGGCTGCTATGTGACTTTGTCTCTTCTTTGATTTGGCCAGTATATCATTCATGTAATCTTCAAAGATTAGTGTCATGGCCCTTTGATATGTAGCCCCTACATTTTTTAGCCCAAATGGAATCATATTCCAGCAGTAGGTGCCCCATGGACATGTAAATTCCATCTTATGCTAGTCCTCCTTTGCGATCATTATCTGGTTATACCTCGAGAAGCCATCCATTAGTGATAGCATCTCATTTCTGGTTGTCATGTCCACTATCGTATCAATGTTAGGTAGTGGAAAATAATCCTTGGGACATGCTTTGTTGAGGTCTCTAAAATTAGTGCAGATATAGATGCCCCCATTTGGTTTTGAAACTAGCACCAGATTGGATACCCATTCCGGATAATCAATTAGGCATATGAAGCTGACATCCAAGAGTTTCTATATTTATACCTTGACTAGCAAGGCTATTTGAGGGTGCATTTTCCTTAATTTTGTCTTACATGATTTTCTCCAGGGTAAACAACCAAGTGATGAACCATGAAATCCAGATCGAGACCCGAAATATCGACATAAGTCCATGCAAAGTTTACCTTCTTTTCCTTTAGAAATGCAACCAATTATTCTTATTCTTCTATCAAAAGTGACTCAACATAGAAGGTGATCTGTGGTGTTGCCTCTGTTCGTAAGTTGATAGGATTACACTATTCCGCCAAGACTGCCGATTTCTCTTGATGCAGTGCAGTAGGGGGGAGATTGAATCCTTCATCCTCTGATGCCTTAGAGAGGTTTTCATTGTTAGATGTGTCCTTTATTTTTACTATTATTTGGTTAGAGAGTGCCATAGTGTGGTTTTCACTCAACAACCCCGAGTTTATTCTTGTTCTTTTCCTTTTGCGACTGAAGGAATCAATTGTCTCCCCATAATATGCTTAAGTGTTCAATGTGATGTCAAACCCAACCTTGTGATCTCTACATGAAACTGTATCCCTTAGTCATATGAACTCTGAGCTCATCATTTTTGAATGAGTCTAGAACTGGTGGTCCTCATTGGTCATAGTCGATGAGTTGAGGGTACACTAAGTTGATTTTGTGGGTTTGTCGGTTTGACTCGGTGGGTGAGGCACTAATCATAAGTAAGGATTTTTTTTTAAAAAGTATGGGAAGGCCTATTATGGTAACCTGATCATCATTGTTGGTGCTGTTAGGAATAAGGTGTCTCAACCTTGGATAATTCCTATTCTTATTATTTGTTTTGTAAAATGTATTTCTTGCAAATAATGTAATTAAGTGTGAGTGTACATGTCTAGTTTGCATGTTGATGTGTCACTCCACTTAATGTGTCGGCATCTTGAATTGTGTGTAAGGAGATCATGGCTGAAACGGTTATGACGGATTCCTATGACACGTAAGAGCTATGTCTAGAAGATTCAATGACAGGTGAAGACATGTGGCAACTGATAAAGTTGAGTACTGTACACTCTTCCACGATAAAATTTTTTTCGAGTTCCTATTTTCTCGGAGAATGGTAAAACCCTAATACAGTTATCTTCGGAAGTTGCCCTAAAAGGGAAGCGCATGATATAAGCGTTTTTTAGGGTTGCGAAGATTTGTGATGTGAGTGTATTGTTGGAACGTTTTTCATGCTGCCGCATTTTGTCTTCAAGAGTTGGAAATCTCCTGAAAGAACTTGCATTGCAAGTGTGTTGTAACCGTTGTGTTGAAGATAATACATTGTGCAGGTTTTGGAGTGCTGGGGTTTTTTACCGAAAGGTTTTCCCCAGGGTAAATCATTGTGTCATTCTTCATTTTCTGTATGTATGGTATATTGCTGCAATATCTTTGTTAAGTAGATTAACGAATCTGAAATTGTAAGGGTTTAAAACGAATTTGCACCATACTTTCCTTAAGAGATTAGTGTAGGAAGCTGTTTCCGCACCTGAGTTTCCTTACAAGTGGTATCAGAGCCTGATCAACTTTTGATCCTAGTTGTTGGGTAGGGTTTTTTGAGCTAATCTCAAGTTGAGTGGGAGTTTTTTTGTGCAGAGCATTCTGAATCTTATTTGCAGATTGAGATGGCAAGTTCCTCATACAGTAGAATGGAGGTGGAGAAATTTAATGGCACTAATTTCGAGTTGTGGAAACTCAAGATGGAAGACATGCTTGAAGACCGCGATCTATGGGAGGCTACTTCACTTGATGTGAAACCTGTAGCGATACCTCAAGCGGATTGGGATATCAAGGATCGGAAGGCTAAGGGTCTCATCAGACTCTGTCTAGCAGATGCCGTTCTTCTGAATGTTCTTGATGAGACTACTGCAAATTCTTTGTGGAAACGGCTTGGGTCTGTGTATCAGGCCAAATCTCTGGTGAATAAGTTGTTCCTGAGAAAGAAGTTGTATTCTTTAAGAATGGAGGAAGGTGGATCCGTAACTGATCATCTCAATGCATTCAATTTATTGATTGCACAGTTGGCATCATCTGGTGCCAAGATTGAGGAGGAGGATCGATGTATGACCCTGCTTTGTTCCTTGCCGGATTCGTGGGACCATCTTGTGATGGCTCTCGGAAGTACTATAGTCACATTCCATATGGATGATGTGGTGTCTTTGCTGCTGTCTGAGGAGATGCGAAGAAAGACTTCGGATTCGTCTAAGGAAGCCCTTGCTGTTCGCGGGAGATCCAACGACAAAGGAAAGCAGAATGACAATAAGTCAAAGAAGGGCAGATCCAAATCCCGTGGGAGTTCTAAGACTCCTGGAAAGTCCAAGGCGAAATGTTGGAACTGTGATAAATCTGGGCACTTCCGGAGGGACTGCAAAGAACCGAAGAAGAAGAAGAAAGGCTCAGATTCAGCTTCTGAAAAATCTCAAGAAGATGGAGATGCTTTTATTGCAGCTTTGGCAGCCCATGCATATGATGATGTGTGGTTAGTAGACTCGGGTGCTTCTTTTCACATGACCTCTCATCGAAACTGGTTCTCAAAATATGAAGAGTTTGATGGTGGAAAGGTGTACTTGGGTGATGATTCTCACCTAAAGATAGTTGGACGCGGAAGGGTCACTATCAGATTTCCTGATGGACGAGTAAAGGGAATCAATGGAGTTATGCACATTCCGGGTTTGGCACGAAACCTATTATCTGTAAGTATGTTGAATGATGTAGGTGTGCAAGTTGTTTTTTCGAAAGATGGATGCAAGATGATAAGAGGTTCTATGGTGCTCGCTAAAGGTACTAGGAGAGGTACTTTGTTTCAGCTTGATGCATGCATTGCTCAGTGCAATAGTTCTTCTGTTTCAAAGAAGAGAGCGGCTATCACTTCATCCCCACCATCTGAACGAGCAGTAAAGAAGATTGTGGCAATGGGTTCCGATGGCAGTGCAGTAAGTGTGCCTAAGGGTGTAAACACTTTGGAAGGCAAGCTTCCTGCAGAAAAGACAATGTTGTGGCATATGAGATTTGGCCACATTGGTGAGAAGGGTCTTAGGACCTTGAAAACTAAAAATCTCGTTGAGGGGCTAAATGATTGTAATCTCGAATTCGATTTCTGTGAACACTGTGTTTATGAGTTTGAACAGTTCTGTAAAGAACGAGGAATCGAGAGACATAAGACAACTCCTTACACCCCGCAGCAAAATGGAGTTGCAGAGAGAATGAACAGGACACCGATGGAGAAGGCTAGGAGTATGCTTAGTGGAGCTGGCCTAGAACAAAAATTTTGGGCCGAAGCTGTTGCCACTGCTTGCTATCTGGTTAACAGATCTCCTACATCAGCTCTTGTTGGTAAGACACCCATGGAGGTGTGGTCTGGTAAGAAGCCTTCAATTAGACATCTTCGTGTTTTTGGTTGTGAAGCTTATGCACATGTTCCAAAGGAGAAAAGATCTAAGTTGGAAAACAAAGCTGTCAAATGTATTTTCATCGGATACAGTGTTGGTGTGAAAGGATACAAGCTTTGGAATCCTATGACTAGTAAGGTGTTGTATAGTAGAAATGTTATTTTCAGAGAGCTAACATCTTCTCCTATTGTGCTACAACCAGATGAAAAAGAAAAGGAAAAAGATGTTGTTCAGTTTCCTCCTACCCTTGAGAAGACTGAACAGAGAGACCATGTTGGGTCTAATGATGAGGAGAGCTCTAGCAGCTCTGATAGTTCGGAAGAAGAGGAAGAACAACCTCAACCTCAGCCCTTGAGGAGATCCATGTGAGAAAGAAAGCAACCAGAAAGGTTTAGTTATTCTATGTTAGATTCCAGTTGTGCCTTTGCTTTGATTACTAACACTGATGAGCCTAGATCTGTGAAAGAGGCTTTGGGCATGGAAGATGCAGGTTCCTGGATTGAGGCTATGGATGATGAGATGGCTTCATTGGAGAAAAACAAAACTTGGGACCTTGTACCTTTGCCTAAAGGGAGAAAATCTGTTGGCTGTAAATGGGTGTTCAAGAAGAAATTCTGTGCAGATGGCAGTGTTGAAAGGTACAAAGCTAGATTGGTTGCAAAGGGGTATTCACAGGTAGAGGGAATAGATTATGGTGAAATATTCTCTCCTGTTGCAAAGTTGACATCCATTAGATTTCTGTTATCTCTTGCTGCATCATATGATTTAGAGATAGAACAGATGGATGTGAAGACAGCTTTCCTTCATGGTGATTTGGAGGAAGAGATTTATATGTCACAGCCTGAGCACTACATTGTTAAAGGTAATGAATCCTTAGTTTGCAGATTAAAGAAATCTCTATATGGTTTGAAGCAATCTCCTAGGATGTGGTACCTTAAGTTTGATGCCTTTGTGTTGTCAATTGGATTTGTAAGATCGAAATCAGATCATTGTGTTTATTTCAGAGTTGAAAATGATCGCCTTCTTATTGTTGCATTATATGTTGATGATATGTTGCTGTTTGGGAAGGGTAAGGGTATGATTTCTGATTTTAAATCTCAGTTGTCAGCACAGTTTGAGATGAAAGATCTTGGGGCAGCAAGGTACATCTTGGGTATGGAAATCAGTAGAGACAGGTCTAACAGAAAACTCTGGTTGAGTCAGAGTAAGTATGTGAAGTCTGTGTTGGACAGGTTCAGCATGGCAGATTGTAGACCACTATGTGTTCCTGTTTCAATGGGAACAAAGTTATCTGTAGATGATTGTCCAAAATCTCCTAGTGAGGTGGAGGACATGAGTAGAGTACCTTATGCTAGTGCAGTTGGCAGTCTTATGTATGCTATGGTCTGTACTAGACCAGACATTGCCCAAGCAGTGGGAGTCCTAAGCCGGTTTATGGCTAACCCTGGACGGGTACATTGGGATGCAGTTAAGCGAGTATTCAGATATTTGAGGGGTACATCAGATTACTCCATATGTTACCATGGTAACTCTTCTGGATCTCCACATTCAGTTTGTATTCGTGGATTTGTGGATTCAGATTGGGCAGGTGATATTAACAGCAGGAGATCCACCAGTGCTTATGTTTTCACTATGTTTGGTGGTGCCATCAGTTGGATGAGTAAGCGACAACCTGTGGTTGCTTTGTCCACTACAGAAGCTGAGTACATGGCTGCTACTCATGCTTGTAAGGAAGCCATTTGGCTTAGGAGATTGTGTTCTGATGTTGGTGTTGATGCAGAACAGATTACTATTTGGTGTGACAGTCAGAGTGCTATTTGCCTTGCGAAGAATCCAACTTTCCATGCCAGAACGAAGCACATTGATGTGCAGTTTCACTTTGTGAGAGATATGGTGGAAGATGGAAAGATAAATTTGGAGAAGGTAGATACTGTGAAGAATGTTGCAGATGCATTAACGAAACCAGTGGGCACTGTGAAGTTCAGATGGTGTTTGGAGTCTATGGGCCTTTTGGCCTATAGCGGTTAATTCCTGTTATGTTCCTATTGCTCTTACAAGGTGTTCGACAAGTGGGAGAATGTTAGGAATAAGGTGTCTCAACCTTGGATAATTCCTATTCTTATTATTTGTTTTGTAAAATGTATTTCTTGCAAATAATGTAATTAAGTGTGAGTGTACATGTCTAGTTTGCATGTTGATGTGTCACTCCACTTAATGTGTCGGCATCTTGAATTGTGTGTAAGGAGATCATGGCTGAAACGGTTATGACGGATTCCTATGACACGTAAGAGCTATGTCTGGAAGATTCAATGACAGGTGAAGACATGTGGCAACTGATAAAGTTGAGTACTGTACACTCTTCCACGATAAAATTTTTTTCGAGTTCCTATTTTCTCGGAGAATGGTAAAACCCTAATACAGTTATCTTCGGAAGTTGCCCTAAAAGGGAAGCGCATGATATAAGCGTTTTTTAGGGTTGCGAAGATTTGTGATGTGAGTGTATTGTTGGAACGTTTTTTCATGCTGCCGCATTTTGTCTTCAAGAGTTGGAAATCTCCTGAAAGAACTTGCATTGCAAGTGTGTTGTAACCGTTGTGTTGAAGATAATACATTGTGCAGGTTTTGGAGTGCTGGGGTTTTTTACCGAAAGGTTTTCCCCAGGGTAAATCATTGTGTCATTCTTCATTTTCTGTATGTATGGTATATTGCTGCAATATCTTTGTTAAGTAGATTAACGAATCTGAAATTGTAAGGGTTTAAAACGAATTTGCACCATACTTTCCTTAAGAGATTAGTGTAGGAAGCTGTTTCCGCACCTGAGTTTCCTTACAGGTGCAGACAATAGTTACTTCAAAAGTGAAATTATCTAGGGGTAGACCTTTGAATACAGGTAGTTGAAGGGAAATTTTTGATACTTGAAGAGGGGACCTGACTCCTCTAGTAGGAGTACCTCTTCCATGTATAGTTATACTTGGAGGGGTACATCCAAGGCCAAGGTTTCTCTTTCTTCTTTCTATGAAAATGGGCTCTAGTCATCCATTGTTGTTTCTTCCAAGGATTTCATTCTTATTATAGCCCATATAATGCATAATTTGTAACCCTCTATTGGTTTCGTCCATGGGTAGAGTGGGGGTGGGTCTTTCATCATGGTATAGTGGAAATGTCTCCCTCATCGATATTTTCTTGACTTATATCCCCCCACCGACGGAATCTAGAAGGATCTACCCTAATACTGCGGACATGTGCTTTAGCTGGTTGAGGTTGCCCATGCAACCTAGGAGATTGTGGTAACTCTCCTACAAAGAACACATTCTTCTTCATTTTGTAGTCTCTGCACCGATTGTTCTAGATCATGAACTTGGTTTTAGATGTATCAGGGATGTAGGGTGTCTTTGTCGTAAAAGTGGAGGCAAGGTTAGATGGGTCTATGTATGAAGTGGATGGACTTTCATAACTTTTTGGTACTTGGGGTTTTTATAAAACTTGGCTTCCAAGTTTTTGCAATAGGAAAATGGTTCTGGATCACCATGTATTGTGACCTCCTCATTGTGCTATAGGAATTTGATGCATTGATGGAATTTTGAGGCAACTTCCTTCATTCCATGGATCCATGGGCATCCTAGGAGGATGTTGTATGGTAGGTCGAGATCAAGTACTTAACAACTAGTTTCCATGGTTGCTGGTCCCACTTGGATTGGGATTCTGATAGTGCCTTGAGACAATCTTTCTTGATCATCATATGCCCTTATGGTGATGCCTTTATTCTTGTCAATGGAGTCCTTGGAGAATCCTAAGTTCTTGATGAGTTTGAGCAAATAGATGTTGAGGCTTGTGCCTCCATCCACCAGGACTCTTTTGACTTTATTTTTGTGAATGAGCACTTGAAGGTGAAGTGCATGATTGTGAGATGGATGGGTGGGGAAATCTTGATCAGAGAATGTGAGGAGATTTGGGGTAATGATGTTGCTAACCATAGCTTGGAACTATTCTATATCAAGGGTGGGGGAGACAGTGGATGCAACTAATGCTTCATCAAGGATTTCCCTATGGGTGACGAAAATTTTCAATAATTCCATGATGGAGATTTGGGTAGGGGTTCTCTTTAGTTGTTCGATGATGCTATAATCATAGGGAATGGATTTTGTATTTGAAATGGGGGTCTTAGATGACCGTGATTCTCCTACAATAGTAACCTTTCCACCATGTGTGGTGACTCCACAATTGACATTGGCTCTTTTGATGTTAATGACCATGACCATCTCATCTACGCCTGCAACAATGTCCTCATACGCAAGGTTTGTACAAGAATAATTTTGCTTCCCTTTGTTGTTTCCTTGATTATGATTCGAAATTGGATTCATGTATATTTTAAGGTCCTAATTTCTAGTTGGTTGTTCAACTTTTATGATCTTGTCCTCAATGAGGTCCTCGATGATATTCTTTAACCTCATGCAATTTGCGGTTGTGTGTCCCTTGATTTTTTGAAAATCACAGAGGAGAATTTCATCGTACCATGATGGTTTTGTCATGGGTTTCTTGTATTTCACAGAGTTGGAGATTTTGATAAGGTTTTGCTTAATGAGCTTCTTGATTATGGATTCAATTGATTCTGCAAGGGCCATAAATTTTTGCTTGGGCGAATACTTGTTTCGGGGAGGTGGTCCTCCTTGATTATCCAAGTTATTGATTTGGTTGCTAGGAAGCAGTTGTTGTTGTACCATTGTGTTAGTTTTTACATTATTGCAATTATGATTCTATGGTTGATGGGTTTGGATGTAAAGCTTAGACACACTGATGACCACTTTAGTGTCGATCACTTCATCGTTTGTGATATCTTTATTCCTTGACCATGTTTGAGGTTTATCATTATAATTGGTGGAAGAGCAGTTATCTTATTGTGAGGAAATATTGATGCACCTCCTCGCACAATAAGTGTTCTTTCAATACTGAGCACCTTTGGGATCAACTGATCATACGTTGTGATGCATTGCATTTTTAAGTAGAACACCCAGTTTTCGTCTAGATTGGATATGATTGTGAAAACTTGTTGTTTTTTTGGCATGGTCCACTTGCTCTAATTGGCCTTGGATCACCATCTTTGCAAGAAGGATGCAAATAACTCTCCTCTTCTTTGCTTGAGTGTTGATAGTTCTTCCAAACTAACATCTACACCCATGTTGAATGCGTAGTTTTTAAGGAAAGCTTCCACAATTTCCTGGAATGTTTTAATGCCTATGGGTAGGTAAGAAAACCATTCCATGGTAGGACCAGTCAGACTTCAAGGAAAAATTCACATTAGATATGTGTCATCGTATGCAAAATCCATGCAATGCACTTGAAATTCCCTGACGTGGGTTTTAGGGTTTCCCATCCCATTGTACTTATCAAATTTGGGGATCTCAAATCCCTTTCGAAATGGTACCATCATAAGAATTCTATCAAATTGATAGGGGCACAAGTTGCCTAACATTCTAGTTGTTTTTCCTACTTGGAGGTCCAACACCTACTGCAAGAGCAGTTTGATTTGTGCTGCAACATCATTTTGTAGATCAGGAGGCGGGATGAATATTTTTTGAGGTGTTTGTGGTGTTTGATTGATGAGAGGGGTATTTTTGGGGGTTTTCTGCAAGCTCTACCGTGCATTTAAGGACTGCTGATATGCTTGCATTTGTGCCAACAATTCTTGTTGTTGATCCTGCTGTTGTTTTTCTAATGAAGCTTGTTGTTGGTCTAGCTGTTGTTGTTCCCATAAAGCTTGTTGTTGGTCTATTTGTTTTTGCACCAAAAAATCTTATTGTTGGTCTAGATTCTATTGCGACAACAAAGATTTTTATTGGTCTAGCTGTTGTTGCATTGACAAAGCTTGTTTTTTAGCTTGCTATTATGCCTGAAAAACTTGCAGGGCTTGTTGGTGAATTGCTTGTAGTTGTGCATGGTATTGTGCTTGTGCTTGTTGATCCTGGTGCTAGGATTGAGCTTGTGCTTGTTGGGCTGCCTATGCGGCTTGTGCAACTTGTACAACTTGTTGGGAAACTAGTTGTGCTTGCGCTTGCTAAGCAGCTTGCTGTGTAGCTTGTTGATTTTGTTGAAGTACCCTTTGATGGGTGGCATTTTGGACTTCTTAAATCATTGTGATGAATTAATTCATTAATTTATATTTTGGTGAGATTGGTGGTGGATTGGGAATAGTGCTAACCATTGTGGCTGGTGGAGGGGTTGTGTTGGTAGCTGGCAATTGGGTTGTTGGTGGTGTGGTTGAGATGCTCGATCCCTGAGAAGGTATGCTTTGAGGGATTTGGGAATTGGTTGATGTATCGATCATGGTGGCTTGAATGGTTTCCACCTGTTGTTGCGATGCTGTTGGAAAAAAGAGAGAATTTGATGTGGTGCTTGGATTGCCTTGATTTGAGAAACTAGCGGTGGGTAGGGGGGGAAGACCCTACCCAAGAGGTGGTATGAATGTGAGTGGTAATGGAGGGAATTATGGTATGTTCTCTTGGAAAAGTGATGATGAGAATGGATCAGTGACTCCCGATGTTCTGAAAAAACCACCTTCTCCTTGTGATAGAGAAGTTTTTATGTTTAGCGAATATATTGGTGTTGCATGGAATGATGATGAGTCCATGTAATTATGGAAGATAAGTGGGACATATAGGTGTGATGGATTCACTAGGATGGATTTATCCGGTGTGGTTCTTTTTACCTCTTTGTTGTTTACAAGGTGATGCTTTTGCAATTCATGAAATATGACACTTCCCTTGTTAACAATTGGTGAGGTTGGTGCAATTGTCGATATGGTTTGGGGAATTTATTGAGTGATTTTTGGAATTGACATTGGGGGTATGCTTGCAAGAGGCCTTTCCATATTGGTACTTATGTCAAGATCAGAAGGGAATTGGGCCCCTCCTTCCATTAACGTGTGTATGTATAGAGAAGGATTATGTTTAAACATGGCATTGAAAATTCTATGATTTTCTGGATTTTGAATCATTTCAATTATTTCCCTTTGTGTCATTCCCAAGTCCTAATTGATCCCGTAAGGTTTACTTCAGAGGTTACTTGACTCAAGTCACTAGAAGTTGATGTTTCTTTGGTGTTTTCCATATTCCTCTTGTGTTGTGATCTTGTTTGGACCATAAAATAGAGATAGTTTGATCTTGATCTTTAGGTACACAAAGAGAAGAGATAGGAGAGTCCAAGGATCAAAGGGGTGATAATGGGGATGAGATAAATGGATGAAGTAGATGAGTGAAAATCTTGAAGAACTTTTAGGGGTGATGCTAAATTTTTTAAGGCTTTGGATTTATTTTGGTAGTTTGATTAGGTGCGTTAAGCCAAACAAGATGATGGTGAAATTGTAAACCCTAGGAAGCTGTATTATCCTAGAGAAAATTTGTATGAGAGAATGAATTGGCTAAGTGTGTTAACTTGTTCAAGAGGATTGATAATTTGACTAGGTGTATTAAGTCAAATAAAATGATGCTGATTTTTCCTTTGAGTTTAGCATAAATGATGTTTCAAAGTTATCAAAAGTTTTTTGGTGAGATGAGATTTGATTGATGGAGAGACAGATGAGAGTGAATATTTTGATCCTAGACTTTACCTAGACAAGATTCTTTTTTACAAGACCTCGGTATTGAAGAACATGCTGTAACTCAAGATTAAATCTATGGTTCGATCTGCAACTAGAAATAACAATATTAACCCTAATCTAAAATCAAACAATAAAGAACGAAATTGAAAAACATAAATGAAAACTAACAAATTGAATTGATCTCACCGAATAATGTATTCACCCTTTCGAATTAACTCCATTGCTCTTCTCCATTTTGCCTTTTAAGTATTCTTGCCCTTAGATTTCTATGTTTGAATGCAAGTATAGCTGTGTTGAATGTCTAAGCAAAATATCAAAGAATAGTCTCTTCTCAAAAGTGTATAATTTTGGGGAGGAGGAATAATGATCATGACAGGCCATTTTATAGATTTTGTGTTTTCGAACGATCGGCTCAGATTGAAAGAGAGATCGACGGATGAGATTGATCAATGCCATGCAATGAGTTATGTGACAAATAGAAGGCGAGTTAGAACGTGAGTTCAACTGCAGGTAAAGACTAATTTTAGAACATGAGTTAGAACATGAGTTCCAATCTTCATCTTCAAAAAATAGAAGAAATAGACTTTGTATGCAAAAGCCAAAGTTAGAAGTTGGAGAATAAATGCATGATAAATGCATGTGAATGCAAACTTGAGTTAGTTAATTAAATAAAGATATTTAATTAATAGATATAGATCATGCATATGAGTTGGAACTAGTTAATCGACTAGTTGTGACGGAGAGTTCTCTCATAGAGATAACTCGAGTCAGACGATAAGTGCATGTAAGAGATAACTGAATGTTAGAGGAATGTGACATAATTAATTAAATAATGAATTAAATGTTAATTTAATTCAACATTCAAAATATGAGACTTTTAATTAAATAAATAAAGTAATTTATTTAATTTGGCTGTTGAAAAGGATAAATGAATAATTAAATAATAAATATTTAATTATAGATGAAAAGGGGTTAAATGAATAATTAAATAAAGATATTTAATATTAGTTGGAAAAGTATGATAAAGGGGAATTAAATAATAAATTATTTAATTGATAGATAAAGGGGGAAGAATTAATTAGTTTGCAACATAATTAAAAAAATATGATTTATTTAATTAATTAAGTTGAATAAAGGATGATTATGAATTAATGAATTAATTAAAAAGGGTAT
Source organism: Sequoiadendron giganteum (assembly GCA_007115665.2). Lineage (NCBI taxonomy): Eukaryota > Viridiplantae > Streptophyta > Pinopsida > Cupressales > Cupressaceae > Sequoiadendron > Sequoiadendron giganteum. The sequence goes on from CM021104.1 coordinate 133,557,331, forward strand.
TTAATTAATAGAGGAAATATGTGTTAGAAAGGCAATTAAATAAGTAACATTATTTAATCAAGACGACGGACTATAGAAAATTATGTTGAAATGTGTACTCGCAGGCCTAGACCAATTTTAGGTATCTACAGTTTGCCCCTCTTTGATACAATGTTGGTACGACTTTGTGTCAAAGAAAATATGCCCCGGTTGTGCCTCAGCGTGAAACGGGTTAGGGTATGCCCCAGTGAAAGGGAGAATGATGAGGAGGTAGTGGTATCAAGAACATGAGTGTGCTCTTGAAATGGATAGATAACGATGGTGAAGATGCAGAAAAGAAGAAATGTTAGCATGGATGATTGCAGAATGTTAGTAAGAAACAATTAAGTTTGATTGATTGAGAAAAAAACATAATCTTCGATATATTGCCAAATATGCTATACTTGCTTGTTATCATCATTGGGCGGGACATGACATAGATGGATAGTACACACTATGATATGAGATAGACCATAGTGTACAAAGTTATCCATCTATGAAAAATAGACAGTCGTAGACAAGGAGTGTCTTAACTCAGACTAAGGACAAGATGCCCCAGTCATTTGGTCAAGGCAAACAACAAATAGCAGACAAATAAAAGATGGGTCATGAGACATCATTGCTCCTCTAAATCCTTGATAGGACATCCTTGAGGAAACTAGTAACATGACTCAAAAACCAATGTTAAAAAGACAGTTGACAGACAGCAGCCAAAGAAAAAGAATCCTGAGACGTCGTTGCTTCTCTAAATCCTTCAAGGGACATCCTTGAGAAAGCTAGTAATAGGACTAATTCAAAAATCGATACAAAGAAAAGATAAAATAAGATGAAAAGTCATAAAGCCAAATAAATGTATTTGCCAAAACTTGATCTTGAGAGATTGTTTGATTGTTGATGTTTGACATAGCGTAATGTGAGAGAATGACACATACCACATAAGACGTTGAGTCTGGTTTCGACTTGGTGACTTTTGTATAAGGCATGACAAAGCCTGGTTTCAGTAAGACACATGTCGTATAAGACGTTGGAGTCTGATGACGTTGAGGTGACAAGCCACATGAGACTATGACAATTTGATGACGTCTGTTGACAAGAAAGACATATCTTGCATAAGACATAGGTTGATCGCTTTGACAATGTGTTTGATATTGACTTGATGATAGTTTGAGATGTTTTGCCTTGTTGTTGAATGACTTGTTTGGATTCTTTGACTGATAAACTGTGTTTGTGTAGACAGTGTATGACATGAGATGATACCTTAAACTATGATATGCAACGTGTGTGATAATGATAGTGAATGAACCCTATTGGAATGACCTAGTGTGGTCTCGGGAGCTCATCAATTGATTAGCCTTGCCTATGTTGTACACGCAGAGACCTCGTAGTTCGACATGACCAATGACTTTGAATATACAAAGAGTCATGATTTAAATGTGTTTCATAGATGAAAAACCTAGACTGACAGACCTAATGCCTCAGGGGCACATCGATTGATGGCCTTACCTAAGTCCCAGTTGCAGAGGCAACGTAGTTCGACTATGACTACGACTGACTTAACATGACTAACTTGACACTGTTTTGTTTTTGGTATTTTCTGACATGTTTTGATTTTTTTGGATTTTTGAAGTTTTCTAATGTTTTTGTTTTTTCAAGACATTTTCTGATGGTGCGATGCTATGTACAAGGCGTTCATGGAATAGAACAAGGATTTTCCCCCAATCGGGAATAAGACTTGTGAGATGGAGTGGATAATGTGACGAAGTGGGACGTTAGATGTCAATCGTTCCAAGCGATGGATAGGACAACCATTTATTATGAGTGATGGGGGAAAGTCTGATTGGAATGATGGTAGACGAAAGAGCGAGATTGACTACACATGGTGCCTATTTGCCAGGTTTTTACCATGGTACTTATCCCTAGTGCCACCGGAGTGGTTTTCACTATAGGACGGATTATTTTCCTTTACTTTTTTGATTTTCCAATTTTATTTTATTTTTCAATTTTTTTTGTATTTTCTAGATTAAGACACGGATTCTCAGAAGCTAAGCATAGAACCTCTTTAGATGCAGACTGTTGATAGGTGACAAAAGCGGATCTCCTTCAGGATTAGATAGTTGGTATGCTCCTGACCCAAAGGCTTCTGTGACAATGTATGGCCCTAACCAGTTAGGCTCAAACATTCCTGGTTTCTCTCATTCAGCTTGGTTCTTCGGATTCTCCATTAATACTAGGTCACCAATGTCAAAATATCTATTGAGAACCTTCCTATTGTAGCTTCGACGAAGATGATTCTGATATGCTTGCAAATGATCTAATGCTTTCTATCTTCGTTCATCTAGTAATTCAAGCTCTTGTAGCCTAGAGACACGGTATTCTTCATCGTCGACATGACCCTTCAAAGATACCCTTAGAGAAGGTATTTTGACCTCTATAGGTAAGATAGATTTGGACCCGAATACGATGGAAAATGGAGTGGTGCCGGTGGGAGTGTGGATGCTTGTGAGGTAAACCCATAAGGCAAGATTAAGCTGTAGGTGCCAGTCACGACCAACATCATTGACAGTCTTTTTAAGGATTCGAACAATGGTTTTATTAGATGCCTCAGCTTGGCCATTGCCTTGTGGGTAATACGGGGTGGAAAAATGATGCTTGATGTGGAATTCTTCACATAAATGGCGTACTTCTTGGTTCTTGAATGGGCAGCCATTATCTATGATTATGGATTGTGGTACACCATATCGACAAATGATATAGTTCAGAATAAACTTAGATATTTGGGTGCCAATGATGTAGGTCATGGGAATGGCTTCAATCCACTTGGTGAAGTATTCGATAGCGGTAATGATGAATTTTTTGCTGTTGGATGATGGTGGGTGTATCTTACCTATGAGGTCGAGTCCCCATTGGGCGAAAGGCCATGGTGAAGTAATCGGTCGAAGCTCCTATGCTGGCGCTCTTATCAAGTCTCCATGTATTTGACATTGTCTACACATCTTCACAAAGACGTATGAGTCTTTCTCCATAGTAGGCCAATAGTAACCTAGTCTCATAATCTTATGGGCTAAGGTTGGACCACTCGAATGGGATCCACATATACCCTCGTGCACTGCTTGCAAAGTTGTTTGTGCTTCTTCAGCGTCGAGACATCTCATTAGGGCGTTGTCTAAGGTGCATCTATATAGGGTTTCTCTGATGATGGTGTACTTGGCGGACTTACAGATGAAGGTTCGACGTTGGTTATTGGACAAGTCTTGAGGTAAGGTTTGATTTGTTAGATAGTCGAATATTTCTTTATACCAAGGAGACGTAGGACCAACAATGGTACACACCATCATAGTATCAGGGATATCATAAGCAGGGACCAACAGCTGTTCAACCAGCAACTCGAACTTAGGCACGTTACTCAGAATATCCAACAAGGAACCCACGGTTGCCATAACATCTGCAGCTCTATTCTGAATGCGTGGTATTTGTTGAAAAGTTATGTCCTTGAAATATTGTTTGAAACTATCAGCCATTCTCTTGTAAGGGGCAAGCTTCTCATCCTTAGTTTCGTACTCATCATTTACCTGTCAGATTACCAGTTGAGAGTCACCAAAGACATGTAGGCTCTTAATGTTCCATTGTGTTGCCATTTTCAAGCCTGTCACTAAGGCTTCGTATTCTGCTATATTGTTTGTACAAGGGAAAGCAATCCTGAATGATTTGGGAATGGTATCACCTTGAGGTGTGACAAATAAGACACGAGCTCCTGAACCACGATTTGTATGTGACCCATCAAAGTATAGTTTCTAGTCGGTTTTAATGTCAATGTTGAATAGAAATTCATCTCGAAAATCTGCCACTAAGGGATGATCTGTTTTTATAGGTGCATCAGCTAACTGATCTGCAATCACCTGTCCTTTTATAGCCTTCCTCTCGACATACTCAATGTCATACTCACTAAGTATCATGACCCATTTAGCCAATCGGCCTGTTAAAGCTGCCTTACTTAGAAGGTATTTGAGTGGATCAATTTTTGCAATTAACACTGTTAGTCGATTGAGCATGTAGTGCCAAAGTTTTTGGGTAGCAAAAACTACCGCAAGATAAGCACGTTCTATGTTGATGTAATTCAATTCATAGGCCACTAAGGTATGGCTAATGTAATAGACCGCTCTCTCATGACCTTGATCATCTTTTTGTGCGAGAAGAGCCCCTAATGCCGACTGAGTTGCTGAAATATATAAGATCAAAGGCTTTCCTTCTGTAGGTGGCATTAAGACTGGTGGAGTTAGCAAATAGTCCTTGATTTGTTGGAATGCATCCTGGCATTTAAGGGTCCACACAAATGGTACTCCTTTCTTGAGTAGATGTTGAAATGGATGAATCTTATCTGCCAGTTGTACTATGAATCGCCTAATTGACTATAGTCTGCCCTGTAGAGTTCTGAGTTGTCCTATGCTGACTGGAGGAGGCATTTCTATGATAGCTCTTACCTTCTCTGGATCTACTTCAATGCCTCTTCGAGAGATGATATACCCTAACAGTTTCCCCGATTTGACTCCAAAGACACACTTCTTTGGATTCAGCCTGACATTGTAGTTCTCTAGCTGTTGGAATATCTTATTTAAAACCTTTAAGTGAGCTTCTCTTGTTTCTGATTTTTCTACAATTTCATCAACATAATATTCCATGAGAATGTGTACAAAGTCATGGAAAATTGTAGTCATTGCGCGTTGGTAAGTAGCTCCTGCGTTCTTAAGCCCAAAAGGCATAACGTTCCAACAGTATGTGCCCCATGGACACGTAAAAGCTGTCTTATGTTGGTCTTTAGTTGCTATTTTAATCTGGTTGTATCCCGAGAAACCATCCATGAGGGATAGCATCTCATACCCCGCTATAAGATCCACTATCATATCTATATTCGGCAAAGGGAAGTCATCCTTAGGACATGCCTTGTTGATGTCTCTAAAGTTTGTGCAAATTCGAATGCCCCCAGTTGGTTTAGTCACGGGTACAAGATTCGATATCCAATCTGCATAGTCTATTGTCCTTATGAATCCTACATCCAAGAGTTTCTTTAGTTTTGTCTTGACCAATAGAGCAATCTGCGGGTGCATTTTTCTTAACTTTTGTTTGACTGGTTTGATGCCTAGCTGCAATGGTAAATGGTGCAATATTAGATTTGGATCCAGCCCAGGCATGTCAAAATACGACCATGCAAAGTTTATCTGTCTCTTTTGGAAGAAGTCCTTAAACTCAGGTTTTTCTGTCTTTGTTAAAGAAGCTGCAAAATATACCATCTTTGGATTCTCTTCTGTACCTATGTTGACTGTAATTGATTCTTCTACTAGCATCGGTGACTTTTCCTGTTCAACGGGGAGAATATTTAAACCTCTATCCTTGGGTGCCTCAGGGAGGTTTTCGCCCTTGGATACGTCCTTTATTTTGACTTTTTCTTCATCCAAAGGTGCCTTTCGGTTTTCACCTAGGGACTCATCATTGTTCTTTTCATTGTCTTTTTTCTTTTTATCCTCATTTTTGCGACTAAAGGTGTAAATAGACTCCCCAAAATATGCTTTATCGTCCAAGTCTATGGTAAAAATAGCTTTATGATCCCCTCTTGGTATGCCTTCTCGAAGTCCCATGAACTCAGCAATTGCTTCGTCATTCTTGAATGTGTCTAAGATAGGTGTACCTTGTTGATCCTAGTCTATAAGTTCAGGATATATGAGGGGCATGTCATCATCGGAGTTTTTAAAGGTAGCCACTGATAGGGTGAATAGTGAATGGTTGACATGGTCACAGAAGTTCTGGACTAACTCTTGCTGGGTCTTTTCCTTACGGGTAGGTAAACGTTGATGTGGGACCATTGCCTGGGATAGGTCGTTAGAAGATGGTGGTTCAGGTGCCCAAGATGCACGATCGAGTTTTTCCCAATAATAGATCTTATGCCATTCTTCTTTGGACAAATGTTTATTAGGACAAGGACTAGATGGTTTGGGTATAGGTTTCATGTTTAGGTCCAATTCTCCAAATAGTGCGTCTATGTTCATGGTGCTGGTAGATGAAAGGGAATCCCATTCACCATTGCTTGAGTAAGGGGATTCATCAAAGATTGGAGGGTTGTTGTAAAATGGGGGAGGTGGATCATGAGATGTCTTGGTGTCTGCGTAAGCACTCACTTCCTCTTGAAATAGTGACGAAGTACTAGGAAACCCAATTCTAAGCGGTTGACACCCTAGCCCTAAGTATTTCGGTCGTGGGTGGATAGTAATCGGTTCCGTCCTTCCATTTTGATGTAGCCCTAACCCACTGTGCCCATCATAGCCTTCCTTTTGCATTATCTTAAAGCCTTTTCCATATTGGTTCTTAGCTATTTGAATAGATGGGGAGGGGTATTCATGTTCTTCTTGATACAACCAGGAATCACCTTGGTCCACAATTTCCTCGCTTAGCTCTCCCCATTTGATCAATGTCGTTGTAGGGGGAACATTGAATATGACTATTGAATGTATTCTATCTGCCATAGGTAGGCCATATGCCTTAGGTGGAATCAGTTGACTGACACAGTATGATGCCTTTATACGATACTCGCTAAAGCCCTTGTCTTGGATTTCAAGTTTAGGAGTAGTTGATGGAGGTGTGAATGATTTGGACTTAGTGCGATGTGATGAGTCAATGTATTGGGATGAATTGGATGATGAAACTTCTTGATTAACTGGTATTTGGCATTGTGGAATTTCCTTTAGGCTTGTACAATACTAAAACAGATCTGGATCACCATCAATAGTGATCTTGGTGCCATTATGTGGAAATTTGAGACATTGGTGATACGTTGAAGGTATAGCTTTCATTGCGTGTATCCAAGGTCTACCTAACAACAAGTTATATGGAAGGGTGAGATCCAAGACTTGGAAGCTGGTGTTCATGATTGCTGGGCCAATTCGAATAGGGAGTGTGACAACTCCTTTGGACGATCTTTCCTCATCATCATAAGCCTTGATGACTATACTCTTAGAGGTATCTACGCAATCTTTTGAGAATCCTAATGCCTTAACCAATTTTAGGGTACACAGGTTCAAACCTGCTCCTCCGTCTACCAAGACTCGTCTGACTTTGGTTTCATGGACTAAGACTTCAAGATGTAATGGGTCATTATGATCAGATTTTTCTGTCAAGTAATCCTGTTGGGAAAATGTAGCATGGTGTGAATTGGTTAAATATCCCACCATCTCTTTGAAACAATTGACATCTAAATCAGTAGGGATAGTTGTGTTCTGCAAAGCTTTATTGAGAATGGCTCGATGCTCAGGTGATAAGGTCAATAGTTCCAAGATAGATATTTGCACAGGGGTTTTACTCAATTGATCAAGAAGGTTGTCCTTGAACTTGGAAGCTTGTGTAGATGGCTCAGAAGAAGGACCTGGAATAGTGATCTTGGTTCTGTGTGTGTTGACACTACATTCTGGAGGCTTCTTAATGGTGAAGGTATCGACATGCTCATCTGCAGCGAGGAGGCTATTTATAATCTTTCCTTTTCCATAGTCAAAATTGGTGTTTGCATAATTGGTTGATGGATCGGTCTTAGGTCCCGAACCAGAGGCTTTTCCTTTTGTGTGGTCATGTAATGGGTCCTTGAAGACCTTATGATCACTGTTCTTGGTGTTTTTTTGTCCACCAACCTCTATGGTTCCGTTCTCCACAAATTCTTGGATAATGCCATTGAGTTGGCGACAATTTTGTAGGCTGTGTCCTTTTATTTGATGATATTCACAATGGGCTTTGTCATCCCACCAAGAAGGTTTAAATTGTCCAAGATCATATTCTCTTGGTTCCAACGGTTTGATGAGATTGTGTTTAATCAATTCTTTGTAAATAACCTCGATCGGTTGTCCTAGAGGAGTAAATTCACGTGTTGGAAATCTTCTTTGAGGTTGTTGTTGCTATGAATTTTGGAGATAGTTAGCCATTTGATCTGGATTATCCATTGTGTCTTGATTTTGGTTGTATCCTCTCAGTGTGATAACTGGCCTTGTATGTATGTTTTTAGCATCGACAATGCCATCATTTGTAACATTCTTGTTTCTGGACCAGAATTGGCTTCTATCAGTTGGCGCGTTTTGATTTTGGACAATAGGATTCCTACCTGGTACCTTTATTTTGCCTTTGTCAATAAGGCCTTTCTCAAGGATGATGCCTTTCTGTACCAAGTCTAGGAATGAGGTACAACAATGTACTCTTAAATCACTCCACAGTTTTGGATTGATGTTCTCTAGGAATATCATGACCTTTTGTTTCTTTGGTATCTCAACTGGACATCTGCTAGCTAGACTTCTCCACCTCTGAAAGAAAGTGGTGAAAGTTTCACCATCTTCTTGTGTCTTGTGGCACAAGGTTGCTATTGTTATCTCATTGTCTATGTTGAAGGTGAAATGTTCGACAAACTTTTCAACTAATTCTCCCCAATAGCGTATACCATATGGTAGTTTAGAAAACCATTCCAGTCCTATCCCAACAAGGGTTTGTGGAAATAGTCTCATTAGATATGTGGGGTCATACGATATGTCCATGCATGTTGTTGAGAACTCCCTAATATGTTCTAGAGGATTCTTTTTCCCATTATACTTAGGCAAAATCGGTATAATGTATCCATGGGGAAAAGGTGTCATGTAAAGCGCTTTGTCAAATGGACATGGACATAAGTCTTGTGCTGAGATAGTTCATTTGCCTAACATAGACATATTATCCGTTTGTTGTTGGAGAGTTTGAATTTGATTCTAATGGACATCGACTTGTGTCAAGGACATGGTGTTGGCATTGTTCGGATCAATGTAGATGTTCTGATATGCCATGTTTTGCGACGGGTTGTGATTTGGTGAAGGAATATATCCCATTTGAATAGTTCGTTGTGGGATAGGAATATATCCTATTTGAATGGTTTGACTTGGTGGAGGAATATATCCCATTTGAATGGGTTGACTTGGTGGAGGAATATTCCCTATTTGAATGGTCTGATTTGGGATAGGAATATTCGTACCCGCTTTGGATCTCTTACCAATCATGTTGGTGCCAAAGGGGTTGGATGAAGTTGCTCCCGTTGTAAATTGTAAACCTTGTGTTATGTTGAAAGGGGTTGTGTTTACAATTGACGATGTCTGAGTTGGTATGCCAGTTGGTATTGCTGCGGTGATTTGGGGCATAGAACCACTTGATGTCACTGTTTGCATTGGTTGGGTAGATGTCATTTTCAATGTATGAACGTCAAATCCTAGTGGTAGTGTGGCACCTTCTACTAGCAATTTTGCTAGATAGCATTGGGGATCATTTGCCAAGCACTCATCCATGAAGAATGCAAATTCAGGATCTTGGACTGCAGATTCTATGTCTTCAACAAAGACTCGTCCATTGGCGTCTCTAGTGACAAATTTATCAAACAATGGTTTGTGTGGTTTGTTCTTCCTAGGTGGTTGAGTGCTGAAAGGATTGATAAACTCGTTGGGGTCTGCCATTTCTTTGTGCCTCTTTTGAGACCTTGTTTCGACCATAAAAAAGTTGCTCAAAATGGGGTAATGCAGACTATGCCTAAGAACTGATATGACCTATTTCTATGTTTTTGGATTTTTTGGACAATAAGGATGTTGCTAAAATGATTTCTAGAAAGATGTATACTGAGATGACTTATGGTAAGATGGGCAATATGTAAGACCTCGTGTAGACTATGATTCTAAAATGGGTATAACCTATCTCGTATGGAGTAAATGCATGTAAGGATTTGTTTTGACCAAGGAACTTGATTGTAGGACAAATGACAGTTGACAAAGTGAACTTTCCAAACTAGACTTGTTGAGCTAAAAAGATTCACTAGATAAGACTAAGGTGACTAGGTTCGATGAGTGTGACAAATTGGGACATGAATTTATCCAAAGACGAGGAAACTTATCTCTGTTGTGATATGCAATTTCCTAGGGAGTATCTAGATGCATGCAACTTAGGATGACAATGACGAAGACATGGATTGTAACTAAGATTTTCGAGGAAGTATCTATATGCATGTGACTTTGGATGACTATGACGAAGACATGGATTTTAAATAAGATGGATATGACCACCTAATGGATGCAAGATTTTTGAGCAAAATCTTGACAGTTTCTGTTCGGACTCAGTTTGCAATTTTGATTGTTCTTTGTTAACAGGCAGATGCGGTTCACCTAACAGTTGCGGTTCAGGATTTGACAGTTGTGGCATTTCTAACAGTTGCGGTCTTTCCTATGACAGTTGCGGTTCAGGATTTGACAGTTGCGGTCTTTCCTATGACAGTTGCGGTTTACCAATTCACATGCGTTTTTCCTATTCTGGACACTAAAAACTAGTTTTCCTGACAGACACTTGCGGTTCAAACTTTGATAGATGCGGTTTGCATGGACACATGCGACTTAGGATGTGACAGATGTGCTTCGAAACTTTGAGATTGTGAAAATTATGACAGACAGATGCGATTATTCCCCTAACAGATGCGACTCTCTAATACAGATGCGACGATTAAACTGACAAATGCAACTTTGTTCCTGACAGTTGAAATTTTTTTCTGAAAGTTGTTTGACTGACTTTGTTTGTTTTGTGATGAATGGACTATTGAGACTCGAAAAACATTTACACCTAGGCTTTTAGGATAGTACTTGTTGAATTCTTACTTGGATTTCTCCAGCTACGCATATTTACGGTGGATGATTAGTAGCTTGACCCCACTAGCTCCCCTCCATGACACTCACTTATACGGGGCAGCCATGCTACAATACCCATGAATCTCCCATGGCATACTTTTCATCTCTACACATAAACCGTAAGATTGTAAGACGGCTTCATAGGTCCGACCTGCTGCACCAACAAGTAGATAGGATTTTGGTAACTCTACAACAATGCTTTTAATTCGGGCATTTCATTCGTGGGACACTAACCAACATCGGCGAGAGTCCATTTCTGTCCATGTCATCGGATTAGTGCACGTGATTCCTGGGGTTTCCCCAAGAATCCACTTTTGTATACCGGCTGGAAGTCGCTTGGCTTTAGCGTGCTACCGGTCTGAATCATCTTGGGGTGAGTACTTTTTCCCACCAAGACAGGCCCAAGTTCTAGAGTCAATAACCGTTTCTCTTACACCCAAGATCGCATGAATGCGCAAGGGGAGAGGATACTTCGATTACTAAATCATGGGGTTATAAACTAACAATGCAGACACGAAAAACACTGGTAAATTATTAAGCCCAAACGAGATTATTTACACTACCAAACAGAAGTTCATTTTAACCCACAAGACGATTATCTATCTACCAAAACAAAAGCATGCTTAAAAAGATAAAAGCATTAGGTCCTGCATGCAAATTTGTCAGTAGTTCATTGTTTGTCTTTGGCTTTTGTATTGTTTTCTATGCTTCATCCTGCAAACACTTGTTATTCCACTTTGACACAACCGAACCAAATATTAGCGAAAATCCAAATCATAAAAAAAAAGCGAAGATCAAAAAATGGATGCACGAAAATCGATAAAACAAATAAAAATCTTTACTAGCCAGATGCGGCTTTTGGAGCCACAGATGTGGTTCAAATGGTTGCACGTGGATGCGGTCAATGGAGTGTCTAATGTGGTTTGAAATTCATCGACTGGCAGATGCGGCGATAGACAGGCGGATGAGGCTTTTGACAGGCGGATGCGGCGAACTGCAGGCGGATGCGGCGATTGACAGCCTGATGTGGTTTATGGCGTGGAAGATGCGGTTCGTAAGTACGGATGTGTCGCTGTTTTTGACAAATGTGGTTCACTGGATGGAAAACCTGCGAAAAAGAAACAAAAAACAGAAATGGAAAACAGAAAGATGTGCGGATTTTGAAGTGCGTTCACATTGGGTTCACCAAATGTAACTCAAGATTAAATCTGTGGTTCGATCTGCAACTAGAAATAACAATATTAACCCTAATCTAAAATCAAAACTAATCTAAAATCAAACAATAAAGAACAAAATTGAAAAACATAAATGAAAACTAACAAATTGAATTGATCTCACCGAATAATGTATTCACCCTTTTGAATTAACTCCATTGCTCTTCTCCATTTTGCCTTTTAAGTATTCTTGCCCTCAAATTTCTATGTTTGAATGCAAGTATAGCTGTGTTGAATGTCTAAGCAAAATATCAAAGAATAGTCTCTTCTCAAAAGTGTATAATTTTGGGGAGGAGGAATAATGATCATGACAGGCCATTTTATAGATTTTGTGTTTTTGAACGATCGGCTCAGATTGAAAGAGAGATCGACGGATGAGATTGATCAATGCCATGCAATGAGTTATGTGACAAATAGAACGCGAGTTAGAACGTGAGTTCAACTGCAGGTAAAGACTAATTTTAGAACATGAGTTAGAACATGAGTTCCAATCTTCATCTTCAAAAAATAGAAGAAATAGACTTTGTATGCAAAAGCCAAAGTTAGAAGTTGGAGAATAAATGCATGATAAATGCATGTGAATGCAAACTTGAGTTAGTTAATTAAATAAAGATATTTAATTAATAGATATAGATCATGCATATGAGTTGGAACTAGTTAAGACTAGTTGTGACGGAGAGTTTTCTCATAGAGATAACTCGAGTCAGACGATAAGTGCATGTAAGAGATAACTGAATGTTAGAGGAATGTGACATAATTAATTAAATAATGAATTAAATGTTAATTTAATTCAACATTCAAAATATGAGACTTTTAATTAAATAAATAAAGTAATTTATTTAATTTGGCTGTTGAAAAGGATAAATGAATAATTAAATAATAAATATTTAATTATAGATGAAAAGGGGTTAAATGAATAATTAAATAAAGATATTTAATATTAGTTGGAAAAGTATGATAAAGGGGAATTAAATAATAAATTATTTAATTGATAGATAAAGGGGGAAGAATTAATTAGTTTGCAACATAATTAAAAAAATATGATTTATTTAATTAATTAAGTTGAATAAAGGATGATTATGAATTAATGAATTAATTAAAAAGGGTATTTAATTAATAGAGGAAATATGTGTTAGAAAGGCAATTAAATAAGTAACATTATTTAATCAAGACGACGGACTATAGAAAATTATGTTGAAATGTGTACTCGCAGGCCTAGACCAATTTTAGGTATCTACACATGACATACTTCCTATGTGAGAAAATCAAACCTTTGAAAAGAGTTGGATTCGATTGAAAATAGAACTCATACAAACTTGGATTATTATTTGAAGATTTCTTGTATAAATTATACACCAATCTTTTTCTAACTTCAAAAATCCTTTTGAGATGCTCCTGATGAGCTTTTAGGCTAATCTTCTTGAACTTTGGTTTTTAGATTTTGACTTTTCGGGGAATCATTTGAGGAAACAGATGTGAGCTCCAATTGTCCTAATCTTTTCTTAATGAGTTCCTTTTACAAAAAACACTTTATTGATTTATGATTTCAAACTAAATGTCTATGTCTCAATCCCTTTTCAATGCACAAGGTCCATTATGTGAAATTCAAGGTTTTAAGAGCATAGTTTCCTAGGTTGACTTTAGTGGAAACAAATGATGATTAAACCCAAGCACTTAGAAACCTCTAAGGATGGAATCCCTAGGGCAAGCAAGAGCACATGGATTTGTCAAGGGTATTTGTTTCCTCCAAAGGGTTTGAAATTTCAAAGCTTTTGTGAATGTTTATTTCTCAATGTTTTAGATCCAAGCAAGGTGTTTTCATTTCAAGAACATGTACACTCCCTAGGCTAAAAAGACAATATTTGTTGGGTTCCCACTTGGATGAATTGAGCTGCACATATTTAGTGTGGATGATTAGATGCTTGACCACACATGCTCCCCCTTACAGTGCACTCACTTCTCGGGTTAGCCGAGCATTAGTACCCATGAATCTATCATGGCATAATTTTCATCTCTACAACATAACCGTATGTATAATGTGGGGAAACTTCAAAGGACATGACCTTTTGCACCAACAAATAGATAGGATTTTGGCCTTTTCTAAATAAGGGGTTTTAATGCGGGCATTCCGTTCATGGTGGACTATCCAGTATGATGAGAGACCATTTCTGCCTTTCTCATTGGAATAATCCTTGTGATATTGGATTTTGTTCAAATATCTCGGGTGGAAGTCACTTGGCTTTTGCATGTTCCCGGTTGGGTCATTCCCTTGGGTGATTAATTTTTCCCACAAGGCAGACCCACTAAGATAAACAAAAGAAAGCAAGCATATCCCGTAGTTCAATCGACCTTCATTGAAGAAAAAAGGGAGAACACTCGCAATATGCCACACTCACACTCACAAGATTGGTTCAATTTTAATCCCAAAAAATGTAGTGTGGAGGCAATTATTTTAATCAACTTAAGATCATCAAAAGAGCTTTTGATTCTAAAGATCACGATGAGGCATGAGAGAAGCGCATACATCCTTTTGATGATATTATTTTGAATAAATAATTACAAAACAAAGCAACACTTGTTTATTTTAAGCCCACAATGCAAAATGATTTAATTTTAAAGCACCAAAATCAAATATGAAGTTTGTTTTTTTCAATTGTTAAACCTCAACCAAATCTAGTAAATTGTTCCTAAGGTTATTTTTAAGCCTTTTGCAAACTTTTAAAAATAAAATTTGTGTTGTTCTTTTTAGAGCCAAAAAAAAAAAAAAATTATTTTTTCCTAAGGCATAAAAGATAACAAATTCCTTTTAAAGGAGATTAATATTCTCTAAAAGTGTTAAACAACACTATAGTGTTCAAAAACACTTTGTATAGGATGAGGTTGATGTCCCAATAGAATCTTCCATTTTGATTCCTTCCTTGCTTTTACCTACAAAAATAATCAAAACCAGAAGATGCAAAGGCAGTAAACAAGTCAAGAAATCAAAAAGCTAAAAACAAAACAACACATGTTAAAAAAAAATCAGATTTTAATATTTTTTCTATTAGCCTGTGACATAGTTAGCAAATGCAGTGTAGTTTGGAAACTCAGCGATGCAATATAGTGCCACACCTTGAGTGAGTGTGACGCTATGCAGAAAACAGAGAGCGCGATTGCAGCGAAGTTTTACCAGGCAACACAGTTTGCAACTTAAAAGTCCATAGAAAAGTTTGAAATTTTAAAATTTTTGAGTGGGAAAGTGGGTGCAGTGCAGTTTAGAATAAGTGTGGTGCAAAATGGTGGCACGTCTCTAAAAGATGTGCAATATAGCACCGCATAACTATCAACGACAAAGTTTCCTGTGTGGACAAAAAATGTTTAAAAAAACACAGAATTTTTGAAAAATGTGGTGAAATCCTTGAGATTTTCCCTCCTTCTAGCGCCAAAATGTGAACGTTGGTTTTATACTTGCACAAATACAACAAATAAACACATTATTAGATCAATATGCAAGGTAAAACAAGGATTCCCCATGAAATGCATTTACAAAACTTAAATAGAAAGGAAAATGAAGAACAATGGAATAAACCAAATCAAATCTATCTAAGCAAAGAAAACTCTTGATCCCATGGGGGAATTGGTGCCAATTGATGTGTTGAAATTATCCCTTTCCCAAATCCTTTGTTGAAAATTTTGGTGATATGTGGATGATCAAATCTCCTTGATGAGATTTTGTCATAACCTAGCTATGAAATCATGAAAATTATGAATACTTCAAGAGAAATGGGAAAAATTAGCTCTCAATGTAGAGAGAGTAACTTTGCATGAGATTGTAGATGTTGAATGAGAGGAAGAACCTTTCATTTATAGATTTCCAAAATGGAGAAGAGAGTGAAATTGAGCAATGTGAGATCATTCAACATCCAATGGCTAAGTGCCACTTGTCAAGATGTGAATGGTTGAAGGTTGTGCATATTTTGGCCAAAGTGCCAATAAATGCAATTAGGTGGAATTTTAAATTTAGGAAATGACATGTGAGAGGGAAAAAAGAAAGAAAGAAATTCCACTTGGCCCAATGCATAAGGACATGTAAGAGGAGTGAATGCTTTGTTGGAAGTACCCATCCACTTGATTTTTTTGAATTCAAATTTGAGGGAATATTCCTTCCTTATTCCTTGTTGAGAGAAAATAGGCAATTAAATAAATCAAAGTAATTTATTTATTGTGAAAGTTGCATTCTCTAGAGGATTTTAGTGATTGAGATTAAATTAATCAAGATTTGATCAATTTAATGAGGGATTAGATGATTTGACAATTTTGACTCAAATTTATGAGTTTATTTAAATTAGAATTGAGAGGAAATGATTAATTAAACAAATATTTTCTATTTATTTAACCAAAGGGGATAATGTTAGATTAAATTAAATAAGGTTTAATTTATTTAATTTAATGAGAATACTTTAGGGATTTAATCAAAATAAAATGAATTATTTAATTAAAAGGGATTTTAGGGTTAATTAAAATAAATTGATTAATTTTATTAGATGGGGAGAAAGACCTAATTAGATAAATAATGATTTATCTAATTAAGATACAGAAGGTGGTGATAAGATGAGAGTGTGATTCAGGAAGAAATGTTGTTACTAATCAAGGTCAAGTGTGTAGGATCAATTTGTATATTTTCCATGTCTACTGTTAGAATGTATCTGTGGCCTGCAGAGGATGATGGGTTTATCAGACCAATGAATTCAATTCCCCACTGAGAAAATGGTCTTACCTCAGTGACTAGCTATAATAGAACAACAAAATTCCTGTCCCTGGTGGCACTAGTCTAGTAGACATGGTAGGATCTAACATTATTGTGGGCATATTTGAATAGAGTCAAAAAGTAGTATCCAACTTGTAGAATCTGATGAGTTGTTGAAAGGATGGATCCATGCCCCATTCCAAAATTTTTAGGGAATTCTTTCAACACTTCAACTTCTTTTGTTTTTCCTAGGAATTTGAGGTAGATTCCCTCATGGTTCTTCTTGTGTAACATGGATCCTTTGAGCATATAGCTATTAATTTTCATCCTCAAAGATTTTTCCTAAAATCCTTGTAGATATGGGGAACATTTGTTGTTCAACAAGTAGTATACAATGTAATCATACCATTCATCTAGAGAAATGCCATCCAAGTGGTACTGCTGAACCATGAGTTCTGGTTGCATTTCTAGCATCGTGCATGTGAGAGCTTATCCTCAGACTAGCTTCATAGGCTAAATCTCCATGTCTTACTCTTGCGATATTGTTTTCCCATTTTTCTCTTCTTTCTCCTAGTTCATTCTGCATCAGAAACATCGTGAAGGCGAGGTCTAGAACAATGGCGAAAACCTTGTTCCTCAAGATGTAATGTCTTAATTTATTGACTCGTCTAACTAAGGTATATTCCTACTTCTCTATATTATGGTAGAACAATTCAACTTCCTCGAACAAAGAGCTCATTAAATAAATTGGGTGCTCATTCCCTTCATCATCCTTTTGGGTTACCATGCTTACACATGAGTGGTCTGTAGTAAATTAGTAGATATAGAATGGCTTCAAGTAGTCAGGATTGATTAACATGGGAGCATCTACAATGACCCTCTTAATTTCTAAAAAATCTTGCTTGGCTTCTGGTGTCCATTCTACATTAGCATCCTGCTTGAGCATAACATTCAATGACTTCACTATTTTTGCAAACCCTATGATAAAATTCTTGACAAAGTTGATCTTCCTAAAGAAGGATTTCATTTCCTTTTTGTTGCCAAGAGGTTGAATCTTCAAGATGGTTTGAATACCCTTTAGGTCTATTTATATACCTTTCTCTAAAATCACGTGTCCCAATAATTTTCCTTCTGCTACCCCAAAGATGCATTTCTTTAGGTTCAATGAAATGAAAAATTCTCTACACCTTTGGAACACCTTACACAAGTCAAAGACATGATCCGCTTTGCTTTTTGAAAACATGGTAAGGTAGTCCATGTAGATGATGATGTATTTTCCAATGAGGTCCTTTAAGGAAATTTCCATGGAATGCTGAAACGTTGCTCTTGTATTAATCAAACCAAACAAAATCCTTATGTATGCAAATGTTCCCCATTTTTTGGTGAATGTCATTTTGTGCTTGTCTTCATATTGCACCATGAATTGATTATATCCTGAGTATTCATCAAGAAAAGACATCATTTGTGAACCATTTACTATTTACAATACTTCATCTAGTGAGGGAACCAAATAGTTATCCTTCTCAGAAGCTCTATTCAGGTTCCTAAAATCCACACATAACCTGATTTCTCCATTTTTGTTTTTGACCAGAACCAAATTATCCACCCATGTGGAATGTCTAACAAGAAAGATGATCTGGGCTAATAACAACTTTTGTACTTTGAATATGATGGATTCTAGCAACGTAGTAATTGGACATTGTCATTGCCTAAAGGGCCTCACATTGAGCCTAAGGGGGATGGTATGACTGATGATCGAGGTGTCATACGTTTTGAGGTCTTCATATCCCCAAGTTATCACATCTTGCTAAATACATAATGCATCAATGATTCCTTTCCTTTCTTCTAGGGCACATAACTTTCTAATGAATACATTATTTATATCCTCTACAGTACCCATGTTATGGGAGTGACATGATTATCTATGGAATCCTTCTTAGTTTGTTGATCCTATTCTCTTATATGGTCTAAATCAAATACAATTTCCAACTAGACCATACCCCTACATATTGTGTTTTTTTTCAAATTGATAACCGCTTCTATGTCAAGCTTTGATTTGTCGGGTTCTACTTCATCTACGATTTGGGAGGAAAATACGTCTACACTGGTAGTGAAGTCAAGAATATGCTTATCATCTTCAAAAAATTGGAATTTGGTTACATTATCGAGTACTAACAGGGTAGAGGTTAGTTCCACTATGAATTTATTCAGGCCACTCAATGAAAAAGGTTGTAGAGTGCCAATTGCTTGGGCCAAGGCATCGACATTATGATTCTTAACATGAGGGATTATTCTAATATTGAAAGCACCTAATACCTCTATGAGGTCCCATACCCTATGTATATAGTTTTCTAACCTCCGATCATGACATGAGTACAATTTCCTAACTTGTTTGACCTCTAATTCTGAGTCCCCAAATACTTGCAACATTTTAGGCTTCTTCGTCAATGCCATTAGCAATCCATGAACTAATGCTTCATACTCTGCTACATTATTGGTGCAATAAAACTATAATCTATGGGTAGAAAAGTAGGTCTGACCCATAGGATTGATGAGCTTGAATTCTTCTCCCGCTCCTTTCTTGGATTTGGATCCGTCAAAGTGCAATTTTTATAACTCAGAGGGACTTTTTCCTTTGGAGCTAGTCGAACATACTTTGTTCTCTGGTTGCGTATCTATTTTTGCACCCTTGGGTAACTTGCATTCAGATGAAACCTAGTCTGGATGTACCTTTAGGACCTCCTTTGGAGTGATCTCCTTTTGATATGACCTACCACTGTCTAGCATAAGCAACATTCAAACTCTAAGTGGTCCACATCATGTCTTCTGCACTAGTTGGGCAATAAAAGCTCTTTAAAATCCATTCTAGGTCCTAGATTGAGCTGATCTTGCACACATTTTTGCATAAATTCTTGGAAACCATCAAATACGGCCAAGTTTCCATCCTCTTGAAGATATTCATTATCAAATTCGACTAGTATTTCTATGCTATTAGGAAGATCAATCAAATTGGCAGGGGCATTGCATAGCACAAGGCCCTCTTCTTCTATTGTATCTTCCTATGCAACTGGTAGGTAATTTCCTAATTCTATCTCTTAAAACAACACTTCATTGGTATTTTTATACTCTGTTATCATGAACCTCATCTAGGGTTCACATTCAATATGAATTTGGCTAGGAAACCCCTTGCAAGGTAGCCAAATATGAGAATAATTAGTTGTAGCATAACCATTCAAAGCTCGGGTAAAGTCTCTCCCTAATATCATGTCGTAGGTGTCAGCGATGTCAACTCCCCTACTATGTTTACCTCAGTATTGTCAAGCTGGGTCACCTTACATCTAGAAGGGTTTGGGGTTATTCCTAGTGCTTGGCACATTGTAAAGAGTATGACATTGGTTGAGGCCCTTGAGTCTAGAAAGAAGTTGTGTAGTTTCTTACCAAACATACATATGGTTAAAAGGAGAGGAGGGGTCTACAACTTCCTTTGAAATAGCCCCACAAAAAAATTAGCCTGGGCTACCCGAGCCTTGTCCTTTTCATTACTTTTATCTTTTGTGGGTACTGCATTTTTTTCCTTAGTCAGTTTCTTATCTGACTGTTGATTCTTAATGGGCTACTGATCTGGTTTTTTTCCCAGATTTTTCCTAATCACCGGCTCATTACTAGATGTATTGAATGATACTTTCTTGGTGGATGCCTCTTGAGCTAGCTTTGATGGGGAAATCCTATTCATTGATTGAAAGAAGGCATTTCTGACAACGGGTACCATTAGTAGCTCAAAGGTTGACATGCTTATTTTTACTTTCTTAAATTCCCCAACTACATGTTCTCCCATTTTCTCAACATCCAATTTAGATGAACTGCCCTGATTGGAGTTGGATTAGGATACCTATTTCTATTGAAATACTGGGCGGGAACTTTAGGATAAGATAGATTGTTGCTAGCATTAGGATCAGGTGGAGTCCTAAAGTTATTTGGTGGTGTGGAAGTTGTTAATGGACCATCGACTTGCCTATTTCTCAAATCACAAGGAGTTGGACATTGGTGGAACATATGAACCTCATCCTCATATTTTTCTTCCTCATCCTTAGGCCCATTATCTACTGAATCAAACAATTGAGACAAAGAGTCTTCATTATTTACGTCCTTTGCTTCACCCCCTTTCTCTATTACCTCCTTTTTAGGTGTGTTCTTGTCATTGTGAGGGAAGGATACCTAGTTGACCACCAAGACTAAATAATCATATGGTTCTGATGGGACTATCTCCCTGCATCTTTAACCACCAATGAAATTTTGAAATTCTACTTGAAATATTTTTGCAGCATTCTGGAACTCTGGACAATCGAGCTTTGAATGCCTTTTGGTCTTGTGAATTCTACACCATCCGAAAAGAGCTACCTTAACCAATTATACTCCACTTGTTAATTTGTTTATTCTTGTAGGTGGATCAAGACACATAGGAACCCCACCATTGTTGGGTCTAATGTTCCACGTTTTTCTTTGCCTTTGAGGATACCTTCTTTCAAAGTTCTGCCCCAAATTTTGGCCTCGTTCATAATTCTGGTTTGAGGATGGCCCTAACTCTTGGTTGTCTCTTTGATAGCTGGATTAAATGCTCTTTTTGGATTCCTATAGCTGGTTATTTTGATTCCTCAAATGAGTGACCTCGATGGACAATTTCTTCACCAATCCAACCAATTCATCGATCCTTTCCTTTTCCGCATTACTTGGCACTAGTACTGAATTGTAGAGGTAAACATGATGCACTGGAGGTGGATTTTGTTGGGCAGTAGACACTTTAGAGTTTTTTAGGTATGAAGGGATTAGAGGCTGTTGTGAATAGGCCCACTGATTTGAAGCCTATAGGTAACTTGGCATTAGTAAAGCTTGGTTCATTGGTGTCCCTAGATGCAGCATAATGGGCAGTTGAGGGACCAGATTCATTAAAGGAGTTTGATGTGCTAAGACATGAATGAGTCCATAAATTTGACCAAGGTTTGTGGTAGGCCCCAATGAAGGAAAAAGACTTGCAATATGCTGCCCCAAGTCATTGCTCACTTGTATTGCTTCTGTATATGAATCCACCAATCTTGCAGGCGGTTGATGCATCCATTTAAATAAGGTGAATGTTAGGTTGTCTAAGGAAGCATAATTTACTAATTTTGTTGAAGCATCATCAACAGTGTAAGGTGGTTGCAAATTCATGTATTCCCTATGAAATTTGTAATTGAATGAGCTGATTGGCTCATTAACTTCCCTCGTTATTGACATGAATTATTGATACAACTCTGTGGGGCTAACTGGGATCTTAAATTTCTGCAGAAAGGTGTTCTTCATGAGGTCCCAAGAGGTAATGGAGCTTGTGGGTAAGTGTATGTACCAATAGAAGCCCTCATCCCCCAACAAGTAAGAGAAGAGACTACAAGCCACATCCTCATGTTCAATCTACATGTCCTTTAATGTAGTTTGAAAAATATTGATATTTTCTTTTGCCATCCTTTGAGGATCATTCGTGTGAAACTTGGGGAAATTTTTTTCTTAATTACTCGACATGTCATGGTAGTCATTGAGGGAGAGTGGAGATGGGCTATTACCTAACCAAGCCATTAATGGAGGTGCGGGTGATAATAGATAGGTTACAACAACTTGTGGTTGAAGTGGGGCAACTGCTATACCAATGCCTTGAATGTGGGAAGTGAATGGAGAAAAGGTTGGTTGTAGTGAAGGAGAAGATGGAGATGGAGGGATTGGAGGGGATGGAGGGTGGAGCGGTGGTGTTGATGCTTCCCATTTCTTGGCTCTTCTAGCTCTGGTGGGGGTCTTCATCTCTTGGAATTATCTCTTATCTGGTGTAGATCTAGTTACCTTGTGGAATATTTGAGGGGAGAAGGACCTAATTTGACCTAGCTTAGCCTAAGGTTCCCTCCTTATTGCGCTAGTTCTGTTGATGGGTGCTTTTGCACTTTCTCAACATAGAAATCACACAAGTGTGATGTATCTCTTGAAAGGTAAAAATTTGCAATTGAGTTTTAGAAGATCACCCCAAGGTCTCTCAGGTGTTAGGTCATGACTTGCAAAAACAACTCAGTTGTTTGATGTGATTTTCTAGTAATCACAAAGGGAATTTATGGTTCACAAATCTTGGGTGTTTGAAGGGTTTGTAATGAAGTTTTAGATTTTTGGAAGTGGATGAACAATTACAAAAATGTCATGAAAACAGTTTGAAATTCACCTTGGTCATCAGATTTGGCTTTACAATGCTGCTGGAAACTTGTTTCTAACTCAAATTTTAAAAGAAAAAGGAAAATGAAATGTTTAGAAGTTTTCCTGTTTGAAACTAAGATGAGTAGTAAGAATGGAGGATGCTATAGTGGAAAAATTCTAAACCGAGTTTTAGTTAACCAAGGACAACCCTTGGTCTCAAAATTAGTGCAATCTTGTAAGGCTTACTTATGATTTTCAAACTACAACATGAATACTAAAGCATAGACATACACAGTTAAAGTTAAGTGTTGTAAATGAAATAACCCAGATTAACTTTACATAACAATTTTTCATCAACAAATGGCCAAAAGTGTGAGCTGAAAGTGCATCAAACACTATAGCATACATCCACCATTAAAGCATGACATGAAATACTAACACAAAATGAACTAGAACTGAAATAAGCAATGTTGAAACAAACTATTGGAGATAGAATCATGCACACATGAAGAGAAAGACACAAGAAACCATTAACTCAATGATTTCCTTATATTTTGTAGCAACATGTCTTTACACAACAACTCAACTATCTCTTTGAAAATGAGAGGATGCCCCTATTTATAGTTTTAAAAAAGGAGAATGAATGGACAGGATTCATTTACAATGAATGGCTCAGATTCATTCTAGTCTAGGGTTTCACCTAACCCCAATATTTTATAAAATAAAAATAGACTCTTTTGTCTTTTTCCTATTTTGTCTTGTAGTATATTTTTTCATGTAGCTAATTTTAACCTTTTCAGATATTTTAGAAAATATTCATCATCAATAATGTGTTTTCCAACTTCCTTTTGGAGGGTAGCATACTCCACAAACTTTCCAATCACAACTGAAAAATTCTTCTCTTCAGAGAGATCAGATTTGGTGATCTAGAAGGTGAATCTCTCAAATCCTTTTGTCATCTGGTCTTGATGCTTTATGCATTTTGGCGAAGCTTTGATCATTTGTTTAGACACTATGAAGGCTCTTGCAGAAAAATCCATGGAATCTGGTGACAACGTGTCACTAGCCTCTTGCTCTACTTTCTTGTGAAATTCATGCTTAATCTTCTCTCGATCTAACTCCAGGGCAGCCATTTCATAACCTATCACCAAATTTAAATAATCATCAAACTCGACCCAATTCTCTATTATTCATTCATAGATTTCATCCAATTCCTGTAGGGCCCTTTCCAAAAATTCTTTCTTGTATTCAAAATTCAGCTGCTAGGCCTCGAGTAGCCAATGATCTTCTTTGGACAGTGCCAGTTCCTTTTCCCAAGTTTCTCGGGAGAGCTTGAGAATGCTCTATAGGTTCACAAATGTAATCCTATAAAGCTCATGAAATTCCTTGTAGGTCCCAATTACTTCCTCGACTTCCTTTTGTAAAAACTAAAATTCATTGTGCATCTTTGCTGTGCATTTGATGGCCTTGTCACTGATATCAATTACCCTCTTGAACCAGTCTGAGGTAGACCTAGTTCATTTCTTCATAGTCTCCATTCTACCAAATTTTTCCTTGGATAAGATGGCAGGGGTAGGTGATTCTACTAGAGCTTCTTCTCCTAGTGAATTCCACTGTTGAATTTAGGCATTCAGTTCTTCCACTTGTGTTTTCAGCTCTTCCTTTGTAGATTGTTCCTTGTTCATTTGTTGTAGGATGGTGGAGACAGACCCTTGAAATTCATCTATCTTTTGGACATGGGATACCTAGCCCAAATTAACTATAGTCACCTAATAGTCTTTTCCATAAATGGTTCTTGCATGATTTTCTACTACAAGAGTGGCCACTTGCACGATTCTAGAACCATACGAATTGGTAGTGATATAAGATTTGATCTTTTCCTTCTTCTCTTTTTAGGTCTTTACTTGGGACCATGCTAGTATAGTTTCCAATTGAGCCTTGGGATCGACAAGCAAAAGATCCTTCTTTAGCTATTGCTCCAACCATGAAGGAACCTCTATTTGATGTTTTAGGGATTCACAATCCCCCTCTTCTTCTCGATCTTTCAAAGGCTCATTCTCTTCATGCCTAGGAGACTCTTCATCATTTCTCTCTTCCTCACCTAGCTCTTCTTCTTGTATAGCCCTTCCTTTATTAGGATCAATAGTCTCTACATTTTCTTTAGTTATATTTTCTTGTGTTGCCCCGTTATCTTCTTCATGCTCAATTTCAGTCTCCTTCTCAGGCTCAACACCTCTTTCTTTGGCATTCTCTTCTTCTTTATGTTTCTCTCCCTCTTGGAGAACTTCTTCATGTCACATGCCCTCATGTTGGAAAATTATTGGGAGCTCATCAATTATCTTTACAACAGTATCTATATCAATTTTCCCTTCTTTGGAACGATGAGCCTTGGGGTTTTCTCCCTCATCCTTGTGCTCTTGGGGTTGTTCTTCATCAGGTTTATGATCTGAGATTTCAACTTCATAGTAATCATCGAGATTTCCTGCATATCCATACTTAGGTGTTTGTTGTCCCTCTTCATCAAAGGCTACTTTGTCTATATTTAATCTTAGTCCACCCTCAGGATACTCAAAGTAGTCATCATGGTTAGAGTCCTCTTCCTCGGCAATTTATTTCATTGCTTGTATTGGCTACCCTATGCTCTGCCTCTCCATTTCTTCAAAGATTTTCATGGTAGCCTCCATATTTGGTGGCTTAGTGGGAGGTGGAGGGAGAGGTAGGGAAAAATCAATCTACGCCATTAGTGCTTGGACTTGAGGGTTGGGAATTTCCCCAGAGTGTTCAGATGGGAAAATAAGTGCCAAAAGCATGCAAAAGGGTTATAGCTGCCACAAAGGTTGTGGGAAAAGAAGACAATAAAGTGGAAAGAGTTGGAGCGAAGAGGATGATAGTGGGGAAGTAGTGGAAGAGGAAGAATCCAACACCATCATGGGAGCAGTCGAGGGTGTGGAGGTGAGGTGGACAAAAATTTCCTCAATAGGTGGGGATGAGATGGGTAGTGATTGGGGAATGGAAGGAGATGGTGCATCAAGAACAACAACAATGTTAGATGGGAGAGTAGTGGTGGTGGGTTGTGGTGAGTGAGGTCGCTCAACTTCTTCCTCATCCTTTTTTAGGGAACCCTCCTCTTGAATAGTGGAAATCTTGAGAACAAATGTTCCTGTCCTTTTCACCTTCTTTGGCATCTTCCCCTCCATTGATTTCCTGGAATATACCTTTTGCTTGGGCTATTTCTTTGATATGTCTTTCCTCTTTCTCGATCTGGTGACAAGTGGAGACTTGGGAACCTCACCCAATGATCCTACATCATTTCCACTATCTATTTCACTTTTGAGCTCATCTTTGAGCTCCCCATAAGTTAACTCTGCACCCTGCTCATGGAGTTGAGCTATCTATTCATCTATCCACTGTCTGGCCCTCTGTTGAATAGGTTAGGTGATAGTATCTAGGTCTGTGACTTCTTCCTTAGCCCAACCAATTATAGGAAATGGCACATTTATCAAAGCATTAAATTTATCATCAAGAATATTATCATCCCCAACACATTCAGAAAGCACCAAGAAAAAATCAGTGGCCTTTATGGATTGGGTGGTTATCCTCATGTTATGATGCCTTCGGACCACTATCATCATCACAGTTTACCCAAAAGTCTTCAATGTGAGGTTGATGGGCACACTATCTTATAAATTTCTTCTTGAAATTTTCGAGGGGATCTACGCCTCCTCTATCTATGTGTAACTCAAAATTATATTAAGCTAACTCCTTCTTAGAGTATTTAGTGCATTGGGTAGTGGGGCAAGAGTACATTCCCTACCCAAATGTGAGGGGATATGGGACCCCTACATGATGCATATTGCACAAGAGAGTGTGGGCAGTCTGCAACTACTGAGTAAGCTCCAAAAATATTATTCTATCATTTAGGTAATGAGGCAGCCTGTAGGGTCTTCTTGAGAACCCCTCTACTCTGATATATGTGAATTTGGGGATTGGATGAACATATATCCAAATCAGTTTATGCCTACCTTGGAACTATATGATATTCTTCTTAGATAATCTCCTGCCAAGGTTCTAATGATGTGCCCAATGAAGGTATCATTGAATCTCCCATATTCCCTCTTGAAGTTTCTATATTGTAGTTGTGAGTAGTAGTCATATACCTAGAGTTTCCCTTTCTTAGTCCCCAGTACTCCAACACAGTTCAGTCCTTTATACAGGAACTTTACAACCAAAAGATAAACCAGATAGGAGGTCATATAAAATTTTGAAGTCTTCCTCATTGCCACAAATTGGTCATTCAAGTTTTTTCTTATCATCTTTTCCTAGTGGAACTTGGCATTACCCCAGAGGATCTCTTCTACGAAATAAAAGATTCCATTCCTTAAAGAACATGGATGTGGGAAGGCCCATTATCCTACCGAGGAGAGTTAAAAATTCGTTAGCCTCTTCCACAAAATCACTTTGGTATAGTGTTTGGGGCACTTTGTTGGCACTGCCCCTCTTATCTTTAAGCCATGTCTGATATATTATCCTTTTGTATCCAATACTAAGGTCTTGCTTCTAGACATTTAGAGAGAAATCCTTATCAAAATCTTCCATTACATCAAGTGTAGGAATCTCAAAGGTCTTTTGAATAGATTGGGGAGACAGGTCTGCCGATACTCTTCCATCTCCTGTGGCTATTCTTTTTTTTTTGTGGGTGATAGCACTCTCATTAAGCCATTACTAGTTATGGAGCAACCAGGGTGAGAGGAAAGCCTACTTCCTTTGCAAGGCCACTTTATTTGATTCTCAAGGCCTCTTATGTATTAGGCTTGACCATAAAACTCTATTTAAACTCATCAATTTTGACATGCCCCTAGTGTCAGTGACTTTGTCCAAGTTGGAGGTGATTTTGGAGGTACACTTGACCCCGAGGAACTGGTACTTCATTTGTTCCTTTTCTTCTTTTCCTTTAGGGGTTCTCACTGGTCTTTTTCCTTTGTCACTCTTCTCAACTGTTTTCTCTCATGGTCCCTCAATGTTGAAAATGAAGGTAATATTGTAGCTTAAAACTTGTGAAACTATGAGACTGTAGATCTAATTAAGTGTTATTTGTCACAATTCTTTGTGTATGATTAATCTCTTTAGATTAATTTTAGAAATTGTAGAAAGAGATAAAATATTGTAAAAGAATGAGAAAAGGAGATAGAAGTGACACAATATATACGTGGAGAAACCCTTTTGGGAAAAAACTCCACCAAAATCAATAATGTTTGTATTATTTAACCTTTGAACAACATTACAATAATAATGTATCAATCCTTGATTGATATGCTTCCTTTCCTTCAACAATCCTTCTTCACAAATTGCAATAAAATCTCATGGAACTCTCATACACTTGTTGCAATTAATAGACAATAATATGAGCATGTAAACTCATAAGATTTGTACAATACAGGAGCATAAATCTCCTCACAAAAATATATGCAACTATTATATGTCATGCAACTAAAGCTAATAGTCATGCAACTCAAGTCCACTAGAGTTCCGCACTTAACTAAAAGTATCCACCTATTATAGGTCATGCAAATGAATTCATTAGTCATGCAACTCAAGTCAACTCAAAATAACTACATGAAACTGAAGATACTTGAACCATAACTGAACTGAACCAATACTGAATTGATAGTGCCACTCCACTCATTTAAATATCAATCCCTGATTTTTAGGATCAAAACATGCATTACTGAAGTGTTATCAATCCTCCAAATAGTTAACTGAAGCATGGTGGTTTCCACCTTCCATGTGTGCACCCCATGAGCTCCTATCTTGTAGGAGCCCGCGTGTTCCCATCATTTAGGAATAATGATAAATGTCAATTTATTTGTTGATTTCATTCAAATTTAATCTCTTTCTAATCCTAGTATTGGGGAGAAATTTGAAAGGACTTAGGAGATACATGAAATATGTTTAGGATTGCAATTAAATGGCATCCTATTCCCAACATTCTCCCACTTGAAATTATAAATTGCAATTATTATAAACAAGGAATCATTATTATAAATCAAGTACAGGACTCAAGGCCAATGGCCTTCCCACACCAAGAGAACTTATCTATAGGAATTGGTTTCATAAGATAATCTGCAACATTTATCAAAGTGTCAAATTTCTCAATCAATATCTTCCCACTCTGAACCATTTTTCACACAAAGTGATACTGAACATCAACATGCTTAGTGTTGTGACTGTTGCACACATGCCCCGTTCAAAACGGGGACCCTCTTCCTTATTTTGACTTGCTGGGTCCTTTTTGCTTTGCCTCATTTTGTGTGCCTCGATTGGGGTCCTTGATGGTCAACACATTCTTAAAAGTCCCATATTAGAGTTGACCTAATTTTTCCCCTGTGAAATTTGGCCAAATCTTAGCCATTTTGGGTTTCCCTTGTCTGTCAGCCTTTCTGATGTCTATGGCACCTTCCAGGCCCAGATCCTAGGGTTTCCTATTCCAGATCTCCCCTCTTGGGTTTCCATTCTAATTCTGCCATTTGAAACGACAGCTGCGCGAAGTCTTTTCGGTCCTCCCAGGCCCGACCTTCCAAAATTCCCTTCCTGGGTTTCCCTTTGAACTTTGCCATTCCAAACGGCTGCCAGTTTTCGTCTTTTTGGACGCCAGACCCCAGAGCTCCGATCACCATTTGCATTTCACTTGGCATATTTTTGAAGTGGTCATGGCTTGATATCTTCTCGGTCCTCTCACCACCGTCCCATAATTTAAACTCATTTACCTCATTTGTCACCATACTAGACATTTAATTGCGACATTAATGACACTGGGGGTTATATAAAAAAGTTTTCAACTATCATTTTCATATGTCAAAAATGATTGAAATGCCCAACGTCGCCCCAATAATCTTTACCACCGCACTTGAACCTCTGCTTCACTGTTCCTCATGAATTCAACATAAATCTTCTTCGGGGTTTCGAGGTATGTTCGCCGACTACGTGCCTTGTCTCTTTTTTCTCAAAATCATGGTCTAAATCAAGTAAAAAACCTAAAAAGAACTCAAAATTGGGTAGAATAGTGCCTTGGCAGATGAAATCAGAGATCATAACTCCACCTCTCTGTCATTGTTCCTTGGAATAGTCGACGGTGCCTCTCAGGCCCGGACCTCTCCACGGCCATCCATGCGCAAATTCAAATTTGGAAAATGACAGCGTCCAAACTTGTCCCAGTTCCCGGCCTCTAGATTTCCCCTTTCGGGATTCTGTTGTGGCTCCACCATTTGAAACAATAGCTATGCTCTGTCTTTCCAGCTCTCGAACCCCGGGCGTGTGAAGTCCATCCTAAACTTATAGAAAAACCAATCGTCCAAATAATTCTTGGATTCCGACCTCTGAAATTCTATCTCTGGAATTCCGTGCCACCTTCACCATTTCAAATGACCATCCTGGGATGTCTTTCCGACTCTCGGACCCTGGTCACCCTTTTGTCGTGCACTGGTCTAGATAGGAAAATGAAGCATCCAAACTCCCTTCGGACCCCGACCTCCAAAATTTCATCTGCAAAATTTTGTGTAACTTTTTCTGTCTTGAATGACCAAGCTCATTCATCTTTCTGGACGTCGGATCTCGGACGTACATTCACCACTGGGTTCTCATCAACTAATAAATCAAATGTCCAAATAATTTTCAAAATGCAGACTATGGAATTCCCCTGTCGAGTTTCCATTCCGATTTCATCATTTCGAACAACGAAAGCCCGACCATCTTCCCGGACTTCAGAACCCGACTCCTAGAGTGTTGTCTTCCTTGCGCCATTCCAAAAGACCTTCCTATACCTAAAAATCGAACACCTAAATGGTGTTTGAAATGGACTCCAAATCAAAAATGGACTTCGAACCACTTGCTAAAATTGAGCCTTCTTTAATGTCCAACCTTTGTTTGATCAAATCCATGACTGGAAAGGTCATTGGGAGTGTCTTTCCTTGCTTTCCCTTCCAAACGACATTCTACCAAGGGAATTCCGATGCTTTGGGCCCGGGTCATCCTTTTGCCTCCCTGAATTATTATGATCTAGTGTTGAACCTTTCTAGAATAATGGTTTTTGATCTAACCTTGATATGCATGGATTTGTCCTAGGCCACATCTACATGTTTGATGCTGCTAATTCTTGTGTCTTTGTGTAGGATTTATGGAATCTGGTGCAGAGGCCTCCGATTCCGCCAAGGAAAAAGGAAAAGGAATGACCAAGGTACCCCAAGGCAAGGGGGACAAGGATCGCATGAGGTACAAGTTCCAGGGTGTGCCATTGCACTCCAAGATCACCACTCTTTGGAGAGACATCACATATACCAATATCGAACATGTCGATATTGATGAGTTTACATAGAGGGTGAGAGTGGACCTAAAAACAAAAAATTCATAGTTAGAAGCAACGAACTTGCCAAGGTTGTAGGCTTCTCGCTAGCTTTGGTGGCCCCCGAATTGGTAAAAGCATGCTAGGAAGCGTATCAACCTGAAACCAGAACCATAGTAGACATAAATGGAAATTTCCTTGTAGATATGTCCCATCCTGGGATAACTACAAC
Organism: Sequoiadendron giganteum; assembly: GCA_007115665.2. Taxonomy (NCBI): domain Eukaryota; kingdom Viridiplantae; phylum Streptophyta; class Pinopsida; order Cupressales; family Cupressaceae; genus Sequoiadendron; species Sequoiadendron giganteum. Next base: position 133,588,766 of record CM021104.1, read on the forward strand.
TTTCCACATTCTCGCCTTTCAAAGCATGGAGGCCTCAACCATAGAAGAATGCAAGGCATTATGGGATAAAGATCCTATGAAATTCAAGAAACTGATCAATCAGTAATGGTTGAAGGACAAGTGGGCTAGTGCTAGCAAGCTCTCTCAAGAGCTCTTTCAAAGTGATTTATTCGAGGATTACCATGACCTCATTACACTATTGAGCTGAGTAATGGGCCTTCCTGCTACGACCTTCTTCCAAGAATGGATGTTATATTTTGTGGAGAAAATTCTCCATGGTGATGACACTACCTTCTATTGGGGAGAAATAATTAGTGATTGCTTTCATGAGAAATTTATCAATGTGAAGAAGACCTCTAAGTTCTACATGATGTCCTACCTAGTCTACTCACTCTCCAATCGATGGTTTTATAATGGATTGATTGTAGTGCCCGGTGAGGGACTGGGAAGGGAGCTTGAAAAATATCCTTAGTTGTAGTACATAAACTTCAAGAAGGACTATAGTAGGGTGAATGACACATTCATTGCCTACATCATTCGGTCTCTTGGAGGTGACTTTGAGAGGAGAATCTCCCATAGTGCTAGGGCCCTTATTAGGAAATATGATTTCCTATATATACAATTTCATAAGTTCACTTACATTCATGCCCGAGGATTCACAGAAAGGTCGAACAAGCTGCCCTGGTACCCCAATGACCAGATCATACTAATAGAGCTGATTTGGCAGCTACGGAAAATTCACTATGTCTTGAGCAACAAGCATCTAGTAGGGACACCTTATCCTATCGGGCTTGGTTAAGGGATGTACAAAATCCACACCTCCCAATGTGCAGGCAATTCAAAGAAAGAGTTGGTCGAGTACCACTTCAGGCAGCATACATCTTGGCCGCGAATGGACCCATATGATTATATTAGAAAGGTACTGGGGTCTAAGTATGCCCACCTCCACAATGTTGAGGATTTCTAAGCCAACTGCAAAGACGACCTTGAAGTTTGGTTACGACACTATATGCGCATGACTTCCCTCTACATGTGAAGAGTGAACTTGTGTTTGGTTCTAGATCAGCTTGAAGAAGATGAGAGCATGGTGATTGATCCTAGATATAATGCCATTGCCTTTGATTGATTGGGATGAGCAAGAGGTTGATGACCTCAATGTACTCAGAAAAACCATGGAGGCTCGAACGAAGGCATGGATCGACCAACAAATGGCCCAACTAAAGCAACGAGGAGTCGCCTTAACGTTCAAGGGACTCAAAAGTGAGCCAAGTGGCTATGATGTTGGGGTGGCTACTACTACAAATGGGGAAACATCCAAAACCCCAACATCTATCAAATCTAAGAAGAGAAAAGAAGTTAGTGAGTAGTTTCCCAACCCAAAGGTTTATGCTCGAAAGGCTTAAGAGGGCGAGCCTCCAAAAAAGCAAAGAAAAACTGGCAGTATTGTAGAGATGCCTGTAATACCTGAAGATCCACCCCTCAAGGGAAAAGAGGTAGAGGTTGACCCACCAAAGTCTCCACCTACTTCATCTTCTGCTATTATTGCCACCATCCCACCCACTTCAATTAGAATAGCTGCTTCTTCTCTACCTACGGTTGAAATCTCTGTCCACCTTGCTTCCACTCCTTCGATCCTGCAAGTTATATCGGTAGATTCATCTTTCGCTACAACCTCGCCCATCTCATCATCCTCCATGTCTCCTTTCCTTCCACTCACTTCATCTACTATCCCGACGGTTGCTGTTACTTTGAAATCACTGAGATGATGGTTGACACCCCAACTTTCCCTCATCCTATGGATGAGCTCGAACGATGATAGTTGGAGGCAGTCGAGAGGCACGAGGATGAAGGGTTTGAATATCATGATCATCCAATGTTTTGAGCATTGGGTTATCGATGAGGTGGCATATGAATCTTCCAGTGAGAGAAGTGAGGAGCTTGATACATAATTAATCTGGGAAATAATTGATCTAGAGCTCGACACAAAGTGGAGTAGGCAACTCAAGGAAATCAAGGACCAAGAGGCTATAGGATAGCCTATGATTAAAACGTTTGTAGATCTAGAGACTGAGGCCAGCAGGTCTCCAATAGAAAGACATGATAGAACCCAAGAGCATGATGAGGAAGCATCCCTCCATGAAGATGAACATGACGATAACCTCGAGGAGTATGAATATGATGAGAATAAAGAGGAGGGGGATGCTGAAAGGGAAGACCCCTCTGGCAGGATATTGCTCACCAAGTCTCTCACCAATCGCATTTCTCTCATATAGGATTCTGATGAAGAGAAGGAGGACGCGAGAGCTAAGCTAAAAATTGTTAATGCCAAATCCATTGGGCTTAGGGTGGAGGACATCAAGGGTCAACATGAATCACCCAAGGAGCAGCCCCAAATGCCCGATTGGCTGGGGAATCAACTTAGGATAATTACTCCCAGCCTAACAAATCCTAAAGCGAGGCTAGAGGCAATACTGGCCAGAGCACAAATAAGTATGAAGAAGGAGAAAAATCCAAAAATCAGATCGAAGGTAACCATGGATGCCTCAGGATCTAGGGTAGTGTAAATAGCTATGCCAGTGGTTGGGGAATAAGGAATAACCTACAACATCTCCACCATTGACTTGGGAGTGGCTACACGAGAACAAAAGGTTGACCACCTCCAAGAATCGGTCGCCACAGTGGTGCACCTTATCCAACAAGATAAGATTTCAAAAGAAGAACTCAAGGCACAAGTGGCTGATCTGACCACCTACATTCAACAATCGTCATTCCCATATGAGCTACCTACCACGTTGTCGGCCTCACCATAGTTTTTGTCCCAAGAACAAATCAATAAGTTGGAAAGAATGAGGAACTTGGATAAGTCTACAAAAATTGGTTCTGGAAAGTCTTAGACATTAGGAACATGGGCATCAACTTGGTTGTCTGAGTGTCTGAGAGGTGCAAACATCTCTTGAGAGTATGAGGTGAATCTGCGAGGAGTTCTCGAGGAAGTACCGAATCACCTATCCAAAGATCGAGGCTATCCTCGTGCCGTCGAGTGAAGTTTGGGAGAAGGACCTCACCTTCAAGGATGATGACCACTGGTTAGTGGATGTGTGGAAACCAGATTTTGATCATCGGAAGGAGAGACTAGAATAGATTTTGGAATGGGTAGTTCCTTATATTGAATTGGCCAAGGAGGCCAGAGGAGATTGTGCCACGTACCTCAAGATGATGACGGGGTATGAAATACCTACTGTTGAGGTCAATCCAGAGAGCATAAAGCCTCATTTCCTAAAGAGGATGGAAGATGGGATATCAGCCAAGACTAACAAAGATTTTATGAGCTTCACTGCCCAAGCCTTTGCCCGGTTCGAATTGGTGAAGGAAAATTCTGCCAAGTATGATGAAGACTAGGAAAATCTCGTTAACAACTCCAAAGAGTGGAGTTACTAGATGCTACGATCTAACATCATGGAGTTGGACAAGTTTCAGCCATTTATCTTGAGCTTTGTGGAGTATGTAGCTTTGAAGAAGCGCGAGGGAAACCCTATCATTGATGAAGAGTTTTTGAAAGAATAGCTGTAGCAAAGGGCAATCAACAAAAGACAAAAGTGCTACAGTGTTGCCACTAGAAGACAAAACAAGGAAAAGGACAAAAGATGTTTTAAAAATATGATATATTTTGGGGTAGGTGAAACCCTAGTGTAAAGTGAATCCTGGCCACACAATAGAAGTGAATCTTGGCCATTCATTTTGTATTTTGAAAACTATAAATAGGGTTCTCCTCCTCTCATTTTAAGAGAATTGAGTTGTTGTAAAGGCATGCTGCAAAAATTGCAATAGAAAATATAGTCATTTTTTGGTGCATTTTGGATTTCTTCACATGTTTCATGATTCTTCTCCCATTAGTTAAATCCTAGTGTAAGTTACTCTATTGTTCTAATTTCCCTTTTAGCTGTTCTTGGTAGATTTAGTGATGTTGTCTTTGGTTGTGAAGTTTCCTATTGTGTGTATGCTTTTCTTGTCCATACTTTGTCATTTGTTGCTAGCAGGTGACTGTGCAAAGTTAGTCTGGACTATAATTTCATAGCTGCTCTTTAAAATTTGTCTTTGTTCACATTTACATGGTGAATGCATGATGAATATCTACAGTCCTTCGAAGATAGCATAGATTTTATGACATTGTGAGAATTCAGATTAAGTGAAATCCTATTTTAAGGAAACTGTCCACAACATGAATCTCCATGATTACTGTTCATCGATAGTTGCAGGTCCTCGAATCTTCCATCTTCCCTGCCTCCCTTTTCCCCTTTTTTTTCAGAAATAACCTATGCTAAGGTTCATTGCACATTGTAAAGCCAAATCAAATGATAAAATGGAGTTCAAGACTATTGTTCGAATTAGCAGTAAAGTGTAGTAATTTCCTATCGAAAGAACTCTATTTGTAGACCTGATTCCCCTACAAATTTAACTCATGTAAGGCCACCTTGTGATTCCAAAAAATCACATAAATCAACTAATTTATTCCAAGCTTCATCATGACCTGACATCCGAGAGACCTTGGGATAGTTTTCTATAATCTAGTTGTTGAAGATTGTCTTTCAAGAGAGGTGATGCACCTATGCATTACCTATGTTGAGAAGTGCATAAAAACACCATCAACAAAACTGGAACTAGAGGGAGGGCCTTTTGGAGTTAAAGCTGGATCGAATTGGGTCATTCTCCCCTGAGAGATTTCATCTTGTCTTGAGATCTACACTGAATATAGGAGAATTTCAAGAATTACAGCCCCTTGTCCAAGCTAAAAGAGCTAAACAAAGGGAACCATCCGTCACCAATTCAACAGAACAACTCACTTCTTCTTCACCTCCATCCTCTCCATCATCATTGGTAGGACCACCTTCCACTCATCTGATCCAAACAACCTTCCAGGCTGCCACTTCATCTAGGATGAACAATGCCTTTCAACCAAACACAAAAATAGGCCCTACTACTGTCCCTTTACAACTGCCAATTTGTATGGAATAGCCGCTTCCATCACCTCCTCCTATGGTGTGGCTGGGAAATAACCCTTCTCCTTTGGCCTTCAACCTCTACCATGACATGCCAAAGAACCTCAATTTTTTTTGCATAAAATTCAATGCTCGAGACCCATAAACTATGCAGATTATATATGAGGATGTGGATTGCAAGCTCTTCCCCCAATCTCTTGGAGAGAAGGCATTCTATTGGTATGCTAATTTTCCAATGGGAACTATCAATACTTGGGTCCTTCTGAAGAATGCATTCCTGCAAAAGTTCAAGACACCGATCAGCCTTGCAGACTCGTATCAACACTTTATGTCAGTTCAAAGGGAGATCAATGAACCAATCAGTTCGTTCAATGATTGTTTCCATAGAGAATACACTCGGCTACAGGCCCCATACATTCTCAATGATGCTGTTGTTTTTCCCGTTTACTATGCAACATTGGATAACCTTACTTCGGCATTGGTAAAGAGGATGCGACCACCTCCTACCAAATTTGTCGATGCATACGTTGAAGCTATTATTGCCAACACAGATTAGGGCAGAAAATTTCTGGTTCATTGCCTTCTCTTGGGAAAATCACACATCTGGCGCAGATCCAGGGGCTTACTCAAGCCTTGCAGCATCAGACACCCCTACTAAATCCAGTACCATAGCTGCATATAGTTCCGCATCCCGGGCAACCAATAAATCAGGCGTATCTGGTACCTCACTACTTGTTGCACCAGTAGCATAATTCACATCCTCAACCATCTAAGGTGCCAACATACCTCTAGGTAGTTGAATTCTCACCCGTTCATCAGAATCAGCTAGTGGCACAACCCGTGTTCCTCCAGAATTTGGTGTCGCAATCAAACAATGCCAAGAAGGATAGGATTGAAGAGCTCATAGAGATGATCAAGAATATGTCCACATAAATGAAACACTTGAGGAATTAGAACAACCATCTACAAGAATCACAAAAGAGCATTCAGGCTAACCTTAATCATGATAACCAAGATCATTGTGAAAGTCGGGACAATCGGGAGGCCAGTACTTCATCCGGGAAGAATTATGATAAAAATCATAATTCGGGCCAAAGCTTTGACATAGGCCCTTCCAAAGGCAAAACTAGACATGGAACACAAGACCCAACAATGCTAGCATGCCTAGTCCCCTTGATCAGCCTAGCAATAATGAGAACCTTGCAAGTAGAGTTTACTTGGTTGAAGCCACTTTATCCGAATGGTGTTGCATACACAAAACAAGTCGAAACTCTGAGCTGGATTGTCTGAAATTCCAAACAACTGCCGATATCTTCTGAGTTGAGGTTCAAAATGTAGTGGACAATTCGGGGTGCAGAGACATCGTCTCGTCTGACCCGTATGACTCCTTGATGTTGGTGGTGAACCATGCTCCTTTCCCAAAGGCCAAGTGCAACACACCAGAGCAAGAAAAGGATGTCAATTCTAGCTACAATGATAAAGTGGAAGAGGTAAGTTTTGAAATTCCTCTAGCTCAGCTTTTTGATTTAGTAGATAATGGTTCTAAAGAGGATGAAGAAGAGCCTAGGAAGGACAAATTCCAAATGTTTCACCAACGGACTACCCCTTACAACCTTAGGAATAGATAGGTTGGTGGTCATGTTGGAGATCCTTTTACAACCTCCACCCCACCAAATAACTTCAGCACCCCTCCCAATCCAAATGCAATTAATAACCCTGGTTTTCCCCACACACCCACACGGTACCTTAGTAGGAACAAGCAATAGAATGACAGCCAAAGCCAGGCCACTAGCTCCTCCCAAAACGTTTCTTGTGATCAAGAAGTTGAGTAGATGGGGGAGTATATTACTGAAGAATTTAAAAAGGTGAAGCTAAGTGTATCTACATTCGAGCTACTAAAGGTGTTTTCTGTAAGGAATGCCTTTTTCAGAATGATAAATGGGACTCCACCACAGGGTTCAACTCAAGAAACTCCAACAAAGAGGGTTTCCTTTGACAATCAACAAAGTGAGTCAGTCATTAGACATATCTTCAATAGTAAGTTTGACCCACCTATGGATCAGCCAGTAAGAAAACAATCTGACAAAGTGATCAGTCAGATGTCAACCCAAGATAGGGGCAATGAGAAAGACAAGGGCCAAGTCGCCCAAGTGGACATTTCTGGGGGATTGTTTTAGGGGAAACTTGAAACTCCTCCCTTCCTAACCACCATCCGTGTGTTCGGGAAGAACCTCCACAATTGCCTGCTGGATTCAGGATCCTGTACTAACGTCATGCCCTTGAGCATGTGCAAGGAACTCAGAATAATGCCACCTCCCTCTCGGTGGAAGGTGACACAACTTGACAAAACTGAGATCAACATAGTGGGGGAAATTAATAGAATACCTATGTATATTGTTGTTGATCCTCGGATCTAATAGACCATAGACATTTAGGTGGGTGCATATCTCGGATATTTATGGTATAATCCTAAGAAGGGATTTCAAAAGGGTGTTGAATGGATATTTCGTGACTGAATTCTCCCACATGTGGTTGCCATAGTAAGGAATGCTGAATTAGATTTGGATCAATCAAGAACCATGGATGAGATTCATGATCACTGAATACAACATCATGAATGAGGTGTTGTATGCTAAAATAGATTTGGGGAATTATTCCCCAGTGTTGTACCTAAATGAACATGAGTGTCTTGAGGAAGAAGGAATGAGTGAGGTTTTCCTCGTACTATGCAAGCCACCCGCTAATCTAGTTAATGTCTCTCAAAGCACTGAAATGATAATCAAATCTGACAATGAAGAGTAAGGAGGAAATGATAACTTCAGATTGCTGGATGGTTTCCAAAATTTTATGGAAAAGTGTGTGCATGACCAGCTTAGTTTGAGAACCCAAATGAACTTTCAGGAACTCTTGCTGCCTAATTGGTGCAGATTTTATAATTCTGCCCACACAAAGTTTGACTATTGTTTGTGTCAAACAACAATTGAACACGTTAAAAGAAAAGCCGCTTTGAAGGAGAAAGTTGGGTCAGTACTGCCTGAACATACGCATTCCATCCCTGCACCTCCCCAGACGGTTACTGAAATGAAGTCCCCACTGATGGTGAAATTTGTATTTGTTGGTTCTATATTAAAGGATTCTCCTGGATTCTGGACGTTGCGCTTTGATGGGTCTAAATCCAAACACATAGCTGGGGCAGGTTTCAAATTGATCAGTCCTAGAGGTAAGTCATACTTTTTTGTTGATAGACTTCAATTGTATTGTACCAATAATGTAGCAGAATATGAGGCTTTAGTCTAGGGCCTTTTAATGGCATTAAGAAAGGATGTCAAAATGCTCCAAGTGTACAAAGATTTAGAGTTGGTCATAAAGCAAGTAGGGAAGGTCTATTCCTCTTATGATTGAAGACTCACCAAGTATAGGTATTGCATATGGGATCTACTAGAAGGATTTGTTGCATTCAATATCCAATTAATCCCACGCGCTTAGAATCATACTGCCAATGCCTTGGCCTAGGTAGCAAGCACACTACAACCATTGTCCCTATCTGCCTCAAAAGATTCACTATGGAACTCACCTCTGTCCCATCAGTGTTGGATAATGTAAAAAAATTCTAGGTATTCAATGATGACAAACACAGCCTAGATTTTATAACCAGTTCGGATCTGTTTGCTACCCAGATAATCGACAAGGTTGAACCTCAAGAAGCTAACTTGGACATAAAGGGGATCATCAACCTAAAGACTAATACAATTCCCAGGGGAATGGTACAATTAGAAGGGATATTTGATTTGGATCAGATCAAAGATCAAGATCAGTAGGCCAAGAAGGATAACATTAGTGGTCAATGTGATACTTACAATCTAGGAATGATTGAGAATGCTAAGAAAGTATTCATTGGTAAGGTGTGCTCTCCTGAGGAAAGAAAGGGTATACTTGAGGCCCTAGAGAAGTACCACGACATCATCACTTGTAGCTACGAGGATCTCAAAATGTATGACACATCAATTATTACCCACACCATCCCTCTCAAACCAGATGCAAAGCCATTTCGATAGCGACATCGCCCTATCAACACTTTGCTGGAACCAATAATATACAAGGAAGTACAAAAGTTTTTGTCATCTAGGATTATCTTCTCCGTTAGACATTCCACATGGGTTGCAAACCTAGTTCCTATTAGGAAGAAGAATGGGGAGATTAGATTGTGCATCGACTTTCGCAATCTAAACCGAGCCTCGTAAAAGGACAACTATCGTTTACCCTCATTGGATGAGGTGTTGCAGATTGTAAATGGCTCTAAGATGATGTCCTTCCTAGATGGATACTCAAGGTACAATCAGGTCATGGTACAGTATGAAGATTGACACAAGGCGACATTCACCACCAAATGGGGGACTCTCGCTTATAGGCGAATGCCGTTCAGTTTAATGAATGCTGGTGCTACCTTCTAGCGCACCATGGATATTGCTTTCAAGGACCTGATCGACAAGTGCATTATCATCTACATGGATGATTTGATAGTGTTTTCAAAGCAGTGGGGTAATCATGTTGCTGAATTATGCAAGGTCTTTCAAAGGTGTCGCAAATTCGAGGTTTCCCTTAATCCAAGGAAGTGTATTTTTGGTGTCACTGAAGGGAAACTCCTTGGACATATCCTTTTAGAGAGGGGAATTTATATTTACCTGGAGCATATCCAATCAATCATAAAGATTTAGCTACCAGGAAACAAGAAGGAATTAAAATCCTTCTTTGAAAAGATCAACTTTGTTTGCAAGTTCATCACAGGCTTCACAGAAATTGTCAAGCCACTCAATGCCATGTTAAAGCAAGATGCTAAGATAAAATGGAATCTGGAAGAAAAGCAGGCCTTCAAGGAAATTAAGAAAGAAATTGCTGACGCACCCATGCTCATCAACCCCAACTACCTGAAACCCTTCTATGTATATTCATTTTCTTCAGATCATTCGTGTGCCAATATCTTGACACAAAAGGATGACGAGGGGAGTGAACATCCGATCGCCTTCATGAGCGCACCCTTGAAAGACGCCGAACTCCGCTGCCACAATGTTGAAAATTAGGCTACTAACCTTGTTAAAGGGGTAAATAAAATTAGGCACTATATCCTGCATAATAAGGTATTCGCCATAGTCCCTGACCCAAGAGTGAAGACATTGCTCATGCAAAATGAGCTGGAGGAATGAATGGAAAAATGGATCACCGTGCTATAGGAGTATGATATGGAAATCTAGCTGATGAGGCTGGTAAGAGGGTAGGAACTTGCCAAAACAATGGCATAAGTAGTTCTTGAGGTTGGGCCCGAGCTAACAGTGCAACGGTATCAGCTAGAGGACATCTCCCCGGGAGAATGGTACAATGACATAGTGTATTATTTGTTGAATCATAAATGTTTGGCCCATCTACAGGGAGTTCAAAGGTGAGCGCTGAGATTGAAGAGCATAAACTACATGTTGCAGGGTGTCTTGTTGTACAAAAGGGACCATGAAGGCATCTGCCTCATATGCCTTGGCAAAGAGGAAGTTGATCGGGTCCTCAAGTAATATCATAATAGGTTTGGAACTGGTCATAGTTCCGGCCCATCTACTGTGCATCAAATATTGAGGGTTGGATACTATTGGCCCACAATTTTCAAGGAGGCTCATACTCATGTTCGTGCCTGCCACATGTGCCAGACCATAGCCACTCGAGAAAAGAATGTTGCCATCCCTTTGTAGCCTATGTTGGAGGTAAGGCCATTCATGCAATGGGGTCTCAACTTAATCGGTCTGGTAAACCCTCCATCATCTACTAGACACAAGTACATTCTGACTGCCTTTTATTATTGTACACAAAGTAAAAAACCAATGGCTTGTAGGAAATGTACCACTGAAGTCATTACTAATTTCTTAGAAAGTTTCATTTTAAATCACTTTGGTTGTCCTTATGCTCTGGTGTGCGACAATGGCCCTGCGTTTGCTTCATTGAAATTTGCGGGTTGGGCATTTGATTATGGTATCACCCTTAAGTTTTCCTCCAATTACTATCCTTAGGGAAATGACCTTGTTGAATCAACCAATAAGAACCTAATCACCGTAATCCAAAAACTATTTGATAGGAATCCCAAGGACTGGTATACCCAGCTCTATTTTTCCCTCTAGGTAGACCGAACTCGTCATAAGGTAGCCCTCGGGGATTCCCCGTATCACCTGGTTTATGGCTTGGAGCCCATCTTTCCCATTCATCTAAAGATCCTGAACCCCCAATTCATCAATGATTTTTATGAAGGAGGAGATCGTAGAGAAGCTTGCCTTGCCGAGCTACTACACCTAGAAGTGGTATGAGATCGTGCAATAGAAAATTTTGCCAAACATCAAGGTGTAGTCAAAAGATGGTTTGACAATCGAGCCAAAATTAAGGCCTTCCGAATTTTTGATTTGGTCCTTTATTGGGACAAGGCCCACAAAAAGAAAGGGGGACACAAAAAATTTGACAAGCTTTGGCTTGGCTCCTTTCAAATTGCTTAAATCCTTGGAGAAAATTCTTTTCGTTTGAAGACTTTGACTGGTGAAGACATCCCGTTGTCTGTCAACGAGTAGCACCTCAAGCATTACTTGCAAGCCTAAGATTTTTTAGAGTTACTTGTGTAAATACTTGTACATAGGTTAGGATAGGTTTCCCTACTTTTTTCTTCTATTTCTCTCATTTCCCGACTATTGTGTTTTAACCTTGCAAGAGTCTTCCCGTTCTGCTGTGGTGGCCTTGCTCGGCTCAACAAGCCGTTTGCCCTTCTACCTGCCCTCGCGTTGTTCTCTAGATAAGCCTTCATTCCCTATTACTAACCTCTGAAAGCCCCTAAGCATTGGTTTTTCAACCTTCGAACTCTGAACTAACCTAGGATGGCTTCCCACTTGAGTTCCATGCATTTATCATGGAACACACAGAAACACATTTTAAATTTTTTCCAGAGAATGTTATGGTGACTACAAAAAAAGGATTTTAAGTGAAAAATCTAAAGTCTTCTCTAGTGACTACTGTGATTCCCAAGCCCATAGTAAGCTTCGTTGCTTACATAGTTGAACAAAAAGAAAAATAGGAAAATGCTGAAATAACTATCAAATGAAAAGAATAGACAAAGTGAAAATAACAACCGTATGGGTGTGCGAATATCTCTACCAGGGCTATGGATGCCTGGAAGGTAGTAGAGCTACATTCATGGGGTCACGGAGACAACTTCGTCGAGGCTATGGATGCTTGACTAACAACGAAGCAATGTCTAGGTTACTTTTCGGGTCAGGTAAACTACGTAGATTATCCCTCCTGATCAGTGGTTTCCCTTGCTATCTCCAAGGAAAGTGAATGAAATCACCATGCACACACCTCCATGATGATCTCGCAGCATGATTCAATCTCACCTTCCTTAACCTACTCATAATTGAGCTTTGAAAATCATCTTTGGCATGCGATAGTAGAGATCATGGGTTCAAAATGAATATTTATCTTTAGAATGCTAGGAGCGTTCTCCTAGCGAAATTGCCATTTATTGTGCATGTTGCACACATGCCCCATTTGGAACGGGGACCCTCTTTCTTCTTTTTTCTTATTGGATCCTTTTTTATTTGCCTCATTTTGTGTGCCCCATTTGGGGTCCTTGATGGTCAACACATTCTTAAAAATCCCATATTAGGGTTGACCTAATTTTGGACCTATGAAATTTTTCCAAATCTTAGCCATTTCGGGTTTCCCTTGTTTGTCAACCTTTTTGATTTCTGTGGCAGTGTCTGGGCTAAGACCCTCGGGTTTCCCCTTCTAGATCTCCCCTCTCGGGTTTCTAGTCCGGTTTCTCCATTTGAAATGGCAGCTGTGCGAAGTCTTTTCGGTCCTCTCAGGCCTGACCTTCCAGAATTCCCTTCCTGGGTTTTCCTTTGGACTTTTTCGTTCCAAACGACCACTAGTTTTCGTCTTTTCAGATGCCGGACCCCAGAGCTCCGGTTGCTATTTGCATTTCACTTGGCATATTTTCAAAGTGGTCATGGTTCAACGTCTTCCTAGCCACAAGACCTCGGTCCTCCTATCACCGTCCCAGAATTTAAACTCAACAACCTCATATGTCGTCATACCAGACATTTAATTGCAACATTAATGATGTTGGGGGTTATATAAACAAGTTTTCAACTGTCATTTTCATATTTCAGAAATGATTGAAAAGCCCAGCACCACCCTGACAATCTTCACCATTGCACTTGAACCTCTGCTTTGTTGTTCCTCACAAATTCAGCAAAAAAATTCTTCGGGGTTTCGAGGTATGTTCACCGTCCACGTGCCTTGTCTCTTTTTTCTCAAAATAATTGTCTAAATCAAGTAAAAAACCTAAAATGAACTCGAAACCGGGTAGAATAGTGCCTTGGCCAAGAAACCCACTAGTTAAAAATTTAAAATCCATCATTTGGCAAATGAAATCGAAGACCGAAAATCCAACTCTCCATCGCTGTTCTTTGGAACAGTCGATGACACCTCTCAGGCCTAGACCTCTCCACAACCGTCTATGCACAAATTCAAACTTGGAAAATGAGAGCGTCCAAACTCATCGTAGGTCCCAACCTCTAGATTTCCCCTTTCGGGATTTTGTTGTGGCTTTGCTGTTTGAAACGGAAGCTGTGCTTCATCTTTCTAGCCCTCGAACCTCGGGTGCACGAAGTCCATCCTAAACTTATAAAAAAACCAATTGTCCAAATCATTCTTGAACTCCGACTTTCATAATTTTGTGTAACCTTCGCTATTTCAAACAACCGTCCTTGGAGGTCTTTCTGACTCCCAGACCCTGCTCACCCTTTTGTTGCACAATGGTTTAGATAGAAAAATGAAGCATCCAAACTCCCTTCGGACCCCGACCTCTGAAATTCCATCTCTGGAATTCCGTTTCTCTTTTGCTATCCTGAACGACCAAGCTCATCCGTCTTTCCAGACACCGAACCCTAGACGTTGATCCGCCTCTAGGTTCTCATTAACTGATAAATCAAACGTCCAAACAATGTTCAGACTTCAAACTTTGGAATTCCCCTCTCGGGGTTTCATTTCGGTTTCACTATTTCGAATGGCCAAAGCCTGAACATCTTCCTGGACTCTGGAACCCGACTCCCGGAGTGCTATCCTCCCTACGTCGTTCCAAATGGCGTTCCTACAGCTGAAACCCAAATGCCTAAATGGTGGCTGAAATGGACTCCAAATAAAAAATGGACTTCAAACCACTTGCTAAAATTGAGCCTTCTTTCATGTCCAACCTTTGTTTGATCAAATACATGACCGAAAATATCATTGGGAGTGTCTTGCCTTGTTTTCCCTTCCAAAAGACGTTCTGCCAAGGGAATTTTGGCCCTTTGGGCCCGAGTCATTCGTTTGCCTCCCTGAATTGTCTTGATCTAGTGTTGAACCTTTCTAGAATAATGATTTTTTATCTAACCTTTATATGCAAGGATTTGTCTGAGGCTGCATCTACATGTTTGTTGTTGTTAATTCCCATCTCTTTGTGCAGGATTTATGGAATCTGGTGCAGAGGCCTCCAGTGCTGCTAAGGGAAAAGGAAAAGGAACTACTAAGGCACCCCGAGTCAAGGAGGACAAGGTTCAGATGAGGTACGAGTTCCAGGGGGTGCCATTGCACTCCAGGATCACCACTCTTTGGAGAGACGTCACATATACCAATATCAGACATGTCAATATTGATGAGTTTACACGGAGGGTCAGAGTGGACCCAAAAATAGAAAATGCAAAGTTAATCAGAAGCAGCAAACTCACCAAGGTTGCAGGCTTCTCACCAGCTTTGGTGGCCCTCGAATTGGTAATGGCATGCCGGGAAGCATATCAACTTGAAACCAAAACCATAGTAGACATAGATAGAAATTTCCTTGCAGATATGTCCCATCCTGGGATAAGTACAACTCTACACATTCCCGCCTTTAAAATAATAGAGACCCCAACCATAGAAGAATGCAAGGCATTATGTGATTATGAAATGCAAGAAACTAATCAATCAGTACTGGTTGAAGGACAAGCGGGTAGTGCTGGAAAACTCCCTCAGGAGCTCTTTCGTAGTGATTTCTTTGAGGAATACCACAACCTCATTACCCTACTGAGCCGAGTAATGGGCCTTCATGCTGCGGCCTTCTTCCAAGAATGGATGTTATATTTTGTGGAGAAAATTATCCATGGTGACGACACTATCTTCTATTGGGGAGAAATAATCAGTGATTGATTTCACAAGAAATTTATCAATGTGAAGAGACCTCTAAGTTCTACATGATGTCCTACCTAGTTTGCTCACTTGTCAATCATCGACATTATAATGGATTGACTGGAGTGCACAGTGAGGCATCAGGAAGGGAGCTTAAGCCTTATGAAAAATATCCTCAGTTGTAGTACATAAACTTCAAGAAGGACTATTGTAGGGTGAACGCCACATTCATTGCCTATATAATTCGATCTCTTGGAGGTGAATTTGAGAGGAGAATCTCCCACAGTGCCAGGGCCCTTCTTAGGAACTATGCCTTCCTATGTATACAATTTCCTAAGTTCACTTGCATTCATGCCCAAGGATTCATGGAAAGGATGAACAAGCTACCCCAGTACCCCAATGAATGGATCATACTATTGGAACTGACATGGCAGCTGTGGCACATTCACCACGTCTTGAGATGAAATCATCTGGCAGGGACACCTTATCCTATCGGGCTTGGTCAAGGGATGTACAAAATTCACACCTCCCAATGTGCAAGTAATTCAGAGAAAGAGTTAGCCGAGTACCACTTAAGGTAGCATACAACTCGGCCACAAATGGACCTACATGGTCATATTAGAAAAGCACTGGGGTCTAAGTATGCTCACCTCCACAATGTTGAGAATATCTGGGCCAACTGCAAAGATGACCTTCAATTTTTTTTATGACACTATATGCACATGACTATCCTCTACGTGCGAAGAGTGAACTTGTGTTTGGTTCTAGATCAACTTGAAGAAGATGAGAGAACGGTGATTGATCTGAGATATAATTCCGTTGCCAATGTGCCATTGCCTTTGATTGATTGGGATGAGAAAGAAGTTGATGACCTCGACATACTCACCAAGCCCGTGGAGGCTTGAACGAAGGCATGGATCGACCAACAAGTGGACCAACTAAAGAAACAAGTAGTCGCCTTAACATTCAAGGGACTCAAAAGTGAGCCAAGTGGCTCTAATTGTGGACTGGATGTTGCTACAACTAGGGAAACATCCAAAACCCCACTATCTATCAAATCTAAGAAGAGAAAAGGAGTCAGTGAGCAGTTGCCCAACCCAAAGGTTTATGCTCGAGAGGCTTCAAAGGGTGAGCCTCCGAAAATGAAAAGAAGAATGGGCAAATTTGTAGAGATGCTTGTAATACCTAAAGATCTACTCCTCAAGGGAAAAGAGGTAGAGGTTGACCCACCAAGGTCTCCACCTACTTCATCTACTATAATTGCTACTTCTATTGCCACCATCCCACCCACTTCAATTGTAATAGCTGCTTCCTCTCCACCTACGGTGGACATCTCTGTCCACCTTGCCCCCACTCCTTCGATCGTGGAGGTCATATCGGTAGATTCATCTTCCACTACAACCTTGCCCATCTCATAATCCTCCATGTCTCCTTCCCTTCCACTCGCTTCATCTATTGTCGTGATGCCTTCCCTCACTCCCCCTGAGTCCTTTGTTAAGTACATGAAAAATGTACCATCTGAGCTTTAGGGAATGCTTACAAATCCCATGGTGCAAGCTACAATTTCCTAGGTGATGGTTGATGCCCTATCGCTTCCTCCTCCTATAGAACCACCTAAAATGGAGGCTTTAATATAAATTTTAGATGAGATCAAATGATGACAGCTGGAGGTAGCCGAGAGGCCTGAGGATGAAGGGTTTGAATATCATGAGCATCCGATGTTCGAGAATAGGGTTATCGATGAGGTGGCATATGAATCTTCCAGTGAGAGTAGCGAGGAGATTGATACATAATTAATTTGGGAAAAAAATGATTTAGAGATTGACACAAAGTGGAGCAGGTAGCTCAAGGAAATTGAGGACCAAGAGGCTACAGGATAGCCTATGATTGAAAAGTTTGCTACTCTGGAGACTGAGGCTAGTAGGTCTCCAACAAAAAGAATTAATAGAACCCTGAAGCATGATGAGGAAGCATCCCTTTAGGAAGATGAACAGGAGGATAAACTCGAGGAGTATCAATATGATCAGAAGAAAGAGGAGGGGGATGCCAAAAGGGAAGACCCCTGTGACAGGAAATTGCTCACCAAGTCTCCCACCAAGCACATTTCTCTCATATAGGATTCCGATGAAGAGAAGGAGGATGCGGGAGCTGAGCAGGAAACCGTTAATGTCAAATCCATTGGGCTTAGGGTGGATCACATCAAGGATCAACGTGAATCAGCCAAGGACCAACCCAAAATGCTTGATTGGCTGGGGAATCAACTTAGGCAAAAGAATCCTACCCTAAAAGATCCTAAAGCGAGGCTAGAGGCAATATTGGCCAGTGCACAGATAAGTACCAAGAAGGAAAAAAAGCAAAAAATCAGATCGAAGGTAACCATGGATGCCTCAAGATTTAGGGCAGTGCAAATAGCTACGGTAGTGGTATGGGAACAAGGAATAACCTACAACGTCTCCACCATTGACTTGGGATTGGCCACATGGGAACAGAAGGTTGACCACCTCCAAGAACTAGTCGCCACAGTGGTGTACCTTATTCAACATGATAAGATTTCAAAGGAAGAACTCAAGGCACAGGTGGTTGATCTAACTGCCTACATTCAACAATGGCCATCCCCAGATGAGCTACCTACCACATTGTTGGCCCCACCACAGTTGTTGTCCCAAGAAAAAATCAATAAGCTCGAAAGAACAAGAAACTTGGATAAGACTACAAAAAATTGGTTATGGTAGGTCTTAGACATTAAGAACATGGGCATCAACTTGGTTGTCCGAGTAGCAAATAGGTTCTTGGAGGTGCAAACATCTCTTCAGGCTACGAGGTGAATCTATGAGGAGTTACCGAGGAAGTACCGACTCACCTATCCAAAGATCGAGGCTATCCTTGTGCTGCCTTGTGTTGCCGAGTGAATTTTGGGAGGACCTCACCTTCAAGGATGATGACCACTGGTTAGTGGATGTGTGGAAACCAAATTTTGATCATCGGAATGAGAGACTGGAACATATTTTGGAATGAGTAGTTCCTGATATTGAATGGGCCAAGGATGCTAGAGGAGATTGTGCCACATACCTCAAGCTGATGATGGGTTACAAAATACCTATTGTTGAGGTCAATCCAAAGAGCATAAAGCCTCATTTCCTAAAGAGGATGGAAGATGGGATGCCAACTGAGACTACCACGGATTTTATGAGCTTCGTTGCCCGAGCCTTTGCCCGACCCGAATTGGTCAAGGACAACGCTGCCAAGTATGACGAAGACTAGGAAAAGCTCGTTAACAACTCCAAAGAGTAGAGTTACTAGATGCTACGATTTGACATCATGGATTTGGAAAAATTTTAGCCATTGACCTTGAGCTTCATGGAGTATGCGGCTTTGAAGAAGCGTGAGGGCAACCCTATCATTGATGAAGAGTTTCTGAAAGAATAGTTGCAGAAAAAAGCAATCAACAAAAGACAAAAGTGCTACAATGCTGCCACTAGAAGACAAAATAGGGAAAAGGACAAAAGATGTTTTAAAAATTTGATATATTTGGGGGTAGGTGAAACCCTAGTGTAAATTGAATCTTGGCCACACAATAGAAGTGAATCTTGGCCATTAATTTTTTATTTTGAAAACTATAAATAGGGCTCTCCTCCTCTCATTTTAAGAGAGTTGAGTTGTTGTAAAGGCATGCTGCAGAAATTGCAATAGAAAATATAGTCATTTTTTGGTGTATTTTGGATTTCTTCACATGTTTCATGATTCTTCTCCCATTAGTTAAAATCCTAGTGTAATTTTCTCTGTTGTTCTAATTTCCCTTTTAGTTGTTCTTGGTAGATTTAGTGATGTTGACTTTGGTTGTGAAGTTTCCTGTTGTGTGTATGATTTCCTTATCCATACTTTTAGTGATTTGCTGCTGGTAGGTGACTGTACAAAAGTTAGTCTGGACTATAATTTCATAGCTCCTCTTTAAAATTTGTCTTTGTTCACATTTATGTGGTGAATGAATGATGAATATTTGTAGTCCTTAAAAGCTAGCATAGATTTCATGACATTGTGAGAATTCAAATTAAGTGAAATGCTATTTTAATGAAACTATCCACAACAGGAACTTCCATGATTACTGTTCATCAATAGTTGCAGGTCTAGGAATCTTCCATCTTCCCTGCCCCCCTTTTTCCCTTTTTTTAGAAACAACCTATGCTAAGGTTCATTGCACATTGTAAGGCCAAATCAAATGATAAAATGGAGTTCAAGACTACTGTTCGAACTTGCAGTAAAGTGCAGTAATTTCCTATCCAAAGAACTCTATTCGCATACCCGATTCCCCTATAAATTTAACTCACATAAGGCCGCCTTTTGATTCTATCAAATCACATAAATCAACTAATATATTCAAAGCTTCATCATGACCTAACATCTAAGAGACCTTGGGATAGTGTTCTGTAATCTAATCGTTGAAGATTTTATTTCACGAGAGGTGATGTACCTACACATTACCTATGTTGAGAAGTGCATAAAAACACCATCAACACTTAGTATGAGCATGATACATAGGATTTTTGGCTAAACAAATAGCACCCTGACTATCACATTCAAGTATAATTTTCTTGCAACTAAAACCAATACCTTTCCTAAGTCTCTATAACCAAAATTCCTCTTTAGAGGTATGTGTATTAGCCATGCGCTCTTCTTCTGTGGTGGAAAAACTAACCGTGGGATGCCTCTTACTCATCCAACTAACTAGAGCTCCAAATAAATTAAACACATAGCCACTTGTCAACCTCTGACTGTCTAGGTCTCCTACCCAATTTGAATCAGCAAAACCATATATGTCTAATGATCTATTCATAATATCAATATAATTAGCACCATGATTAGAAAAATAGTAATCAGAAGTACCTCATAAATATCTAAACACATTCTTAGCATAAGTCCAATATTCTTTACCAGGGTTAGACATAAACCTACATAGAACTCCCACTGCTTGGGCTATATCTAGTCTTGTACAAAGCATTGCATACATCAAACTACCAACATTTCCTCGTGATCAAAATCAGATTTAGGACCCATGTCTAAACTTAACTTTGTGCCAACTGGTAAAGTAATATTAATTGGTTTGCTATCAGACATGTTAAACTATTTCAAAATAGTATCAATATAGTTTCTTTGAGTTAAGAAAATATTTTTGTTACCTCTATCTCTATTGATATCCATACCAAGGATATATTTTTCAACGCCTAGATATTTCATCTCAAATGTGCTAGAGAGTTGTTCTTTCAATTCTTTGATCATTACCTTGCTATTACTAATAAACAACATGTCATCAACATACAAGATAATAATTAAAATTTTATCATCAATAAATTTTATGTAAACACAATGATCTTTCTCACTCCTAAGATAACCAATTTTTAATGCAAAAGCATCAAACTTCTAGTACCACATTCTAGGTGACTGTTTCAATCCATATAAAGATCTGTTTAACCTACAAACCAATAATTCTTTTTCTTTTACAAAAAATCCATCAAGTTGCCTCATATAAATCTCCTCATCAAGATCCCCATGTAAGAAAGCATTTTTCACATCCATTTTCTCTATCTCAAAATCATAAGCAACAACAATAGATAAAATGAATCTAATAGAATTTAATTTAGCAACAAGAGAGAATATTTTATTAAAGTCAACTCCCTCTTTTTGGGAGTAGCCCTTGGATACTAATCTAGCCTTGTACCTTTTCAGATTACCGTCGACTCCAATTTTATTTTTAAAGATCCATTTACAACCAATGGCCTTTCTTCCTTTGGGAAATCTCTCAAGATCCATGTGTCACAAGTATCCAAGGAAACCATTTCCTCATGCATGGCTTGTGACCAAAGCTTGTTCTCATATGAAAACAAAGATTCCCTGTAAGATCTAGGTTCATCATCAGTACTCATCAAATCAAATATACAACAAAAATCAGGTGGGCTATACCTATCAACGAGATTGCATTGTCTTGTGGATCTTCTCAAAGAAGGTTCTTCTTGTTCCTCAATATGCTCATCATGAGCATATATCTTAGAACTATGTGAACTCTCCTCATCGAATCCATCCAATTTTTCTTCAACATGTGCATCTTCATGCTTCTCAGTATTTGTCTCAAAATGCACTGTTCGATAAGTATCATTCTCCTTTATTTGTTCTCATCTTGTATAAGATCTAAATTCCCTAAAAATTAGATCTCTAGATAAATTAATTTTTTGGGTTAGAGGATTCCAAAGCTTGTAACCTTTTACATTTTCACCATAACCTATGAATATGCATTTATGTGCTTTTGGATCCAAATTAGACTGATTTTCTTTAGGAACATGAACAAAAGCCTCACAATCAATGATCCTTAAATGTGCAACACTAGGTTTCCTACCTAACCACATTTCATAAGGGGTTTTATCTTCAATAAATGAACTAGGAGATCTATTGATTAAATAAAAAGAAGTAAATACAACATCATCCCAAAAGCACCAATCTAGCTTAGCACTACGTAACATACTCCTAGCTCTTTCCATTAAGGTTCAATTCATCCTTTCTGCTACTCCATTTTGTTGAGGTGTATATGGAGTAGTTTTTTGTCTCACAATTCCTGCATGCTTACAATAACCATCAAATTCCTTAGAAAAATATTCACCACCATTATCTAATCTCAACACTTTTATCTTATGATCTAATTGTTTCTCAACTAAAGCCTTAAACTATTTAAACTTAATGAACATATCATATTTATTATGCATAAAGTAGATCCAAGTGTATCTCGAGACATCATCAATAAATGTGACATAATATCTATATTTTCCAATAGAGTCAACATTCATAGGACCTATAACATCTAAATGAATAATATCTAATAATCCTTTAGCTTTATTTGTTCCATTAGGAAATGAAGATCTAGATTGCTTTCCAAAAACACAATGCTCACAATTTTTTTTTTCCCAATATTATAATCAAGAATACCGTCAATCAATTTATTATTAAGAATGTTCCTAAGACCTTTTTCACCATTGTTTCCCAATCTATGGTGCCACAAAGTACATGTATTTTCAGCTTCAGTTACATTGGCTGATTTATTCAAATTAGAGGTATCAAGCTTAAAAAAAGTCCCAATCCAAGATCCTTTAGCAACCACCATATTCCCTTTCACCAATCAGCAACCACCTTTTTAAAATGTCACATGCATTCCAAAATCATTAATCTTAGATACATAAAGTAGATTTCTAGCAAGTCCTAGAATATGTAAAACATCATTAAGGGTCTTAACCCTACCATTACTGAAACACAACTTTACCTCTCCTTTTCCCATAATCTTTGTTCTTCTATTATCTCCAAAGAAGACATTCCCTCCATCATATGCAATATACTTAGTGAACCACTCCTTGTTAGGATTCATATGATAGGAGCAACCTAAATCAATAAGCCAAGATTCATCACTAACAGTATTAGATGTATTGATCAATGCATCATTACCGTCATCCGAGGATTTCTCTATAGAAGCATCATAACTATTTTTCTTGTTCTTACAATCCTTCTTTACATGTCCCAGTTTCCCATAGTTCCAACAATTTACCTTACTCTTACTAGGTGTTTTAGACCATCCTTTGGCCTTACCCTTTCCTTTCTTGTCTCCCTTAGGTGCGTTTTCCTTAGGCCTACCTCTTACAAAAAAGGCATCTTGGGATCCCATTTTATAATTCCTCCCCATCTCCTCTGATAGGAGAGTAGGAATTATATTGTCCATATTAGGATTTGCACCACTACCACTAATAGCAACAATTAGATTTTCCCAAGACTCTGGTAAAGAACAAAGTAACAAAATGCATTTATCTTCATCTTCTATCTTTACATCTATAGATGCTACCTAGCTTATAATCAAATTGAAAGAATTTAAATGATGTGCAACAGAATCACTATCTTTCATCTTTAAATAATATAACTATCTTTTCATATACAACTTATTAGTAAGAATTTTGGTTTGATAGATATCACCTATCCTCTTCCACAATTTATATGCAGTAGTTTCATCTAATAAATTCAAGAGAACAATATCAACAAGACATAACCTTATGGTCCCTCTTGCATTCTTATCAAGCTTAGCCCAATCATCATCTGTCATCATTGTAGATGGATTTATCTCATTACAAATAGCTAACCACTGATCTCTCTCTTCAAGGAGATCCTCCATTTTTAGTTTCCACATCTCACAGCTAGATCCATTAAATATTTCAATATCTAGACAAGAAGTATAACTCATTGTAACACACTTATTTTATAAATATGAAATAACAAAATAGTAAAAGCTCCCACTATAGCCAAAAACCCTTCGAAATTTTAAGAGAAAGGCATCCCAAACCCTAACCAACCATTAGCTCTGATACCAAATGTTGAAAATGAAGGTAATATTGTAGCATAAAAATTGTAAAACTATGAGACTGTAGATCTATTTAAGTGTTCTTTGTCACAATTCTTTGTGTATGATTAATATCTTTAGATCAATTTTACCATTTGTAGAAAGAGATAGAAGATTGTAGAAGAATGAGACAAGGAGATAGAAGTGACACAACATATATGTGGAGAAACCCTTTCGGGAAAAAACTCCACCAAAATAAATAGTGCTTGTATTATTTAACCTTTGAACAAGATTACAATAGTATTGTATCAATCCTTTATTGATATGCTTCCTTGCCTTCAACAATCCTTCTTCACAACCTACAATAAACTCTCATGGAACTCTCATACACTTGCTGCAATTAATAGACAATAATATGAGCATGTAAAATCATAAGAGTTGTACAATACAAGAGCATAAATCTCCTCAAAAAAATATATGCCTAGATTGGGTAAGTAGAGTTCCACAATGTAATCTGAAGTCAAACCAAAGTCTTCCTCAATTTAGGTGCCCCAAATTGAACATTTAACTAAAATTTGGTCAAGAACATATTATGAAAACTTCACCTCAACCTTGGCACCCAATAATGGGCCCACTTGACTGAGCCTTGTAAATATCTTCTCATGAAAAAGGTGTTAACTGAAAGATACCAACTTGGGCACCCAAGGTGGACCCAAGTCAATCTTAGCTAACTGAAACATATCTCTCCACCAATTCATGCAAATATTATGCATGATTGATCATCCCCACTTAATTGGAAGTATCCACCCATTATATGTCATGCAACTAAGTTCATTAGTCTTGCAACTCAAGTTAAATCAAGTAAACTAGTATTCAACTCAAAATAACTATATGAAATTGAAGATAACTGAACCATAATTGAACTAAACTAAACTAAACTAAACTAAACTGAACTAAACTGATATTGAACCGATAGTGCCACTCCACTCATGTAAATATCAATCCCTAATTTGTAGGATCAAAACATGCATTACTGAAGTGTTATCAATCCTCCAAATAGTTAACTGAAGCAAGGTGGGTTCCCCATGTGCTCCTAGCTTGTAGGAGATCTTCTTGGATGTCTCCATATGTTCCTATCATTTAGGAATAATCACAAATGTCAATTTAAATGTTCATTTCATTCAAGTTTAATCTCTTTCTAATCCTAGTGTTGCGAAACACTTTCTAAGGACTTAAGAGATACATGAAATATGTTTAGGATTGCAATTAAATGACATCCTATTCTCAACACTCAATAGGTTCCATAAATCCTTTATACAAAAAGTGTAGTAAGTGCATTGAAAAATGAAGAAGGAAAACACTAGTTAAATTAGGAAAATACATCTACATGCCTTAGGAGGTCATTACATTCATCCTATTTCGTCGTTTGAGGCTCATTTGGGAATTTTACAGCAATGTGGGTCTGGAGGTGTAGGTTTTTGCCCTGTGGAAGCCGTCAAAGTGAAAGTTCTCAAGGGATGGTGTTGGGAAGGAATTTTTTTGTAGGCAACCACCTAATGATAAATTTTTGCATTTATTGATCCTTGAGTAAATCTTGCATGAATTCATTGGGCCAGTGCATACATAAGTGATGAAGGCATGTCAATTCGTTTTCCTTAGTCAGATTATCCCTTAGAGTTCGTGCAAGTGTGACGGATGCGGGTGTCGTGAGTGGGACTTCCACTAATATCTTGTTGTTAAGGGATGACCAAAGGGAGACAACATTCTACATGCAGAGTTTTGTATTATGGGACCCACCATGTCTTTGTTGAGCATGACTAATGAGCTCAAAATATGATCATAATTTGAATATTATGATGTATTTTTAATACACTTACTCTTTTTGCTGATGGTTGTTTAAACTCTTTGATTAAGGACTTTTTATCTAAAAAAAGGTAGTATCCTGTAGCAACACATTCCTATATTTCTGCAGCTTAACATCTCTGTGTGTTTGTATTTATTGCCCTGTTTGACCTCCCGAATGACTGATATAATACATGTGATTTTTGGATAATGAAATGGACTTAATGTGTGATTAATGAATGTGTATCATTTTATTGTGTGTGTGCTTTCTTTCGCTTTTGTTTCCATGTGTGTCGCAGGTTGTTGAAAAAGACATGAATGAGTCAAAGTGCAACAGATCTTGGTCTTGCAATAAAGTCCATTTCCAACACACCATTGAGGAAGTTGTTCCAGCAAAGACTCTCTGATCAGGTCATTGGGAGCAAATCTAAATGATCATTAATCTAGGAAGAGTGGAATGCTAGATTCTCTCTAAATCAGTTGAACAGATATGCTTTCATTTATGAGAAGTTTGTTCCTTGACGTCAAGAATAATTTATGTCCATGTCTTTCTCTGTTAGATTAAGGTAGTTAGTTGCTTTTCTATAAATAAGTGTTCCTTCTGTGTGAGTGAACAGAGTAGAAACATAACAGAGTGTGTTAAGATTAGTGTTATAATGAGAAACAGAGTTTTGTGTTAGTTTTCTTACAAGCATAATGATGAATGTATATGATTCCAAGTTTATGAATAAAAGCTGATGAAGTTTTGAGTTCAATTCTTGCATAAACTGGTTGATTCTTGCAAAGGGGGCCCACTTAGTGAGTATCTATAGTTAGTTGTTTATTTCCTATTGATTATAAGTTAAAATTTCATTCTTGAAGGTTTTTGCGCAAACTCAGTCTTATATTGTTCCTGCAGCATCGGGAATCCATCCCTGTGTTTGTTCCTGCAACATAAGACCAGTTCATAGTTTGTTCCTTAGTAATAGTCGTCATGATTTCAGCTTTGATTAAGTTATTCTTAAGTTAAGAAGAATTTACATTACGTTCCTGCATCATAAGTAGAATTCCTTCCAAGCATTTATTTCTAGTAAATTGTGGCTGAAACTAGTTCTTAGTGCACATACAGTGCTACTCCATTTCAAGTATATGTTCCCTGGTTTGACAATGTAAATGAACGACCATAAGAAGATGTTAGTCACTTGCTAGAATGTCCAATTCTGAGGTTAGGATTTTCCATGAATTTATATCCTTTTGTGGAATCAACCAATCAATGACAAGTGAGATGGGGGGTGAATCAGTTGTCACCAATATAATTGCCTTTACTATTTACCAAAACTAAAATATAAATGATTTATCTATAGATGCAGAAACTAAAATTTATCACATAAACACAGTAATGCCAAATTTATGTTGAAAACCCAAGAAGGGAACAACCACGGTGAGAATTAAATCACACTATAGAGAATATCAAAATCATTTACAAAATGACTCACTGCCCGAAATAAGGACTCATTGTCCATACTCACTGTCCATAGGGCTACAAACTGGATGGCTCACTACCACATAGATGCAAAAGTGATGGCTTATTGCCAAAAGTGAACTAATGAATTACACCTTTCCCATGTTGGATTTAGTTCTAGAAGAAGCTCGGTACATGTAGTATTATATATTAGTAATCATTGAATAGTTTTGCTATGATCATGCACTTATTGTCTTTTCTTGCTTCACTTATTCTGTTATGCTATATTCATAACCTTTTTTTCCTCTATATCCTTCTTTGCATAACCTTGCATACACCCATATCTTCCATATATTTTTCATATCCTTTTTTTTATATCTTCTTCATATCCTCTAGAGAGACATACATGCGTATATATATGTATCATACTCGTCAATTAGGTCGACCAAACATCCATAGAGTATTGCACACGCTAAGTCAACCAAGGTCTTCAAATATTTGAATCATAGTTTGTCACACGGTAGGAGCTAGACCTAAAAACCAACATACCAGACACATATAACGGTCATCTTCAATGAGAAATATATTTCGGTAAATGAGTCATGCATACAGTACTCTATTGACATCAATGACAACCTACTGACATTAATGACAACCATTTGATGTAATATTCAATCTCCAACAATATCCCCCTTTGTCATTGATGGAAACACAAGATGTGAAGAGCCAAGAATAATAATTTTTGTAAATATTTCATTTGTTTCACATGCTTCCTTCACATTATTCCTTTCTCCCCCTTTGACATCAATGAAAAAATATTTTCAAGTGTACTGTACTGAATGTACAGACTGCTCCCCCTATCAAAATTGTTTTGCAATTTTTTTTTCCTTTGATTCTTCATCTCTCCATCTCTCCTTTTTATTACAGAGATTTTACAAAAAGGGATATCAAAAATGATTCTTTACCTCAATCCTTCTTTAAAATACTTCCTTGTATTTTTCTTTCAATTTTAGAAGACATGTCTTCCAGGAATCCAATGCTAGCTTGATGCATAGAAAAATACTGTTGTTCTATTCTATCGAATCAATTGTTTCTAGAAGAGTATCCAGAATAACAATATTTTGTGCATTGTTCTCAGCATCCTCCAGGAGACTAGAAAGCTATTCCAATCTCAATTTAGTTATATCTTTGAATTTCTACAAGGTCTTCATAATTTTATCCCTCTTTACCATGATGACAACAAGATCAGATTGTAAGTAATTGATCATTTTATTTTGTGTTCCATCCTTGTCATTAAGAACATCATATGATTTTCCAATAGATTTCAATAGAATCAATTTTTTTTATGTAGTTCCCAATAGCAGTAGGCCATCGGAGATAATACTCGTATACACTATTTACACTCTTGATGTAGGTTTTTAACTCATTTATACTCTCAATCAACTTCTTCTATGCATTCCGACATCTTTCTTCCATAGCCAATTGGATTTCATCTTTTTTTGTTGTTTCATAGGGTGATAGTTCCTTTATTCTGGCTTCAATCTGTTCGATCAATACTTCTGGTAAGATACTTGTCAATTCACTTCGATCAATATCATTATGAATTATGTAAATGGCTAGAGAATTTTTAATTTCATCTTGTTCATATGAGGGTTGAGACAACCACATATCTCCAATCTTCTTCAATCCATCAGGTTGCTCAAGAATTTTTAACACCTTTTCTTTAGAGACATCTTCTTCATGATCATCTGATGACACCAGATCAAGTGTTTCTGTAATTTTTGTTTCCTTTTCTTCTCCCTTTTCCTCTATCTTCTACTTATTTATTTTTGGAGGGAACATGGACTGATTCTTCTTAGTTTCTTCTTTCCAGAGGAGGATCTTGCTTCAAATATCATAGTTGAACTAGAAACCACACCATAATTCCATGCATTCATTTTGATTTCAAAATATTCTTTGTAGACCTTTTATTTTTCAGCTAGATAGTTCAAATATCGGTAAACTTGCTTCCCAATAGGTGTAGCTAACTTCCACACAACATTTTCTTTCAATGGTAATGAATTCAAAAGATATATCATCAAGCATATAACCAGAGATCCAAAGTGAAAAGGATAGTTCTCATTATTTTTCATTGTTATATTTTCCATTAATTGATTTCTTAGTATTTCACATAGGTCAAAAACCTAAGTGCCTTGGGATGATATTAAGACCATATGTCCCAACCACTCTTGAGAAAATGTTAAGAAGGGTAGAGGTCATGAAGCCACAATGGGAAAGTCTTCTACTAATGGAGTTTCATGGATGGAGATCTCAAAATTTCTATCAGATTTCAAGAAAGATATCATAAACAACATGGCTACACAGTTGGATACTATGCAAGCTCGGAAGAAACATGAGGAAGATGAAGAAATCTTGGCTGAGTTATGTCCACATTGCAGAAAAAAGAAATGTGACTGTAGATGTAAGATGGTGGCTAACTTGGAGGCTAAGTAATTACCTACTAATTTTAAGACAATAGAGGGTGACGATGACGAAGTATTCTTCGTTCCACAAAGGCGCCCATGGGATCAAAGATAAGGTATGCCTCAAAACCCTTTGACTTTTGGTAATCCTTATTCTAATTACAATAACCAATGGCAACCTACATATGGCCCATCACCACCTTGGAATACTTCTCAACCACACTGGCCTAACTATCAGTGTCCTCAATCGAACTCTCCTCAAGGATGTTGGTAGTAGCCACAAGGACAATGGACTCCACCCCTAGGTAACTAGCAGAAGAATCCTCAATGGAGAGGTTCTTAGCAATGGCATAACCAATCTCCTGTATTCTTGCAGCTTCATCAGCCACAACCTCAAACCCTCATGCCACCTCCTGCACCTCCTACAACACCTGCAGCAAATACTGGCCCTCCAAAACAAACACCTATGCCTGCTCAACCATTGTCAAATCCTAATAATAAGCAACAACAAAAATAACAACAACAACCTATGTATTTTGCAAAAGCCAATAAATATCCAGCTTATGCCCTGAATATTGATGATTTCCATCTCAGGTATGGAGCCACTCTCCCTGCTCCGCAATTGACAATAATTATTGAGATTCCAAACTCTTCCTCCGAACAACCAATTGATCCTGCAAAACATATACCTATATCAGATACTGTCTCTAAGGAGCCTATCTTGCAGCATCAAGCCAAACCACCTTTTCCTTAGAGATTGCAAGTTACTACATCCAATTCTATGGAAGAGCCTATCTTTGATATTTTGGATCAGCTAAAGAATGTACACATTCAAATTCACCTTTTTCAAGCCATTAAAGATGTTCCAATTCATGGGAAATCCATTAAGGAGGCCTGTTTGAAGAAACCTAGAAGAAAGAAGAAGGATCCCCAAACTATCCATGTTCTAGGACAGTTGGCAGATATTATGTTAGGGAAGGTAGTCATTCCAAAATATGTTGACCCTGTGAGTCTCATGGTACAAATAAACATTAATGGCTAGATAGTAAAGAATGTTTTGATTGACCTTGGTGCAACCATCAATGTAATGACCAAGCATACTATGCATTATTTGAATATCCTAACCATTAGGTCTATACCTACCATCTTGTAGCTTGTTGATAGTTCCACAGTAAAACCTGATGGCATGGTAGAAGATATCATTGTCAACCTTGAGTCTTGGGAATACCCAACATATTTCACCATATTGTCCACTAAGGCAACTTTGTGAGGATATCCTATCATCCTAGGTAGACCATGGTTAGCCACAGTTGATGCTTTTATAGGATGCCATTCAGGAGACATGTCAATTTCTGATGGTCAGTCAACAAAGAAATTGGCTTTATACTTGCCTGCCTTACCTCATCCAGACTTGTCTCAACCAATTTGGCTAGATTTAGGAGAAGAAACTGAAGAAGTCAATTCATTGGCTCAACTAATGATGCTGCAAACTAATCCATTTTTCCAACTTCAGAGTGAGGATGGCCTACTTTTACACATTTTGCAGTCCAACTCTGATATGAGTAGCCCATTTGTTCCAGATAGCTGTCCTCAACAGTGCTTCTTGCAACAATTGAATCCTGAGAGCCTGCCACCTAAAATTCCTGCAGTTTATAAACATTTTCTTCCACAAGAAAAAAAAACACCACCTTTATCAGTAACCTCCATGAATGATCTTACCAAGCAAATAGAACTGTCTCTAGGTCGTTGACTGAATATCAATAATAAGTTGCTATCAATAATTAGTTGCCTCAATCTCAAAAAATTTCCCTAGTCACAATGCTACAAGATCAACACAAAGATTTTGCATGGGACTATGGGGATATGAAGGGAATAGATCCTCAAATCTGTACTCATAGGATCTACATTAAGGAAGACTATTCACCTATTAGGCAACCTCAAAGAAGGATAAACCCAACACTCAGGGAAATAGTTAAAAATGAGCTCCAAAAATTTTTTGATGCTGGTTTTATCTACCCCATTTCAGATAGTCAGTGGGTATCTCCATTGGTGATCATTCCTAAAAAAGGTGGAAAATGGAGAGTTTGTGTAGACTACATGGAGCTAAACACAACAACTAAAAAGGATCACTTTCCACTGCCATTTGTTGACCGAGTGCTAGACTCATTTTCTGGTAAAAAGTATTTCTCCTTTTTGGATGGATATAGTGGGTATAATCAAATTACAATTGCCCCTGGGGATCAAGACAAAACAACTTTTACCTGTCCATGGGGAACTTTTTCCTACTAAGTCTTACCTTTTGGCCTGTGTAATGCACCTGTGACATTTCAAAGGGCAGTAATTAGTATTTTTGTTGACATTTCTAATGATTCTATGGAGATCTACATGGATGAATTCACCACTTATGGAGTTACTTATGAAGAAGCATTAGCAAATTTGGAGAAAGTGTTGAAAATATGTAAGGAGCACAATTTGTCTTTGAATAGTGAGAAGTGTTTTATGATGATGCAAGAGGGAATTGTTTTAGGCCATCATATTTCTCAAGCATAAATTCAAGTTGATCTTGCAAAAATATAAGTTATTCTAACTTTGCAAACACCTATGAAATAAAAGGATTTTAGAAGCTTCCTAGGACATGCTGGATATTATAGAAGATTTATCAAAGATTTCAGCAAAATAGCTAGTCCATTATATGCCTTATTGACTAAGGATTCTAAATTTAACTGGACTGATGCCTGTGAAATTTTTTTCCTGTAGCTTAAGAACTTACTTACTCAGGCACCTATTCTTCAAGGACCAAAGTGGATTCTGCCCTTTCATATACACATAAATGCTTCTGATTATTCCATAGGGGCAGTTTTAGGACATAAAGAGAATTCCATAGAGCATGCCATATATTTCATTAGCAAAAACCTTGAAGGCCCTAAATTAAACTATACTGTCATAGAGAAAGAATTGATAGTAATTGTGTATGCCCTGAACAAATTTCAACATTATGTCATTGGTTACCAAATATTTGTTCATACATATCATGCATCAATAAGGTACCTCATGAATAAGCTTTCCATATCTGGAAGATTAGCAATATGGCTCCTATTGTTGCAAGAATTTGATATCACAGTAATTGATAAGCTAGGTTGGGCTAATGTGGTGGTTGATTTCTTGTCAAGACTTCAAACAACTACACCTGCCACCCCTGAGGTAATTGATGATAGCTTTCTTGATGAACATCTATTTTCTATTGCTACTCAAACTTCATGGTATGCAGATATTGCAAATTATTTAGCAACCAACAAGATCCCAGCTCACTTCTCACCAAAGGACAGGAAATTGTTGATAGAGAAAAGTTTTAACTTTTCATGGATTGCAGACTATTTATTTTACACAGGACCTGACCAAGTCATGCGAAGGTGTGTTAGGGAAGATGAGACCTATGAAATTTTGCATGCTTGTCATGATGAGCCATGAGGTGGGCACTTTGTAGCCAAGAGAACATCTATGAAAGTGCTTGCTACAAGTTACTATTGGCCCACACTACACAAGGATGTTGTAGCCTACACCAGAAAATGTGACAAATGTCAATGCATGGGGAGACCAACAAGGTCTAATGAAATGCCCCTATATCCTCAAGTGATAGTTAGTCCCTTTGACAAGTGGGGCATGGATTTTATTGGGCCTATTGATCCTCCATCTAATGGGAAATCATACATTTTGGTTTGCACTAATTATGTAACCAAGTGGGTGGAAGTGAAAGCAATGACACATGCCCGTGACAATAAAGTTGTTGAGTTCCTCTATGAGCAGATTTTTACTCGGTTTGGAGTCCCAAGGGAACTTGTTATTGATCAAAGAGCTCAGTTTACATAAAAATTAATCACTGCATTGATGAATGATTACAAGATCAGGCACAAAAATTCTAGCCCCTATCACCCTCAAGCCAATGGTCAGGTAGAGGTTACCAATAGAGAATTAGAGGCAATCCTTACTAAAACAATACAGTTACAAAAGCAGGATTGGAGCAGTTGCCTTTTAGATCAGTCTGGGCCTATAGAACAACATGGAAAACAACTACAGGGTTTACCCCTTTTGAGTTACTCTATGGAAATATCGACATGTTGCCAATAGAGTTTGAGCATAAGACCTTAAGAATTGCTCTCCATCTTAACATTGATCTTTCAGAAGCCCAAAAGGAACGCCTCCTGTAGTTGAATGCATTGGATGAGATACAGAAAGCTACCCTGCAACATACTGAAGCCATCCAACATCAAAGAAATAAATGGCATGACCACCATATCAGAACTAAGCAATTCTCTGTTAGTGATTGGGCACTGCTCTATGACTCCAGGTACAAGGAAAATCAAGTTAAACTCACCACAAGATGGCTTGGTCCTTATGAAATAGAAAATGTGTTTGATAATGGTTCAGTTCAGTTGGCTACAATAGATCCTATCTGATTCAAGCTACTGGTTAATGGACACCGTCTTAGGTTGTATCATAATCCAACATCCAAAGAATAATTTATGAAGCAATTTCTTTTAGATGTAGCCACTGATCTTCTTGCAACAAAAGGCTTCGACCTTTTTCCTGCAACATCTCTTTAAAATTCTATATTACATGCCCATAATAAAGGTTTCCTTTTTTTTTAAGGAAGCCACTTTCTTCGTTTTTCATCCATCACCATCATTTGTTCCATCTTCTTCCACATCACCCATCTATGTCATCCATCCTGTTGTACCACCTTCATTTATGGTTTTCATTCTAGCGGTCATTTCAAGCTGAGTTGTGATCTTTCCCAACATCTACGAGCACTTATTATAAGGTACGTGATATCTTTTATTGTCACATCATTTATTTATTTATTTCATTTATTCATTAATTTCTATGTATCTATCAACCATTATTGCCTATTTTTGTGCTATCCTTTCGCACATGTGTGGAAACATGCCAAATTTTAAGTAGGGGGCGGGGATAATCCATTTCAAAACTTTTTCTTGTGCCATTGCCACGTCTGTCAAGACAAGTTTATTTTCTTGTACTTACCAAGTATGACTACCTAATTTTATCCTAATCAATAAGTTAACTACTTGATTTGAGTAATTTTCAATAATCATTTCATGCAATTATTGTTTGTATCGTTCTTGGAAAAGTAAAGAAAAGTGACAGAAGCAAAGAAGGAAGGAAGGCGATTTTTTTTTTTCAAATTTTCAGAAAAAGTTTGAGTTTCAGGAATCTTAGCAAGGATAATTTGTGTATATGGGTGACCAGTTAGTGAGACATGAGCCTGCAGCTCATGAATCCTTGACGCAAAATCCTCAAGTGGTTCACGCATTCAACAATTGTAGATGGCTGAATTATTTTTTGGGGATAGATTCCTTTAATGAGGAAGTTGCAAGTGAGTTTTTGAGAACTCTTTCAGAGGGAGAAGCTACAGTGTGGGATTTGATAGTAGCTGTTATAGAAGAGTAGATTGTTGAAGTAACTAGGCTTCTGGTGGTAGGAGATAAATTTCCTTCAGGAAGAGATGTTATCTCTTCTAGGGCAGAATTTACAATACCAACAGATGGACCCTTAGAGGTTTCCAAACAAGGATGCAAACAAGTGTCACTGCCTCCTCCATACTCAAAATATACCACCTTCATAATCAGGTATTTGACTTGTGAGGGTCATTTTTCCTATTTGCATTCTTATCATTTCAAACTATTGAGTCATATGAGGAATGATTTAGCTGTAAATATTCCAAACTTTTTGTTAAACCTTTTGGAACGTAGTGCCCATGAAACCCAGAGGGGTAAGGACAACTCTATCACCCATCATGCCCTCATTAAAATCTTGATTGAGCATTCCCTAAGGGATGTATCACCCCTTTCTTGGCAAGAATTTGTTGGCCAGAAGGGTCTGCAACCTCCAGAACCTCCTAGAGCACTCCCTGCACAACGCAAGGAAAAGAAAAAGAGAGTAGAATCTATGAGTAGGGAAGCAGAGCAAGAATCATTTGCTCCATCAACACCTAGTCCTATAGCCTCCGCACTAGAGTCCTCTACCCAAGTAAAAACTAGGTCTGCTGGTAGAATAGAAAAAGGGAAAATGAAGGTATGAGAGTCATCTAGGGCAGAACAAACCCCAGAATCAAGCCCTCATGTTCAAAAGAGAAAATGTTCTACCCCATTTTCTCCTGCAGCAATGCCTATTGCCACCGCAGTTTCACCATCACCTTCTCCTGCTAAGTCTGAATCCTCTAGGAAAGTTAGAAAGAGGAAAGCTATGAAAGAGTCTCCTGAAACCGTTACATTTCCAAATAGTTTAATTAAGGAAACAACATAAAGTTACCTCAACCTTCGTTCAACCTGAAATTATAGTCATTCTTGAGGAATCTGAAGAATTCAGTCATGATGTTTCTCAGAGTGTATCTGAGAATGTTCCACAAAGTTCATCTTTTATTCCTGGGGAATTGCAAACTAAGATAGTGGAAGTTGAGGAAGCACAACATGGTAGTGGTAATAAAAGGAGGATGCCAAGTCTTGATGACTTGGTTGAAGTAGTTGGGAAAATTTAAGGAGAAAACAATCTCCTCCTGGGCAGCAAGAGGAGTCCATCTTGCAGCAAAAGGAAGAAAAATTTGAACAAACTAAAGTATCCAATGAAACACCATTACCCTCTCAAACTTGTCAAGCATTGGTTGTTTATAAAAGGACATTGCTGATTGAATATTTGGAATATCTTAGGATTACATGGAGGCCTATTACACTTCAAACTTTGAGTTTCCTCCATTTAGCTAGAACTGACTTTAATCAAAGTCTTTCGAAAGAAGAAAAGAAGAAATTGAAAGACAAAAACAGGAAATTCAAGAAATGAAAGAGAAAATGGATGAAATGATGAAAGTAATTGGTAAAATTATGGAATGTAGACCACCACCTAGGGTATATACAATGTGCCTTAAAGAGAAATTTCTATGGTTCCAATTGATGAGAATTTCTAGAAATTTAGACCCTGACATTCCACAACTAAGGAATTTTATGATGCATATCAAGTAGCACCCAATTGGCTGAGAAATTATTTATGAGTTTTATCTACATGGTTTGCTAATTCCCTTTGAAATAAAATGGAATCCACTTCTCTCTATTGGTGACATTCATCTGAGGTCACTCATGTCTTGGGTGGCCAATGAAACAAACTATGGGAAATAATTAGAGGCTTATGAAGAGGCTGAAAGGAATGAACCTATTCTGCTACGACCTGGAAGCTCAGATCCCCAAACAATTCTAAGAACTTGGCTTACTGTTGCATATGGATTCCATGATCCTACAACAAGAATGAGATTATTTGATATCGGGAAGCAGGTGTATGATGAGTTCAAAGAACAAACATATATGTTGTGGAAGCTTTCATCTTCCAGAGTTAAAACAAGATGGGAAAAAATGACTGTTGGTCTAAGGAAATCTGAGCCTCATAGCCCTCTGAACTTTAAAGAAGCCATCAAAAGGACATAGAAGTATATGTAGCTGGGTCTCAAGGAAAGGTTTGAGTTAAGGTTACCATTAACATTTCGACCTCCAGTTTTGATGTGGCCACTTTACCTTTATTTGGCTATAGATCTTAATGAGGATGCAAAAACCCGTAGGTATGAGAGATGGAAAAATTTCAGAGGTGTCTACTACAAATTCAAAACTTCATTGCAGGGCCATGCTACTCCTACTGATTTTAGAGAAACAACTAGTCAGCTTAATGCTGGAGGACCATCATTAGGATAAGTAGGGGGAAAATGATGAGCTCAAAATATGCTCATAATTTGAATATTATGATGTATTTTTAATACCCTTACTCTTTATGCTGATGGTTGTTTAAACTCTTTGATTAAAGACTTTTTATCTAATAATGGGTAGTATCCCATAGCAACACATTCCTATATTCCTCTAGCTTAACATATTTGTGTGTATGTATTTATTGCCCTGTTTCACCTCCCGAATGACTGATATAATGCATGTGGTTTTTGGATAATGAAATGGATTTAATGTGTGATTAATGAATGTGTATCATGTTATTGTGTGTGTGCTTGCTTTCGCTTTTGTCGCCATGTGTGTCGCAGGTTGTTGAAAAAGACATGAATGAGTCAAAGTGTAGTAGATCTCGGTCCTGTAGTAAAGTCCATTTCTAACACGACATCGAGGAAGTTGTTCCAGCAAAGACTCTCTGACTGGGTCATTGGGAGGAAATATAAATGATCATTAATCTAGGAAGAATGGAATTCTAGATTCTCTCTGAATCGACTGAACATATATGCTTTCATTTATGAGAAGTTTGTTCCTCGGCATTAGGAAGCATTTATGTCCATGTCTTTCTCTATTAGAGTTAGGTAGTTAGTTGCTTTTCTATAAATAAAAGTTCCTCCTGCATGAGTTAACAGAGTAGAAACATAACAGAGTGTGTTAAGATTAGTATTATAATGAGAAACAAAGTTTTGTGTTAGTTTTCTTACAAGCATAATGATCAATGTATATGATTCCAAGTTTATGAATAAAAGTTGATGAAGTTTTGAGTTCAATTCTTGCATAAATTGGTTGATGCTTGCTAAGGGGGCCCACTTAGTGAGTATATGTAGTTAGTTGTTTATTTCTTGTTGATTATAAGTTAGAATTTCATTTTCGAAGGTTTCTGTGCAAACTCAGTCTTATATTATTCCTGCAACATCGAGAATCCATCCCTGTGTTTGTTCCTCCAGCATAAGACCAGTTCATAGTTTGTTCCTTAGTAATAGTTGTCATGATTTCAGCTTTGATTAAGTTATGCTTAAGTTAAGAAGACTTTACATTACGTTCCTGCATCATAAGTAGAATTCCTTCCAAGCATTTATTTCTAGTAAATTGTGGCTGAAACTGGTTCTTAGTGCACATACAGTGCTGCTCCATTTCAAGTATACGTTCCCTGGTTTGACAATGTAAATGAATGACCATAAGAAGATGTTAGTCACCTACTGGAATGTCCAATTCCCAGGTTAGGATTTTCCATGAATTTTATATCCTTTCCTAGAATCGACCAATTAATGACAACTAAGAGGAGGGTGAATCAATTGTCACCAATATAATTACCTTTACTATTTACCAAAACTAAAATATAAATGATTTATCTATAAATGCAGAAACTGAAATTTATCACATAAACATAGTAACGCCAAATTTATGTTGAAAACCCAAGAAGGGAAAACCCACGGTGAGAATTAAATCACACTATAGATAATATCAAAATCATATACAAAATGGCTCGCTGCTTGGAATAAGGACTCATTGTCCATACTCACTGTCCGTAGAGCTACAAACTGGATGGCTCACTACCACATAGATGCAAAAGTGATGGCTTACTGCCAAAAGTGAACTAGTGAATTACACCTTTCCTGTGTTGGATTCAGTTCTAGATGAAGCTCGGTACATGTAGTATTATATATTAGTAATCGTTGAATAGTTTTTCTATGATCATGCACTTATTGTCTTTGCTTGCTTCACTTATTCTGTTATGCTATATTCATAACCTTTTTTTCCTCTATATCCTTCTTTGCATAACCTCACATACACCCATATCTTCCATATATTTTTCATATCCTTATTTTTATATCTTCTTCATATCCTCTAGAGAGACATACATGCACATATATATATATATATATATATATATATATATATATATATATGTATCATACTCATCAATTAGGTCGGCCAAATATCCATAGAGTATTGCATACGCTAAGTCGACCAAGGTCTTCAAATATTTGAATCATAGGTTGTCACACGGTAGGAGCTAGACCTAAAAACTGACATACCAGACACATATAATATTCATCTTCAATGAGAAATATATTTCGGTAAATGAGTCATGCATACAATACTCTATTGACATCAATGACAACCTACTGACATTAATGACAACCATTTGATGTAATATTCAATCTCCAACAATATCCCCCTTTGTCATTGATGGAAACACAAGATGTGAAGAGCCAAGAATAATAATTTTTGTAAATATTTCATTTGTTTCACATGCTTCCTTCACATTATTCCTTTCTCCCCCTTTGACATCAATGAAAAAATATTTTCAAGTGTACTGTACTAAATGTACAGACTGCTCCCCCTATCAAAATTGTTCTGCATTTTTTTTTTTCTTTGGTTCTTCATCTCTCCATCTCTCCTTTTTATTACAGAGATTCTACAGAAAGGGATATCAAAAATGATTCTTTACCTCAATCCTTCTTTAAAATACTTCCTTGTATTTTTCTTTCAATTTTAGAAGACATGTCTTCTAGGAATCCAATGCTAGCCTGATGCATAGAAAAATATTGTTGTTTTGTTCTATCGAATCAATTGTTTCTAGAAGAGTATCCATAATAACAATACTTTGTGCATTGTTCTCAACATCCTCTAGGAGACTAGAAAGCTATTCCAATCTCAACTCATTTATCTCTTTGAATTTCTACAAGGTCTTCATAATATTATCCCTCTTTACCATGATGACAACAAGATCAGATTGTAAGTAATTGATCATTTTATTTTGTGTTCCATCCTTGTCATTAAGGACATCATATGATTTTCCAATAGATTTCAATAGAATCAATTTTTGTTATGTAGTTCCCAATAGTAGTAGGCCACCGGAGATAATACTTGTATACACTATTTACACTCTTGATGTAGGTTTTTAGCTCATTTATGCTCTCAATCAACTTCTTCTATGCATTTTGACATCTTTCTTCCATAGCCAATTGGATTTCATCTTTTTTTGTTGTTTCATCGGCTGATAGTTCCTTTATTCTGGCTTCAATCTGTTCGATTAATACTTCTGGTAAGATACTTTTCTATTCACTTCGATCAATATCATTATGAATTATGTAAATGGCTAGAGCATTTTTAATTTCATCTTGTTCATATGAGGGCCGAGACAACCACATATCTCCAGTATTCTTCAATCCATCAAGTTTCTCAATAATTTTTAACACCTTTTCTTTAGAGACATCTTCTTCATGATCATCTAATGACACCAGATCAAGTGTGTTTTTGCAATTTTTGTTTCCTTTTCTTCTCCCTTTTCCTCTATTTTCTACTTCTTTATTTCTGGAGGGGAACATGAACCGATTCTTCTTATTTTCTTCTTTCCAGAGGAGGATCCTGCTTCAGATATCATAGTCAAACTAGAAACCACACCAGAATTCCATGCATTCATTTTGATTTCAAAATATTATTTGCAGACCTTTTCTTTTTCAGCTAGATAGTTCAGATATTGATAAACTTGCTTCCCAATAGGTGTAGCCGACTTCCACACAACATTTTCTTTCAATGGTAATGACTTCAAAAAACATATCATCAAGCATATAACCATAGATCCAAAGTGAAAAGGGTAGTTTTCATTCTTTTTCATTGTTATATTTTCCATTAATTGATTTCTCAGTAATTCACATAGGCCGAAAACCTCCTTATTCTTAACCATATTATGCACAACATAAAAAACAATTGCTAAGGTAGAACCTTCCCTATTCCTGAAATAAATCTTATATGTGATGCCATATGCCATATACCTTATTACTAGGTTGATTATGGTATGAATTATAAGTGTCATTTGATATCCTATTACCCTAGTTAGGGCTTCAACCTCTTTGTTCTTTATAGACTTCTTGAGTGGAACGGGTCCATAATTGCATAATCCTGTTATTGTTGCAATTGCTTCTTTTGTGATTTCATAGGGTTTGTCAAGGATCATCTATTCACCTTGAATTCTACTTAGAATGGAAAAAAAAATGTCCACATTCAGAAAGTATGGAAATTCACTTTAAATGTCTAATCCCGTGTGCCCTAGATTCTTGACCATTTGCATTTTCTCAAGTGAAAGAGAAGTCTCAATATTCCTAATCTTTTTCTAATCAAATACGTCAATATGTAACTTACTCAATTTCTGAAATTCATTGTTGTGTGGATTGAATATCACCATTGCATTTGAATCCATTTCTTTGTACTTTCACTTGCCAAAAAACCCAACTCTTTCACTTCTCAACTCGTTTACTTCAAAAATGAAAATGACTACTCAATCTTCCTTATTGTCACTTTTTAGGGTTTCATCATAAAAGATAATTTATTTCTCATAACATCATCATACTTAATTTAGTATGTCAGAACCTTCTCCTACCAAATCTATTAGCCATATTGTAAGATGCATTGCAACCATAAATGGTTTTGCAAATCCTCTATATTTCTTGTTTTCTACCAGAATTTTCTTCATTGCCTTCAAAATGACAATTTTTGTCACATATCCTTGTTTCATCACATGACACCTTTTATACTAGGGGCTAGAAAGGTTTTTATGTGACTACTCCCCTTGAGGACATTATTGGATTTAGTTCATAGAAGGGGCATCTGCACCGGGTGCAGATACAAGATTATCCTTGTTCTAAAGTTCTTCTTTCTTCTCCAAATATTTACCATTTATCTTCTTACTTCTTCTAGATTCAACTTGTCTTTCTATTCGATATTGGGTTTCTTCTCAACTTTGTTCCTATAGAAATTTGAGGAATGTCCTGGTTTGTTGTAAGAGTGGTGCATAAAAAATCTTTGATTATGAGATTTTTTATTCAACTTTGTCCTACACTAGCTAACCTTGTGTCCAAAAAGATTGCACATGTAACAATAACCTTGGAATGAATGAAATATTGTACTAATATTGACTCTGTTCATCATTATCTAACTTCTACATTCAGCAGATTTATGCCCAAACTTGTTCCATACATAACATTGTCTCGCAAAGAATCCAATATTCTAACTTACTCTATTTTGATTCATCATAAATCTACATTTTGTTTCTCTATGTCTAAATTTATTGCATGAGTAAAAAAAGCCATTAAAAGATGTGTAACTTTGATTATTAGGTTGTTGGCTAGGTATCCTTTTGGTATTGATCCTTCTATTCTTTCATTGATAAATACTGCCTTTCCTTTGAATATTCATTTTGTTGAAACTTGGGTCAATTTTTGAGCTTTGTCCTTCTTCAAGTCCTAAACCACCTTTATCCTTTGCAGGCTTCTAAGATGAAATCAATTCATCAAGTGATCTTGAGCTTATCTTGAATTTGTCTTCAAAGTTTTTTTGCATTTTCCATATTAGATTTAAGAGTTACTACTTCCAGTTCAAGATTTTCACATTTTTCTACTTATTGATTAAAAATTTCTTTGCTTTGCTCAATTTCCAATTTCAGATCCTCTTCCACCTTTTTTCTTTCTTCAAGTTTCATGCTTAGATTTTCAGCAGTCTCCTTGGCTTCTTTTAGTTCCTGATACACTTCTTTGTGCTTCAACTTAAATTTTTGGATCTGATTTCTTAGTTTCTGAATACATTCACCAGCTTATTTGACATTTTCTTTCAGATCTTCATTCTTAGATTCCAAGGTCTATGTTCTCAATTATTCATCTAGGTTAGATCCCTTGACCATTTATTCAACTTGCCAAGATCTCCTTCAAGTTGTTAGACTTATTCCAAAGGACCTTGATCTAATACCAATTGTTGAACAGGACAACTGAGAGGGAGGGTGAATCAGTTCTCACTAATATAATTGAATTTACTATTTACCAAAACTAAACCGTAAATAATTTATCTATAAATGCAGAAACTGAAAGTTATCACATAAACATAGTAACACCAGATTTATGTGGAAAACCCAATAAGGGAAAAATAACTGTGAGGATTAACTCACACTATAGAGATTATCAAAACTGTTTACAAAAAGGTTGATTGCCT
The DNA here is from genome assembly GCA_007115665.2 of Sequoiadendron giganteum. Lineage (NCBI taxonomy): Eukaryota > Viridiplantae > Streptophyta > Pinopsida > Cupressales > Cupressaceae > Sequoiadendron > Sequoiadendron giganteum. The sequence goes on from CM021104.1 coordinate 133,631,848, forward strand.
GGAATAAGGACTCACTATCCACAAGGCTATAACCTGGATGACTCACTGCCATAAAGATACAAAAGTGATGGCTTACCGCCAAAAGTGAACTAATGAATTACACCTTTCTTATGTTGGATTGAGTTCTAGATGAAGCTCAGTACAGGTAATACTTTATATCAATAATCATTCAATAGTTCTAATATGATCACACAATTATTGTCTTCACTTGCTTCTCTTATTATGATTTTCTATATTCACAACCTTTTCTACCTCTATATCCTTCTTTGCATAACCTCGCATACACCCATATCTTCCATATATTTTTCATATCCTTTTTTTATATCTTCTTAATATCTTCTGGAGAGACATATATGTATATATATGTATCATACTCATCAATTAGGTCGGCCAAACATCCATAGATTATTGCATATGCTAAGATGGCCAACATCTTCAAATATTCAAATCATAGTTTGTCACACGGTAGGAACCGAACCTGAAAACCAACATACTAGACCACATATAATGGTCATCTTCAATGATAAATATCTTCTAGTAAATGAGTCATACATACAATACTGTGTTGACATCAATGAAAACCTATTGAAATTAATGACAACCATTTGATGCAATCTTCAACCTCCAACAATCTTTATGCTTGATTAGTTTTTATTCTAATTCCCTTGGCGCACACAAAGGATTGGGATTTTTCATTTTACTTAAAACTTGGTCATTCATGAAGGGAAAGAATTAAGTGTGCAAAATTTGGATAGTAGAGGGTTGTTGGGTCATCGTCATTAAACAACGACTTTAAGGGGATGTTGTTCCGATAGTGGCGACCTGCATGGGCGAACTCGCCAAAGAATCCTGACTTAAAGTTTTGTCATTTGTGCATCTTCTAATTTGGTGGTTTCAGTTGGTTTGAGGTCCACATGGCAAATAGATAGTGATGTTTCACTATTGAGAAATGGACTAGGGGAAGTGTCCTCCCATAGGTGGCGATCCACATGAATGGATCTACAGGAATTATATGACCCAAAATATTATCAAAAAACTTAGAATCTTTTTTTTGAGGAAATAGGGCATGCGAGACCCGCAAGGTAGGGTGACAAAAGGAATTTTCTATTAGAAATGGTAGCATGATGACTACCTTCTGTAATGAGCGGTCTGCAAACAATCAACTAACTCAAATATTTAGCTAGCTTATTCAAAGTTTTGTTTTAGAAACATGGTGTGCAGGACCTGCACGATGGGAGAGAGTGAAGGTTTCACCATTAAACAATGGTCAAGAAGGAATGAAGGTACACATAAGTGGATCCATAGGAACAAATCTACATAGTTCTCAATGCTTACCTATTTCACTGTCTGCGGTCAAGTTTGGTTTGTTTAAATCCAACACTACGGGGTTCATATTGTGAGAAACCCAAAGGGCTTTGCCACTAATAACATCATGGGAGGGTTGGAGTTCCACCATCAATGGCCTGTGAGAGATTTAATCTTTGTAATGATCATTTAGGGCTTGACAGTTATTTCAGGGAAGCTCACAAGAACATTTGACTTGCCATTATTTCCTACATTTCAAACAGTATTTGAAGAATGGGTTCCCCAATTGAATGAACCCAAGAGGAGAATCCATGTCTTTCAGAACCCTAGGGTTTGTCATTTTTCATACCGGGACTCATGAATTCCCAATGGTTTCAACCCTCAAAGCAAATCTAACAATGCTAGAATGACAACGATCAAAGATTAAGGTGTGTACCTCGTTTTCGTGTAGGGAGAAAATGGGATTAGAGTTTCTCAAACCTTTTGCACATAGAGTCATCTATCCCACTCTTCCAATTTGAATTTATTAGATGAAAACGAAACCCAGGTCGAGGGGTTTTATAGACTAACACTCCATAAATGTGAAGCATTAAGTGCAAGTACTACAATAGTTGGGTAGGTGAAGGTGTGGAAACCTGTGTTCGTGTGGACGTTGAGTCGAAGGTAAAATGAAAAAGGATAATGTGGGTGTCACACTATGGGAGGACATCAAGGATTAGTCATAGAGAATGGAAAAACAAAGTCAACAATCCGCCCATGGAGGTCTACAGTCATGGACCCGCAAGGGGAAAGGGATGAATGACCTCTTATGGAAAAAAGTCTATAAGGCCATTCCTACAAAGCCCCAAAACTTTATAAAACTTAGGTAGGTGATTTTGGGTCAATATGTGTTTGACAACTTTAGGGGCATGTAAAAAGAGGCAAGGGCAGACTGACCCAACAAAGGAAAAAAATGGAGAGGAGGTTCCCCGGTCCGAATGGGGCATGTGTGTTATAGGTAGAACATGACTTGTTGGCGATCAGGATTGCACCCTTTAGGCAAGTTTCACTTGTCTATCATGTCACAACATGGAAAAACTCTTTGGTTTGTCGATAAACCAACAAGAGAGAGTGAATCTCCAGAGTTGGTTGGTTCCCTCTAGCTAATAATATAACCTATTCACCTTTAGGGGAAATGGAAGTATATAGAAAGATGGAAAAACTATCACCTATAACTTATGATGATCAAATAGATATTGAGATTTTGATAAAACTTAACTCACAACACTTCTCTCAAAAACAATCAACTCTCACAATCCACCTTAATACATTTAGCTCATAAGTATTTTGCATAAAGAACCTTGAACACTAGATATAATATGCAACCTAAACTATTTTCAAACCTTGACAATAACCCACAACAACAAGAGAAAGAAGGATCCACTGATTTGAATCACAAAAAATCAAATTATCACTGTGAGCTTGTGACAAGAAAGGATAAAAGGAAAACTCTACCACTTTATTGCAAGTGAAGGAATACGACATCAAAATCTGGTTCAAAATGAGTTTAAAAAACTCTCCAAGTGACTAAGAGAGCAAGAAACTAAGAAATTATGAACTTGGAGAAATTAAGATTTCTCAAACATATAGCCATGATGTGACCCTGTAGTACCAAAAATAGAAAAATCAGGTTGTTGTCCCTTGAAAAGGCAACCCTTATGCATTTTTGAGCTCCCTCAAAAAGCATGCAAATTAGTCTCCAATACAACTCCAAAAAGAATAAAAAATATGGAAGCTTTCTATCACCCAAAGGTTGATCCAAAAGGCCTCGAAATCAGGCACTAAATGCTAGAAATTGAAATTAGAAACTTTAGTTTGCATCTCCTTTATGAATTCGCCCAATTTTGAACTCAAGAATAGAAATTTTTAGTGTGAACTGAAGTGCATTTTAACTGCATTTAAAAATAACAACTAATCAATAAATTTATAGAAACGTTGCTTAATTAGTTTTTAAGAGCTTGCAGTTCCAAATTACAAAATAAAAGGTCTTCTTTTGTTGCATCTGATTTTTTATTGTCTTCAAATTCTCTGTCTTTTCCCTCCCTTTAGTCTTCAGTCCTTTTGATTTTTTGCATTTATTTTTTGTAAAAAATCAAATGTTACAAATGATGCTCTTTTACATAATTTGTTTTTTTATACAAAAAATCATAAATATATTTGCCATTATTCATTTAGGCAGAAATTGATGACCTAAAGTCATCGCTTGATTTCTAAAGGCAACTTGGCATGCAATTTCTCTAAGGAAAAAGGGGGGCCCTAATAGGGTCCATATGCATATCAAAAGAAAAAATATATAAGCCATAGGCCGATATCATCCTAGGCAATGAAGATGGTGGAATTTGAAAAATAAAAATATATGTGATAAAAATCACACAGGCCGGTAAGGGTAAAACCATAATACACAAAAAGGCCTTCAAAATGTTTCACTTGCTAGTCATTTGCATCATCAACCTTTTGGAGAAGAATGGAATCCTCCTTGTGTGCAGTCATGGAGGAATTAGGGCTTCATTTTTTGGAACCACAATTGAGCTTTTCTCCTCTGAATTTTGATTTTATTCGGCCCTCTTTATTTGGTGGTAAGAATTGACTGTGTTTTTTGTTCCCTTGTTGGATTTATTCGCTGAGAAATATGGCCTTAGAGGCCGAGGCTGTCATGATATTTTGATGCATTTTTTTGTGTTTTGCCTATGTTGTTGTCTTTGTCATTCTCATGGCCGACCATGGAGACTTTGTTGGAGCTTCCAATGGGGGCTCGACCACGAGTTTGTGAGGTATTTGTCTACATGAATCAAAGGTAAGCTTTATTCTCTGTTTCCACAAGCATTTCCCTCTTAAATTAAAATCTTTATTCAAGCATTCATCACAAAAAAATAGGATAGGTTTGTGGGTTTTCTGAGCCCGACCATTCATATAGGCTGCGACCACTATATATTTCTTCCTCCATTGTTGAATGAAGATAAGGGCTTGAACCTACCATGTAAATTCTATTGTTGAGAAATAGAAACCATTTTATAATGAAAGTTTATTTTGTGAGGGTTTCAAAAACCCTAATGGTTGCGGTCCTATAACTTCACTCCATAGTTTGAAGACACAAAAATAGGTCTCGAACCCTTGAACTCTTCCTTTGAACTTTTACTTTGATCTGGAAACCCTAAGTGGTATTATGGCCCATGAGAACAAAGATTTTGGCCTTTTTAGGCCATGGACATGTAAATGATAATCAAGGTTTTCTCCTCTTAAGTGAACTTGACTTAAACTCCATTATGCTTTCTAGAAACATCACATTGAAGCAGTTTGTTTCAAAATACGAGTTGACACCATGTATTTTCTTTCATTTGAAACCCTAACTTGCCATTGATTCACTATAGCATAAATGCATGGTTTTGAAAAAATATAGTGACTTCATCTTACATTCATGTCACTTGTGAATTATTCTTTGATGAAGTAGAAATTTGTTTCCACTCTTTATGCTTCCTATTTGTTCTCCTAAAAAACAATGCAGAAGATGTGAATGCAGTATTTGCATGGAATATTTTGAAATAGAAGCATTTGATTATGAAGTTCTAGAGATTTTCCATTTGCTTTAGTTGCAATTGATAATTTATAAACAAGGGCATTATGTATGCTTGTTCACTATCACATTTCATGATATTACACTTGAACAGTTGATCACTCATGATTGCACTTTGAGAGTTGACTATCTCGAGTGGTCAACTACTTGAGTCTTTTGGTATTTATGATGCACTCATTTGATGGATGTCTTTCCTTGAGAATTATGGATCTATTTCTTCTCCAATCCCTCTTTTAATGCATGAGGTATAGCATGACATGTCTCAACCCTTTTGGGAGCCCGTTTTACACTACATGCTTTAAAATTTCTCATCTGGTCAACATGACTTGCCCTATACCTTCATAAGAAGAAAATAATGTTAGATAAAAACAATATGTTTTCATGATGTTTCTTCCTTGGCTTCTGTCATACTTCTTGTTCTTGCAACTTCAGTTGTTTCAATGTATCATCAACAAAATTCTACATTATTGTTGGTGATTCATATAGGAATGTTCATAATTAGACATCTAATAGCATTTTACATATCTTGCAGGTCAATCAGGAGCTCAGGGATGAAGAATGGTGCAGCATTCCAGAATCAACTGAAGACAACAAGAAATGATGATTAGGTTCTTTCTTATGTGTCTTCTTTTCTTAATTTTTCAATAGTGTAGAATATTCCTCTTGATACACTCTCCTAGATATTCAAATGGCTTGTGTGGGGCACTTGGTTCTTATCATCCAATGAATAAAAAAACAACATCTATGAAATACTTTTTTAATTCTGTACTTTCTCCTTTTTGCAAAAACAATGTTTGAAACACTGTGAATGAATATAGAATAAAGGCTCATTTCTTTTCATTTCATGTAATAATTAATGCTACAATTGATAATAAGAAACTAAACACATTGCATTCCTAATCACCATGAGCTCAAAAAATTGCAATGGTTAAACATCAACAGAGGTAAATTGAAACTCTTCACCTTAAAATGAATCTTGAATAAACTAACTCTGTGAAATTGAGTTGTGGTGAAAAATTGATCACTTTGGTGACCTTTGCTAGATGCTTTCCTACTCAGCATCAGAATAGTTTCCTTATGCAAACCCATTTGGCATGGAGTCATTTCCACCCTCTCCAAAACTTAGAAAACTCATGAATTATAAATTGAAACTCCTCCAACAACAGAAGAAAAACAAAACAAAACCAAACAAAAGAAGAACACAAATCCCTAATGGCCAGAAAATTTGTGCAACAATACTTATTGAAAAGAAAACTAAAACGAAATAGTTCTCCAAAAGCACTTATTTGCAGCATCTATTCTACTATAATACAAAGTATTACCTCAAGATTCAAAAGTAGTGATTTAGATGAGTCCCATTGACTGGGCTATGAAGCATTTCTCCATCTAGTCTTGAGAGATGGAAATAATTATGCTCCTTGCATTTAGTTATAACATATGGGCCATCCTAGAAAGAATAAAACTTTGAATTCCTTCTTGGTTTACTCTTAAATTCATCCCACTTGAGGACAAAATCCCCAACAATTTTTTTTATGAGCTTTTCCTCGCAAAATCCAATTAGTACATTGTTGTTTAACTCCTTATGTGGTTGAAAATTATCCCTTTTGTAAAGAATTTCATTAAATTTATTTTCATAAGATGTATGTTCACTGATTGGAATTGATTCGATCATGACTAGACCCTTTTGGAATTTCATATCAAAATCTGGCAGCCCTTCTGGCTGATCTACTGGAACTGGTAAATCAACAATCATTTCTTCAGGTGGGATAAAATATTTGATAAGAAGATCCTCCTCAAGCTCATCCCGAAAGAGAAAAGAAAGAGGGGCAATCTCTTCTTCTCTAATAAGTGCTCCTGGGTTTAAAAAAAAAACTCCCAAGAATCCCTTCTTGATTACAGATTTGATCATCAATTTGCAATACCACCCATTACCACCCATTCCAGATCTGCCTCCCCATATTCTTAGACTTTTTCCTCCAAATGTTCCTCCAACGCCTAATTTTCAAATATTAGCTCCATCCATTCTTTAATAGATATCTCATCTTCCTCAAGATGTTCTTCCTAACTTGGAACTTGATCATCAAACAACTCTTTCCATTCTTTAGTAACCTCTTCATCTTTTAGGAATTTTGGGTTACTATCAGAAGGTTGACTTAGGCCCTTGACTAGGTTGGGGACTGTTGCATCAGGCTCATGTATTACATAAATTTCCAATATTTCCTCCTCATTGTGGCTGAAAGGATCAAGTTTATGATCTTGGGAAGCCCTCTCATCCATATTTTCTCCTTTACTGGGTACATTGGGACTTGAGGGAATAGATTGATTGATTCTCCAACCCATAAGTGGTGTATAGATTATAATTTACTAGGTTGGGATCGTAGGGCTCAATATGGTCCTTGGCTATAGGTTTGAACCTAATAGTAACTTTGGTACCATATCAGGTTCTAAAGAATAAATGGGACCAATTGACTGATAGGAAACCTCCTAATTTGGTAGTGAAATATATGGATAAGCACAATGCAAAGTGAGGTGGCAATTCAATTACATGAATGTCTTGTGGAACAAAAAAAATTGGGCAAGCATGAAGTGTGGGATAAATTTTTAATAACTCTTGTTGTTTGGACAACATATCCATCCAATTGCACTACACCCTTAGCCACAGGTTCATATGCCAAACCCAACTTGTTGGCTACGCTCTTTGGCATCACAAAGCTACTAGCTCCAAAGTCTATCATGTAGTTGTGGATGAGTTTGTCTCCAATTATAAGGCTTAAGTAAAACAAAGGAGGTTTTACTTCTCTATTTTTCTATTCATCTTTCAATTTAGAGCTATTGGCAAGCACCATTTTGTTCTTCTCTGCATTTGAAATATCTAAAGATGAAAATTCAGAAAAAGTATTATGCAACAAATCCTTTTGTCCTAGAATATGCAATACATCCATAATGGATAGGCTTATTGTAGAATTCTTTAAATGCTCAACTACATTGAAAGATATAGGGTTTACCTTATGTTGACCTCCAGATGTAGCAGTATCACTTACTCTTTGTTGTTCTCTCTATAGAATATGTGTCTTTTGTTGAGCTTGTTGTTGTACATTTGCACTTTGTTGTTCTCTCTATAGAATACGCATATTCATGGCTACTAGGGCAGCTCAAGACAAAGTGGTCTAATTCTGGTCTTCTATAGCCTGTTGTTCTGAACTTGCAACTCACTATTATGAACTTACAGCTTCCTGCTCTACTTCAATTGCTCTTCTTTTAAACCTTGTGTTTGCTACAACAGGAAAACCTTGCTAGTTTTGGTTTTGAAAATGATTCACCCCAAAAAAAATAGCACTTTTCCAATTCATCAAGGTAATTTATGAATTTCCTTGCTGCTAGATATATCCACTTGATAGATTTTCTTGGCCAACATAACTACTCTACACAACAAGAACTTGATTCTCCATTTTTCTCATGCATGTAGCTTGATTGTGAGGATAATTATAGGGGTAACACCACTCTTTCTCCTGAGCCAAGTTTTTTTGAGGTATAAGCTCTCTTGAGGGACTAGGAATATTAGGATCATAGGGCCTGAAGGGTTTGGGATTAAAATTCCTTTTAAGGTAATCATTTTGAAAAGACACTCTACTCTGTTGATTTTGCTGATAATGGGTTGGATGAGGCCTTTTCTCAGGGCCAACTTGTTTCTTAAGATTCACAAATTTATTGCTGAAATTCTTTCCTAGAGATTGCAACATGCTCTTAATCTCTTGAATCTCTCTATTTTTCTCATAAATGAAATTTTCCTAGGTAGCGGCTTGGTAACCTATTGTTGCAACAATAGGCATAGAGGCTATAGTTGGTAGATTTAATGATGACTGAAACTCAAGAAAAATAGGCATGGGTGGTCAAGGAGAAATCTTAACCACTTGAATAAGACAGTTTTTAGCCCTTATGGCAATTTCATAAGCATTAGGCAAGGTAAAACCCCCCATTGATTGAATCATAACTAAAATATCAGAGTTCAAGGATTTTAGATAAAAAAGGAATGCATGATTAGGTGAGGGTTTAACAATTAGAGGGATTATGTCCTAAGTTTTCTGAAAATGCTAATTCAAGTCAGACATGTGTTCATGTGGAGCATGCTTGATGGTGCTTAGCTACTCTAACAAAGAGAGGTGGTTTGACTTGTCTACAAATTTTCTATGAAGACCATCGCCAAGTTGGTCCCAAGTGGCTATTGAATTAGCCGATAGTCCTTGGAACCATTAAAGAGCTTTACCTTTTAATGAGGCAACCACTAATCTCAGGGCCACGTTCTCCTTTGTTACATTGTGTACTAAACAAAGTGTAGACACATCCTAGATGTGCTCAATCAGGGTGTTTTGGTCCTCACTGGTAAAAAATGGTAGCCCTCTTAAAGAAGCCATTGGAATATCATCATATCTTGCTAGATTCAATGGGATGCCTTTGTTGAATGGGGCAAAGGAAAACTGACTAGCCATGGGTGGAACTTGTGAAATTAGTGTCGTGCTCCTTACAAAAATAATGGAACTAAGCTCTAGAGGAGTGGATTTGGATCTTCTTGTTGAGTCAAAACTTTTCCTTAGAGTTCTGCCTCTCCTTCTCGATGGGGAGAGCTAAAAATATTCAAAAGGAGTTAGGTTGGATCTAGTTTGGATCCTTCTCATGAAATTTCTGCACTAAATCTGTAATCAAACTATAAAATTAACAATCACCAAGTATATATTAAAACATCTTGTAGGCAAAAAATTTGTTGCTGCATATACTCGACAACAGCTTAGAACTTCAAAATAACCCTAAAGACAAACTCTAGGGTCCCACCGGGTGTGCCAAAAATTGTTGGTGATCAAGATTGCACCCTATAGGCAAGTTGCACTTTTCTATCCTGTTGCAACATGGAAACACTCTCTTGGTTTGTGGGTAAACCAATAGGAGAGAGTGAATCTCAAGAGTGGGTTGGTTCCCTCTAGCTAATAATCTAACCTATGAACCTTTAGGGGAAAGGGAAGTAGAAAGAAATCTGAAAAAACAATCGCCTATAACTTATGATGATCAACTAGATAATGAGATTTTGATAAAAAATAACTCACAAAACTTCTCTCAAAATAATCAACTCTCACAATTCACCTTAATACATTTAGCTCATAATTATTTTTCATAAAGAACCTTGAACATTGGATAAAATATGCAACCTGAACTATTTGCAAACCTTGACAATAACCCACAACAACAAGACAAAGAAGGATCCACTGATTTGAATCACAACAAAATCAAATTATCATTGTGAGCTCATGACAAGAAAGGAGAAAAGGAAAACTCTACTACTTTATTGCAAGTGAAGGAATAAGACATCAAAATATAATTCAAAATTAGTTTACAAAACTCTCCAAGTGACTAAGAGAGCAAGAAACTAAGAAATTTTGAACCCGAAGAAATTAAAATTTCTCAAACTTATAGCTAAGATATGACCCTGTAGTGCCAAAAATAGAAAAATCAGGTTGTTGTCCCTCAAAAATTCTGCAAATTAGTCTCCAAACTAGCTCCAAAAGGCATAAAAATGTTGGAAACTTTCTATCACCCAAAGGTTGATCCAAAATGCCTCAAAATCAGGCACTAACTATTGGAAACTGAAATTAGAAACTTCAGCTTGGCATCTCCTTTCTGAATTCACCCAAGTTTGAACTCAAGAATAGAAAGTTTTAGTGTGAACTGAAGTTCATTTTAATTGCATTTAAAAATAACAACTAATCAAGCAATTTATAGAAACATTGCTTAATCAATGTTTTATAGCTTGTAGTTCTGAATTACAAAATAGAAGGTCTTCTTTTGTTGCATCTGATTTTTTATTGTCTTCAAATTCTTTGTCTTTTCCCTCCCTTTAGTCTTCAGTCCTTTTGATTTTTTGCATTTAAATTTTGCAAAAAAATCAAAATGTTACAAATGATGCTCTTTTATACAAAAAATTGCAAATATATTTACCATTATTCATTTAGGGAAAAATAGATGACCTAAAGTCATCACTTGATTTCTTAGGGCAACTTGGCATGCAATTCTCTAAGGAAAAAGGGGGACCTTAATAGGGTCCATATGCATATCATGTGTTTGATTTTCTATAAAAATCAAAGAAAAAAGTATAAGCCATAGGCCGATATCGGCCTAGGCAATGAAGATGGTGGCATTTGAAAAATAAATATATATGTGATAAAAATCACATAGGCCAATAAGGGTAAAACCCTAATACACAAAAAGGCCTTCGAAATGTTTCACTTGCTAGTCATTTGCATCATTGACCTTTTGGAGAAGAATGGAATCCTACATGTGCGTTGTCATGGAGGAATTAGGGTTTTGTTTTTTGGAGCCACCATCAAACTTTTCTCCTCTGAGTTTTGATTGTATTCGACCCTCTTTATCTAGTGGTAAGCATTGAATGTGTTTTTTGTTCCCTTGTTGGCTTTATTCGCTGAGAAATATGGCCTTAGAGGCCGCATATGTCATGATTTTTTGATATATTTTTCTATGTTTCACCTGTGTCATCTTTTCCATTCTCATGGATGACCATGGAGAATTTTTTGGAGCTTCTTGTGAGGGCTCGACCACGATTTTGTGAGGTGTTTTTCTATAGGAATCAAAGGTAAGCTTTATTCTCTACTTCCACAAGCATTTCCCTCTTAAATAAAAAGCTTTATTCAAGCTTTCATCACAAAAAATAGGATAAGTTTGTGGGTTTTCTGAGCCCGACCATTCATATAGGCCATGACCATTGTATATTTCTTCCTCCACTATTGAATGGAAATAAGGGCTCAACCCTAACATGTAACTAATATTGTTGACAAATAAAAACCATTTTATAATGACAGTTTAATTTGTGAGGATTTCTAAAACCCTTATGGTCGCGGCCCTATAAATTTACTCCACGGTTTGAAGACATGAAACTAGGGCTTGAACCCTTGACCTCTTCCTTTTGCACTTTGATCTTGAAGTTTGAAAGCAGGTGAATGGTGAAATTCATAATGATCTGGTGAGATGGAGCCTCGACAGAAGTTCTCACCGACGACCGCGTTGTGCTCCTAGAGCCGCCCAAGTGTCATAATTCGTGGATATCTATCTACGCATTCTTTCATACTTCAGGTTGTTGACAGGGTACTTACTATCACTCAAGTTTTGTTGACTGCTCTTGACAAGGATGTTGGTTAGTGACGACCTTATTCATATGGAGTTCATGCGTAGCTTAGCTCACTATACGTAACATGATGTCTCACCCCCATCTAGAGATTATCACCCCCTACCAATGCTGGGGTGGGGAGCCTCTAGGGGTGGGTGGGAGGCAATAGGGTTTGTCGGGAGTATGGAGCCTCCATCTAACCCCACCGAACTAAGGAGAAAGTGGTATTATGGCCCATGAGAACAAATATTTTGGCCTTTTTAGGCCGTGGGCATGTTAATGATAATCAAGGTTTTCCCCTCTTAAGTGAACTTGACTTAAAATCCATTTTGCATTCTGGAAAAACACATTGAAAGGGGTTTGTTTCAAAAGCTGAGTTGACACCATGAATTTTCTTTCATCTAAAATCCTAACTTGTCATTGATTCACTGTAGCATAAATGAATGGTTTTGAAAGAATACAATGACTTCATCTTACATTCTTGTCACTCTTGAATTATTCTTTGATGAAGTAGAAATCTATTTCCACTCTTTATGCTTCCTCTTTATTCTCCTAAATGAAAATGTTGATGATGTGAATGCAATATTTGCATGGAAGATTTTGAAATAGAAGAATTTGATTATGAAATTCTATAGATTTTCCATTTGCTTCAGCTGCAATTGATTATTTATAAACAAGGCATTATGTATTCCTATCCACTATCACATTTCATGATATTTCACTTGAATAGTTGATCACTCATGATTTTCAATTCATTTCACTTCGAGAGTTGACTATCTTGGGCGGTCAACTGCTTGAGTCCTTTGGCATTTATGATGCACTCATTTGATGGATGTCTTTCCTTGAGCATTCTGGATCTGTTTCTTCTTCAATCCCTCTTTGAATGCATGAGGGATAACATGTTGGGTCTCAACCCTTGTGGGAGCCCATTTCACACCACATGATTTGAAATTTCTCATCTAGTCAGTAGCATGACTTGTCTTATACCTGCACAGGAAGCAAATAATGTTAGATAAAAACAATATGTTATCATGATGTTTCCTCCTTGGCTTCTATCACACTTCTTGTTATTGTATTTTTAGTTGTTTCAATGTATCATCATCAAAATTCTAAATTATTGTTGGTGATTCATATAGGAATGTTCATAATCAGAGCTCTAACAACTTTTTACATCTCTTGTAGGTCAATCAGGAGCTCGAGGACGAAGGATGGTGCACCATTCCAAAATCAATTGAAGACAACATGCAATGATGATTATGTTCTTTCTTATGTGTCTTTATTTTCTTAAATCTTCAATAGTGTAGAATGTTCCTCTTGATACACTATCCTAGCTATTCCCATGGCTTGTGTGGGACACTTGGTTCTTATCATCCAATGAATACAAAAATAGTATTTGTGAAATACTTTTTTAATTTTGTACTTTCTTCTTTTTGCAAAAATAATATTTGAAACACTGTGAATGAATACAGAATAAAAACATTTCTTTTCATTTCATGCAGTACTTAATATTGCAATTGATAATAATAAACTAAAAAAATTGCATTCCTAATCACCATAAAATCGAACAATTGCAATGGTTAAACATCAACAAAGGTAAATTGAAATTGTTCACCTTAAAATGAATCTTGAATAAACCAACTTTGTCAAATTGAGCTCTAGTGAAACTTTGATAACAAGACTTAAGTTAGTAAACATGCTCTTTGATGTAATTCGAGGGTCCAAACTCTTCAGAGTCAAACTAGGTATTCCCTCATTGGTCACTATGAATGCGGTTCCCTCGGTTCTTCATAAGTGTCTAAAATTTATCCATGAGGGTTCAATGCATGTAATCCATGAAACGGACTATAAACCACCGGTTGCGCATGGTAGTTATTCCTTGGATCACTTTTGGCATGCAAATATTGGTCCACTTCCACCAAGAACAAACCTCTTGTATTGGACCTACGAGAAGTACAAGAAAGGGTGCTTAACGTCTAAAGTGATATACACTCCATCACCTTATGCTATCTCGCATAGGTCTTATTTGAAAGTTGATAGTGATACCACCATGGTGCATAGAAGGGAAGAAGAGAATCTCTCTCAAGGTTCCTCTTCCTCCTCTTTCATTGTCCCACCTATCACTTCCTCTCGCCCTATTGCAGCATCATCATATTCTTCTCCTAAGTGATTGATAGAGAATCTTATGGTGCCTACTTGGTGAAAGACTAAGCGTCAATGTTCAAACTTTCTATCCTACCTATGGTTCCTAGGCATGTTTTATATGGTAGAGTGAAGGGTCCCCATAGGAAATCCTCTATGTTTCAACCTCCGAGGCCTCCTACCAGTCCTGCTCCCAAAGTAGTGAATGTGAATATGCTCACTACTGAGGTGCTATAGCCAAATCCCTCCACTATTGTTCCAACCTCTTCTCAACCTCTTCCTCCTGATCGTGTCTTGGAGTCTCTCCCTCCATCGAAAATGGTCGAATTGGACACTCTAGTGGCTGAGCAAGAGCCCTCTATCCCATCTTAGCTTCTACACTCTAGTTCCCAAAGTCATAGAAACCGCCTTGCGCATGAGCACAAGCATCGACAAAAGGCTTTGGCGGTTGATTAGGACGCTTTGTAGAGGAATGAAGGAGAGATGACTACCCCTATTTCAGGTCCTCCTGATGTGTCCTCCGCTCCCATACCCTCTGCTTCAGTTCAATCAAATTCAGTTCTACTTCCAGCTCCTACTACGAGCGTAAAAACCCTTGATCCCAAAAGGATGTAGGTATTTATTTCTCCTTTGGTCGTTCCCCTTCTCTTGGTGTCCCTCCTACCATTCCCTAAACCCATGGACATGTCGAATACTTCAGTGGTGTCCACCACGATTTTCTCCTCCTCCTTTGTGCCTCTTGCCTTGTCTATGGGGAGTTCACATCCTCTAATGAAGTAGAAAGTAGAGGTTAGCCCTTCCAACAATGGGGTGTAAGAGATGTCCACATTCTTCAGAGGGTGGTCCTTGGTTAACATGTGCCATCCTACTGACCGAGTAGGTTCTGACTTCTCCTAAGTTCGTCACTGCTCCCAAGTCACTCGATGAGCCTAACAGTGAATCTCAAGCACCGTATCCCTCACCCATTGAGGTAACACATGGAACTCCCGTGAAGTGCATGTTTAACTCTTTAGATGAGGTCTTGAACATGTCATTAATTTTTTGTGAAGTCGCTGAAATTTTCTCCACAAAAATTGAGTGGAGATCCCGAAGAGTCTCATTCCTTGGATCTCTTCTTGCGGGGGGGTCAAAGGGTTCCCCCCTTAATATTCCACCACTGTAGGCTCGTTCACCTTCCCCGTATAATGATCTAGATTGGGAAGTAGATGACCTCTTTTTTGATGAGTGTTAGGGGGTGGCTCTTCTTTACCTTTAGAATAGGTGTGTGGTTGTTGTGATGTGTTCCCTCGTGTTTGTGTTATGATTTCCTGGATGACCATTTTCACCCTTGTAGGTGCTTGGATACATGAGTGATTATGTGTTGTAAAAATTCCGCTATTTGTATCATCATTCTTCCTCTATTATGTGTATTGATTTTCAACAAATTAGGGATGACACAAAGTGGGGGGAATTTAGGCTTCCCTTCCATGTTGACCCAATTTTTTATTTTTACTTTGTTTTCTCATGTTTTTTTCATAGGGTCTGATGTAGTAGGGGGTTGATGATAGTTCATCTATATACTATTATTATACCTATATATATTTATGAGTAGCTCTGACCCCAAAATATTAGACCGCCCTTGTGTCATTTTTTTGTAATGTAATTGTTTCTTCTTACAGTTTTTCTATCTTTCTCTCTTCTTTGCTTGATTTTTGATGTTATGTTCATGTGTTGTACCTCATCTACATTACAACATTACTACCGTGACATCTCGCTATGTCCTATGGACCACAACATCGCTTTTTCATTCTTGCTTTTATCTCCTTAGGTTGTCGCATGCCTCTACATTCAACACACACCACCCTAAGGGGGGGCTATCATATCAAATTTGAATTTTAGAAAATGCATTCACAACCAATGAATCTTTTCTCAAAAATATTTACAAACTTTTTCAAAAATCACATTTTCAACTCAGACCCCTGGTGGAACGTGTTTCCTTTGTCATGGGCTCACAACGAAAGAACTTGAAGAAATTTCCTTCGAGGAGGGATAAACCTTTCCTATAGGAAAATCTTGACCTTCCCCTTGTGAGGAGGCATTTTCTTGCTTTCAAATTCCTTGATGAAGTGAACATATTTTAGAAGGATTCCTTGATGATTGAATTAATTTGCGAAATAAAATTCTTGCAATTTCAAACAATGCATCACTCAAGTGGACCCCTTTTCTTTTGAAGGGTTCTTGAGGGACCCCTTTGAAATCCTTTCAAGTTTTTGATTGTCAGTGTGACTATCTACCTATTTTCCTACATGGGTTCTCTTTGTTTCTTGACATGTTTTATTTGTAGATTAACATGTTGCTTTGTAGGTGCGCCTGTGAAGTCGCTCTCTAGTTTGACTTTGTGGAGTTCCCATTTCAGTGGGCTTCCTTAATGAGAGAGTACTTGGGGAAATGCCTTATTCATAGGTCCGAGGGCCTGTAAATTGTTTGCATCCTATGGTATTTTTCAATCGTTGGTCTGTGAGCCTTTGGTGTACTTTGTTCAACTCCATAGTTCTACAAAGCTATGAAGTCCTTTTGTTCAAACCTCCTTAGCAGAGAGTACCTCTGGAGTCCTTTGCTCGCCCTCCACTTTCAAGCTTGACTGATCGCAGTCTACTTCCTCAATGGTTTAGGTATACATATCTAAATCTTTGATCTACTTTAACGAATGCTCATCAATATTCACACTCACTAAAGTGGGGGAAAAATGTATAGGAGTGAATTTGCACCCCTTGTGAAAATTCCCCCTTTGCATACCCTCACCTTAGAAAATCAATCCCGAAGGAATAATTCCATATCACCCATATGAAATTCTTCCACTTGGCACGTGTTGTGTGTGTTGGTGGGGGCATTTTTGTCAGGGATGCAAATGCAATGTGTAGACGTCTGTGCGATGCATTGTCATCCCTAACAGATTCCTTCCTTTGGAGTTTGTAGGGACATTACACTCCTCATTGGGGATGAAATTTAATGCCTTTGTGCGACCAACCAACCCAAAAATGTCTCCTTTTGGTCTTCAAATCCATCCATTTCACTATCACTTCATATTCTACACATTCATTCAATCTCTTTAGCAATTTTCATTCAATCTCTTCAACAATTTTCATTCAATCTCTTTAGCATTCTAGCAACTTTCACAACTCCATGGAGCATTGCAATATATTTTCTCCATTCACTCCATTTTTGTTCATGTGGTGAAGCCATAGAAGCTACGAGCTTGGATTCTTGCGAGACCTCCCTTCATCATTGTTGCGGTCATGTCAACTTTTCCAAACTCATTGCTTGCATTCTCCCTTCATTGGCCTTGAGAGATTTTGGGTGGAGGTGGTAACACTTCACTTTTAATTTTGTGTTTTGATAGAGTAGTGTAACATTCTTTTGTAGTGTTCAATCTCTTTCCTTCTTTCCTTTATCGTACTTTCTACTTCATAGATTTTTTGGTTGTCCATGGAGGTGGAAACACCAAAGTGGGGGTTTGATTAAGGCAATCCCCTATACAACCCAACATTTCCCCCCTCTTTTTGGTGTGTAGGTGAATGTGTGTGTGGATCTCATTGGTGAACTGGCGCTTTAGTGAGTTAATATTCAACACCCTTGGCTTTATCTATTTATTTTATCATTTACATACTTATTTTTTGTACATTATTCTATTCATTTTGTTAAAGTTAGTCAACTAGGTTGTTAGTAGGCTTATGGTGCTTTTCTTACAATATTTTATGTTTTATGGTTGTATGAACGCCAACACACCAAAGAGACACCAGCGCACCACACTGTCATCCCAGACTCACATTGCCGTCCTCAAATAGAGAGATATTTGAGGTGTAGTTTGAACTCCAAAAATTGACTCGTTTAGCCCAAATTAGACTTTTGGATCTGTAGAGTGAAATAAGCACTTGAGAGTTCTCTTCATTCTTGATCCTCATCGCAAAACACCTGTTAGCTTGAAGTAAGTTAGGGCAGCCCTCCGCCCTCAACTCTTTGTGACCTAGAGCCTTGGTGTGGTTGGTCCCCCTCTCTTACACTTATGTTGTTGGCATGGTCTCTTTATTTATGCAAGAACCTCATGGGCTTCACTAGAAAGATAACAAACATATATTATAATTTGTAAAAGGGAAATAATCATTTAGGATACACTATATAGTAGGTTGAGATACAAATTTAGTAGGGTACATAGATTTTTACTAGGTTGGTAATTATGAGGATTGCAGGTTTACATTTGGTTGTAGCTTTCACCTTAGAGCCAATGCTATATGTTGGTTGAGAGAAAATAAACATGATATTTCTCTCATCTATAGAGAAAAAATATAGGGGGCTATGAATGCAATTATAGAGGCCATTGGGATTAGTCACATCTTGATATAGTTTAAATTCACCTGTCAGCTACCATCCATCATTCGTTGTCACAACAAAAGTGCTATTGCAATATCAAGAAATTATTTTCACAATCAACAAATGAAACATATTGAGATTCATATACATTACATTCAAATGAGTTCTTATATAGGATAATATCATTGAAATTCAATAATTTCATAGACTAGATTGTATATATTTTCACCAAATCCTTTCTAGATATCACATGTGTTTGTCTTTAAGATCTTCTAGGGTGTGAGACATCACCACTTTTGGGGGACCATCTAGTGTTAAAATATAAACTTTATTTAGTTACAAAGAGTTATGTCTCATGTAAGAGACACACCTATCCATATAAGTATTTAAGGATCTTTGGATCCATATTTTTTAACGTAGAAAATATAATATCAATGCTTTATTCTCTCCAATTTTCTACATGGTGTCAGAGATATGGTAAAAACAAGATTAAAGAGTAGAAATTGAAAGGCTAGCTAAAAGAGTGCAAATCGTCATGTAGGTATTAAAGAAAATATGTATTGGTGGAGGTTGTAGCCCAGAGAAAAGTGCATACAATTCATAATTTATCACCCAAGTTTGAAACACAACTAGCACAACAAAGTTTGAAATTGATTAGAAGAAAAGAGAAGTTGCAACATTTACGATAATGTTAAAATGTCTTTTGGTTAAAGGATATCACTGGAATATAGCTGCAACAAAGGTGATTGAACTCCAAATCAAATCGTGGATTGTGTGAAGAAATTTCTTGAACATTTAAAGATAGTCTAAGCTACTATTTTGTAGTCACAACATATTTTAGAGAGCAATGAAATTGTCAAAAGATCACAAGACTTGTTTAGGTGTCGATTGAAGATTGGAGTCATCAATGTTTGTAGTGTTTGCAAACAAAGATAACCTTGCATATTCAAGGTAGGTAGATCATAGCATTTCTAATGTCACTTTGTGTGAAGGAAATTGAAAGGAGAAATAAAATTAGACAAAAGGAGTCGCTATCAATAAAATATAAGTTAATATCCCAATAGAAAGAAGAACTTGATAAAACTGAAGAAAATTCCTTGTGAATTCCATAGATGAAAATTTCAAAATTAATGCATCTATATTTGTCAAATAAAGGATTATAGAATTTAGAAAAAAATTGTTGCATGTTTTACAATAAGTTATCAAATATTAGGAGGACAAAAAAATTGGTAAGATGGAGTAAAGTTGTAGGTCAAATGATAGAAGAGTGAAGGTGTGTGAAACCACTAAAATCAATTATCATTGAGTATTACATAAGTAATTATTTTTGTGGTTAAAATATAAAGAAATTATTTTCCAATGGGAAAGGTTAGTAGAAGAGAAAGGAAAGAAAATAAAAAATTACTATGTATGAATAATACTTTGGAAGAAGAACTTGAGAAATTTAGAAATAAAAATGAAGAGTTAGAAGTGGAATTATGTCACAAATGGAAGATATATTGAAATTGAGAGAAGAAAATATTTTGTTTAGTCAATTACTTGAAGATTTCGTTAAAGAAAATCAATGTCTAAAATCTAAACCTACACTATGTAATGTTTCATGTGATACAAGTGATTTATTTTATTCATTAGATGAATTTTTTGATAAATGTGATATATCTAAAGCGTCTTTTGATAAAAATTATAAGGAAGACAAAAATATTATTGAATCTACAAATCTTTCTAGTTGTGAGGATAATGAGAAAGGATGTTCTTCAAAAAATGTTGGATTTAAGATAATAAAAAGAATGGGACATGAAGGAAAAGGTTTTGGAAAATATGGACAAGGAATTATAGAGCCCATTGAGCTAATAGTAAGGTCAAATAATGAAGGCCTTGGATATGCTAGTGGAAATAAAAATGATAATATAGGTGTTACAAGTTCAAACAAATTATTTCAAGAAATGCCATGCATACAATGTTCTCATTGTCATAGGAATGGAAATAAAAGAGAGATGTGTTGGGACCTTCATCCTTATAGTATCTATGGATTGATGAACCATTTTGAGAAATTGTGTTGAAACAAAAAGTGGAAGAAAAAAACTCTAAAAGATAGTGTACAAATGGATTCTGGGTGGATTGGTGTATCTAGTTGGAAAAAGGTCACAAATATGTTCAATTTTTTTTACAAGCGTAAATATTCTCATACCAGACAAAATAATAAATCATGGTCAGATATCATCCTAGAAACCATATAATCTAATCTATGAATTTTGAATATTATAAACTCTACTTGAATTCTATCCATGTAGTGGTACGATATTTGAAGTTGGAGCACTCATATATGTAAAAACTTGTACAATTAATCATAAACATCATTACTAAATGGTTGTAATATTGATACCAAAGATCATAGTTAAACCTAAAAAGTTATATAATTGATCACAAAGATCATTGTTGAATGGATGCAGTGTTGATTGTAAAGACCATTGTTGAACCTAAAAGTTGTACTCTTGATCACAAAGATCATTCTTGAATGGTTGTAAGGTTGATCAAAAAGATCATTATTGAACCTAAAAATCTGAAGTATTGATCATAGAGATCATTGTTGAATAGTTGTAGCCTTGATCACAAAGATTTCTGCTAAATTTGTGAAAGATTTTATCACAAAAATCATTGTTAAAATTGATCATAGAGATCATTCAAGTTTTTGGTCAGAAAGATCATTGTTGAAATTGATCACAAAGATCTGTAATAATCATTGAAGGATTTGATTGAAAATATTATTTCTGAAATTGATTGAAAAGATCATTATTGAAATTGATCGCAAATATCATTGTTGAAATTGATCGCAAAGATCATTGTTGAAATTGATCGTAGAGATCATTGCTGAATCTGTGAAGTTCTTGATCATAAATATCATTGGGAATGATTCATTTCATTTATTGATATAACTATGGAGAATGTCTTACTATGGATAATTATGGACAAAAGTAATTAGGGATATTCAAAAGAAGGATAAGTTTTTATGCTTTCAAGAAGGCATTTGTGTTAAATATTCTTTATTTGTACATGGGTACCTAATAAAACTATTTGTTGTAGGTGGCCCCATCATCTAGTTAAGTTGTGTGATAAAATAAAGTTTATGGGGGGGTGTAAAAATATAAACTTTATTTAGTTATGAGGAGTCATGTCTCGTGTAAGAGACACACCTATTCATATATGTATTTAAGGATCTTTGGATCCATATTTTTCAATGTAGAAAGTATAATATCAATGTTTATGCTATCCATTTTTTTACCAATTTTCTACATTCAGTCCTTCCACTTCCCTCCTTGGGATAGAGTTTTAACCTATGGATTTTATCTCTCTTATTTTTTGTGGGTACATTATCTAATTTTTGTATCTTAGAATTCTATTAGATTGTATGAGTACCAAACAAGGCTTGTCTTATTGGGAATCATTTTCCTTTCCTAAGTTACACATAAGGGGGGTTTGTTGGTGTAATTTTTATTTAGTGTACCATATATTAAGTTTACTTAGGTAGTTAATATTTATTGACTTATATAAATTAGGAAATAATTGAGCACATATTTCATCATCTTGATTGATACAAGCACATGCCACCTCTAACTCTTTCAAATCCTTAAATGATAACTTAGTTATGTGCCACCTCTCCTTCATCAAGTTTCTTTCTTGAAACCACTACTCCTACATGTAAAGTGGATTCTCCATATCACTAAGGATTTTTGGGAAGCTTTTCATCTTGGCTTATGCATCCTAAAGCCTATATATATATATATATATATATATATATATACCCATTTCCTTCGTTTTACCATCTATAAATATATATATTAAAATTATTTCATTTTTTGTTTTAAATGTAGTTGAATTTATGCTATCATATATATTTTTTTGATCTTAAGGAGATTTAATTTTTCAATAATTATTCATTATTAAATTTATGGATAGTAAAAATGTGAATTATGTAAAATAAAAAAATACAATGAAATTACCAAATTTACACTCAAAAATCACTCAATAAAGCTCAATATTTAAGCATAATTTGGAATAATGGACAATTATACCATAGAAAGGACCTTGATTTTATCCATTGATTTTTATAGTAGCTTAAATTCTTGAAATATGGGTTTCTCTTCAAAATAGCATAGCTATGATAGCATGAAATTACAATGATCAAAGATAGCTAGATAGATATGATATCCAAAATGATAAAAGATAGTTATATAAACTTGCCAAGGTAATGATAGTGCTCGATAATGATAATGATAACAAGCTAATGATTCAAGATCTTACTCTAGGAGATAATGTGTGAATGAAGGGTTTGTATTTATATGCTTCACTTGATATTTAATCAACAATGGAGATTAATTGGAAATATCAATGGATACGAAAAATTGAGATAGGGTACGAGCTAGAATATGAATTAAATGAATTGAATTGATGAGTTAGGATAGTTGAAAGAATTACATAGTTTATTTATTAAATTCATAAATATATTTGGAAAAATAAATAAAATATTAATTTTATTTATTTATTTTGAAGGAAAAGATAATTTAAAGCTAACAACTTGTATATTATATTAATAATAATAGTAAGTAATTACAAAAATGCCCAAGAGGGCCTAGTTCATGCTTTTGATCCAGCTAGAAGATTTACATGATACTATTTCCTAAACTACCAAACATGATTACCTATTGAGGACTACCACCAACTTTGGTAGCTAGTTTAAATAAATTATTTTAATTTATTTAATTATTAAGAGGAGTGATAACTAGTTAAATCATTTTTGAAAATTATTTAATTATTTTGGACCAAAGATAATTTGATTTTTTTTTATGTTGAAGGGAAAATGATAAAAGATAAATTAATTAGATAACTAAAAGTTATTTAATTAATATAGACACATGATACAAAAGATTAAGATAATTAAATAATTAAATTTAATTATTCTAAATGAAAAGAGGGGATATTTTCTTAATTAAATGATTACAAGTTATTTAATTAATAAATATAAAAGAATTGATGAGGATAATGATAAGATGAGAAGATGAAAATGCATTAGTCATTTTTACATGTCTACAAATCTAACAAAATCAATAAGAGGTGGCCTTGTTTTCTCTTGACAACAAACACGATGACATTATCTACCTATGGTAACCTTTTCTACCCTATATAGAGGTTTATAACTTTTGAGGAGGCTAAACCAATAAGTTTAAATCATAATTTTCTTTGTCATTTTTTTGAAACTTTATGTATTTATCTAAAAGAACTTGCAATCAAACTTTTCTAAATGGAAACCTTGCAAAAATAAACTTTAAGGGGGAGTTTTCTTGATTTAGTCCCCTTTTGGACTTTCAAGCATAGATCCACATTGGAAAACTAATAAATAACTACTCATAATATTTATATATAAAATTAAAAAGTTTGAATCACAACATAGCTATTAAAACTTGTAACATCATGGTAAATTATTTATAAAAACATAAGACAAGTGAAGTGGGAGAAAGGTTTGTGAAAAAATGGTTATGTTAGCTAAAAATATGGTTTTAGTGTGTTAAATAGGATTGATATAAGATTGGGAAACCTTAATTTTGAAGCATTCTAGTGGATATTTATTATGAAATTGGCTTGCAACTTCAAAAGGTGGTACAAAAGGGCCTACAATCACAGAGGGTCAATAGAAAATGCACCTAAATGATGAAATGAACATGGTTTCACATGAAACTGTACCCTACTGAACAAGAGTCCATTGTTCTAATGACACAATGGAAACAACCTCAAGGTGTGGGACCTTGCACAAATGAGGTTGAATCTCCGGAGAAGGCCGACTTCCTCTTCTAAGCTAAGTGCAAATGTGTTGGTCTAACCCAACACATGAAACCTATTACTACTCTATACTCTAACATATCACATAGAAAAGGAATAGAAAGAGACGTAAAATTTAAAAGAAGGTGATGCACCAAGATTGGAATTTTCTTCTTCTTGCTTTAGAACAACATAATACATCAATGAAACAACTAAAACACATACTCAGACATGAAGGTAAATGGATTTTACTCAAGCATGCAAGGGATAATAGTGATGATAGTTGAATTTTACTAACATAAAGCTTAGAAGCAATCTTTACAATGGTAGAATACAAAAAATATAGTAATCAATAGAAAAACCCTAGAGGAGCCAGAGGAAGAACCCTTCGAAGAATACAAGTGTTGCTTTTATAGATTAATGATAACTTGGATGAATGCAACTCAAACCCTAACCCAACTAGGGTTAGCAATCAAAGAGATCTGATCAAGGAAATATCTATTGTGAAATCCATGCCAAGAAGAACCTGAAGAGGACAAATTTTTCACACCATCCTCCCTACCATAAATATTTTCCTAAAAGTCATCCAAATCCCCCATGAAATAAGGGATATGAGTAAGGAATTTTTCAGAAAGGACAAACAACAACAATGAATGAGCATGACCGCCATGAAATCCACTTGTAGCTAGTTGGTTTGTGCATTAAAATATGTTCTTGTAGCTCCAAGAATCATATCTGGTAGTTGGGGAGCGGTTCACGCATTAATAGCATCGTCGTGCAAAAAACATGCCAATCCATGGAATATCAGGGTGTCGGGCTTGAAAGGAACCTTTGAAATGAATATGAATTAAATGGTTCAAAGCCCCAAAAATGTGTCTCCATCGGGGTTGAGTTTTGGGGTATCGGGTGAAGGCCATCAAGAATTAAAATGTCGATGTACCGCATTAAAATGTTGGGCATTAGGCTTTGAACCATCGACGTACCACATGCTAAAAGAAGGAAGATAAGAAAGTTGAAACTATGACCACCAAAAGGTCAACCTTTATCGAGCATCAAGGATCGGGAAGATGGTATACCTCTTACCAACGAAAGAGTAAGAGGTAAGGGAGAAAACCGACTCCCAAAGCTCGAAACTCAACAGTTAGCTGAATTTTGGGTTCAAGACATCAATGAGAAGAAAAGATGGAAGGAGAAGGTTGAAGCCCTGATGCTTGAAAGTGAGAACTTAGGAAAATGAAAGGGTACTATTAGACCTTAGGAAGAAAGGAAACGAAAGGAGCATTGGGCAACAAGCTCCAAACCATTGAGCAATGGTATTAGACTGTCGGGTGATGAACCACAAACCATTGGGTGATGGTTGATGAAGGAATAAAAGATGTTAAAGGGTAAGGCTGATGGCTAAAACCTGAAACATTAGTAGAAGGATGGAGAAGGAGATGGATATGGAAGGTTGGGAGTGATGAAGAAAGCATGCAAATTAGCAAGGAAGCAAAATCCTGAAAGATTGAACTTAGCAAAATTAGGAATCTCCCCAAGGAAAATTCATGCAAGATGACCCATATTGGATCTCTCAAATCGGTTATCAATGATGGGTCACTTAAGGGTGGCATGAAATGTCAAAAAATCCCATAATGGATAAAATGAAATGGTGGAGGAGAGTTTGAAGGACTATAATTCTAAAGAACAAAGTGGGTTGATGAAGGGTTTAGGAAAAATCAAGTGGAAATTGCTTAACATTATGAGAATCGCATCAATGAAGGAAATGGGGAGATGAAAAATGAATCAAAATATTGATATAAATTAGATGGTAAAGGATTGTAAGGGTGTGGGTAATAGGTAATAAGAGCTCTCTAAAAACTACAAAAAATAATTCCATTCTGATGAAAAAATTTAAATAGTAATTCCTCACCTAGTTGAGATCCTTGGAAACTAACCACCTAGTTATAATGACCTTATTGCAACAATTTTCAATTGGAAAAAAAAAAATGGACACGAATCTAGCTTACTCCTAGAATTTTTAAGTATTGTTGGGTTGTCATATAAGAGAAAAATAGTAGAAACCCTATGACAAATTCAAAATCTCTTTTTCTATGTTAAAATGAGGCAAACATTACCAATTTTAAAGATCTTGCTTTGAGATTAGAAAGGAAAAAAATAGTAGGTGGGGAGCCATAGGAAATAATTATATTAAATTTGAAGCTTATAGTGGGAGAAGAAAAATACTTGGTTGTCCTATTGGGTGGCAAACTATGGGCAATACTAATGAATGCAAATTTAGCTCAATTTCTTAGGGGATCTCAAGCTCAAAGGGGGGCATCTAGTGGTATGTGTCCTTATTAATTTTATTCTTGTTGGGACATATTTTAGGATGGGTCAAGGTGGTCTTTACAAATAGGATGAGACTAGGCACAACATTTTAATTTTTGACAAATGAGTAAAGGCAACTAAATCAATGAGAAAATAAATTTGGGATTATGACATGAGATATGGACAAAAAATAAATGAATGAGAACACTTAGGATGTCTAAAAAAGGCTATGGGATGAACATTAGAAAGGGGATATGAGTGGTTAGAGTGTGCATAGGCTAGGAAAAAGGGGTTAAAGAAACACAAGACACACACACATGGGTTGAGTGTTAAAATAGACACAAAGGTGTAATAAGGAAGTTCTAGGGTGTGCAAATTCTAGTATTACAGGATCCTTTTTGTGAAAATTAAATGTCACTCATATGAGTTTAATTCATTCCATGTTGTTTTCAATTAAAATATGAATTCTTTGTGTGTGTATAATGCCTTTTTTTGTAGGTGGCAAGATTCAAGAACTAGCGGTATTTGCATCCAGCCATAGGACAATTGTGTAAAACTTGACTTTATTAACAATTTTTAATAAAGATTATTTAGTTGATAGAAAATATGATAATATATTTGAAAATTAAAAAAATCATATTGCTTACAAGTTAGACTATCCATAGTGACATTTTAAGACCCTAATATGATACAAATTTTTCTTTGGACAACTCTAAAATTGGATTACACCACCATCGAGCTCTCTCCTCTAATTGTAATATGCCTTAGAAAATTTTAACCAAAATAATTTGATAAGAGTGGTCATTAAATCACTATAGAAAAAATTCAAAAGACTTCTATAAGTGGTTGTAGTGTGTCTCAGTTAGAATTAAGAACTTAAGTTGACCAAAGCAATTTGCTGAGAATACTCATGAGATCATTTTGACATCTCCTCAAAGAAATCCTATAAGTGAGGTCCAGTGACATAAAGTGCACATAAGACTCTCATAATGTATTTCATCTTCAATTAGCCTCCTCCCATCACTCAATCAATCTTAATATTTTAAACATTTTCATTATTGAAAATAGATTTGAAATTATTTGTACTTATATACTATAATCTTTGATTACATCTACTTGGAATTTCGCCTAACACAAAAGATCCATAATCATCTCAATTTTTATTGGATATATTCATCTCCACATTTGTTGGGATACATTCAATTTGCCCCTTATTTGGAATCTTGTGAAGTAATAATATATTAGTTGTTATGAAATCATGGTTCACGTTTCATCCGTATTTGTGTTGGAAAATTTGATGATGCTTGTCAATATACAACTGTCCCCCACCAACAATTCACTACACTAACCAAGTCAAAGATGTTAATATAAAAATATCAGATTATATTATCAAATCCCTTTCATTCTTTATTAGGCAATAAACTTCACCCACAATAAGACAATACTTGATTTATTAAATCTGGGAAAATTCTCCTGAGTTATTATTACATCTATAAAAGCCGTAGCAGACACGTAAAGTTAAAAGAAGTTAAAGAAGTAACTGTACTGCCCACTTCTTACATCTGTTGAATAAACAATAAGATATCATGCAATTGAAATCCTCGACACGAGAAGAACAAAATGAACTATGGATAATGAGTGCCATGATAAACCAATGACAATGGAAAATGAATGCCATGATAAACATGGCAAGTTCCACTTTGTACTAATACATGGTGCAGGCCATGGAGCTTGGTGTTGGTACAAAATTGTTCATCTTCTACAAAATTGTTGGTCTTGGATCTTACAGGGGCACGCATCAACCCTGTTAATCCTGATTCTCTCACATCTTTTGAAGATTATGATGCACCTCTTATGCATTTCCTATCTCAGATATCCAACTCTGAAAAGGTTTGTGACTGAACAACTATTTGTGATCTTGTTTGCTACAGGTGGTCAAATGAGCTGTATTAATGATATGGGTGTTGTTTTAATTCTATGTATTTGGTCAGGTTATGCTAGTTGGTCACAGTGCCGGAGGGCTAAGCTTGAGCCATGCAATCCATGTGTTTGGTTATAAGATTGCAGTTGCAGTTCATATTGCTGCCAAAATGCTGCCAAGAGGGTTTTGTTCAGAGCAAGATGTTCAGCTGGTTTGTTGTACATTGAAACATTCCTATATCTCAATTGTAGTTTATATGCATTTTCATAAAGAAAAATCTTAGAGATAGATGGTTGGATGGAAGTATCTATATTTATCTATTTTGTTTGAAGAAACATAGAGTCTCTCTTGGTAATCAGGTGATTCAATTCAATATTAACACTACATAGATGAGAACAACAGATTTATTGAGATTTTGGTTAAACAATACATGACCAATTGTGCCCACCTCAATATATCCTGCTAGATTTTGGCATAGTTTCATGTAAACTATGTTTCTTGGCGGAGTTGGTTTGATTATCTGAGTTGGGTAAATTGTACTTCATAGAAATTGAGAACAAGCTTCTTTTTGAGTTGGAATTCCCTCTCATAATTCTTAGTAGCCTGAGAAAATGAATATCATCACATTGCTATTAAACCAACTAATTGTTCTGGGTATATTCCAGAAATTGTGGTGAATTTGGGAAAACTTAAAATTCTGAATAGTAAAACCTACATGGTGTAAGAATATAGGCTAATAAGCATGAAAGATCTCTCAATTATGATATTCTGTACATACTAAGAAAGGCAGCAGTTGTATTGAAGCTTTCGACATTAATATCGAGAACAAAATTGGTTTTGTTATTTTACAAACCATATTGAGATATGCGAACTCGCTCATCTGCTTTTCATTTATAGAAAGTGAAGCTAACGCTTCATTTCCGACTACAGCTCTACTTAATCAAAATGATGAGTATTAACCCCTTGAAACTTTTTGTGCAGGGAGTTCCAGACTTGCAGAAAGTGTGTGAATTCAACCACACTCTTGGTCCAGACCATCCCCCAACAACGTTAAAAATCAGAACTGAATTCCAGAGAGAAACCCTCTATCAACTCAGCCCTCCTGAGGTATAAATCAAATTTACTTGTCCAAAACCCCCTTGTTTGTTTGTCTTAAAAACACAGTAGCCCGTCTCTTTACTCATTGTCTTGTGCATGACTTATAAGTGAAATTACTGATGGGTGTTCATAACATATTCAAATTTTCAGGATGCAGCTCTCGCTTCACTCCTCATAAGACCAGCACCATCATTGGCATTCAAGACTGCCAAATTTTATGAAGAGTCGGAAGAATTCATGAAGGTTCCAAGAGTCTATATAAAAACATTGCAGGACAGAGCACTTTTATTAGAAAAACAGGAGGCCATGATCAAACAGTGGCCTCCTGAAGTGTCCTAAGCATGGATACTGATCACAGTCCTTTCTTCTCTTCGCCGTTGGAACTCCATACACACCTACTTCAAATTGCCCACCTTTTCTCATGATTGATTACTATAGTTATATATAAGCAAAAATTATAATCAATGTTTGTTACATATTGTATGCAGTATATACCGCCCTATTAATGGTATGTGCCTTTGTTGGTTGTATTGTAAGTAGTAATAGTTGGTTACACTTTTTAGTTGGCAATACAGATGGTGAATTAAATAGACAACCGGCCTCTTGGACTTAGAATAACTACTTAAAAATGTTTATCTTCAATATTGTTCAATACAAAAAGAAATATTCAGGCTCCTTATTATAACTTTGTTGGTTATGTTGTGTTGTTACTTATAAGGTTCATCAACAATTAATGAGATAATAACTTCAACTATATCAAAGTCCTTCATTTTCTGATCCTTTTTTAATGATGGCACATTGTTGTTGCATTGTAAAGGATCTCTACCGTAAAATGAATGGATTGTTTTCATGTTTGCTCAGAGTCAAAGTTTGATAAGACCACAATCTGTCTTTTTGGGGGAAGGTATGCTCAGAATTGATATCATGTTACCAACAATAAAATAATGCACGTGAAGTGGTATGTTTGTGTTGGCTTTATGTGTTTTTTCATGATTCCCTCCCTGAGTGCTTGGCGACTTATGGTGCTTTTGGGGTTACTTTATTTCCATTATCTTGTGCTGATATTCGTTTGGCAAGTACTCAGTAAACTCCACAGAATAATGGGATTGAAGATAAAGTAAAGAATGTTTGAAGTGGTTTTTTACGAAATTAGGTAGTTGTGGTTTAAACGATAAATGTTATTATTATTTTTTAAAGTTGTTTAGGTATTTAGATGAAAACAAGTAGTTGTAATTACTGTTGGTGGTTTTTACATATTCAGTCTCTGTTTGTTGGTTTGTTAAGGTTTCGTGTTGTTGTTGTTGTTTTGTTATTTTGTAGTGTTTTTGTTGTTGTCTTTTAGCTGTTTTTAAAACTTTTTTACTGCTGTTTTCTGTAGTCATTTCTTATCTGAATCTAATAAAAAAAAAAAAATAGTTTAATAATTAATTTTAAGATGTAAATTAGGTGAATAGGAGTGCAATGAAAAATTATATCTTTCTAATTTTAAATTTCTGTTATTAAATCATTTATATATTAAGCATAAATTAATTTTGACTGAATCAATTTTAAGTTGTGGGAATGATAATTGATCAATTAAATGCTATGCTAGAAAATTAAATGTGAAGGGACGAAGGTACATAGCTCCAAAATCTACGTAAGAGAATATGTATAATGTAGTACCATATTTTAATGCCTCAAGAATACAAAGATTCCTCTTGTCTATACTCTATCTCAAAATTTAAATATGTAAACTTGTTCTGGATTAAATTTGCAGATCTAGGTCAATCTATACATACAAATTGATCACATGGCATCTAGATCTAATATAGAACACTATGCACTTTTTTATTCTAATTCTCTAGATTCTTTTTCTTTATGGTTGAAGTGGCAATTGAGGACAACAATCCTAACTAAGACAAGTGTTGTATAATGTTAATATAAGCTCAAATCCTTCTTAATTCTCTAGTTGAAATGTTCCTAGAATGATATGTGAATATTTGATTGATGGATGCTTGATTTTCTCTTATACTAAATGAATGGGCATCAAATGCCTTTAATTACATGTACATGGCAATAACTAATGTAAAACATATAACGAGTCAAGTCATGGTGGGAAAGAAATCCTGACAAGAGTCAACCAAAAATTACATTTCAAATTTAAAAGTTCAAGGGTTAGATCCATGGTATGGGATTGGTCCTACACTTGTAGGATTGAATTAGGATAGTGGAATGGTAAATCTAGTGTGGGGAATGGATGTTCATACATGGAGGATGTAATAAATGTAAATTTTATGTGAAAACATGTAGGAATGGATGGGATCAAGTCAAGTGTGTGAGAATGTGTGCATATGGGGATATGCAAAATATTAGGGAATGAGTCCAACTTCACACAAGATTGCACTGTTTGTTGATATGTAATTGTATTAATCCATTCTCTCAATTGACCCTAAAAATTGGATGGGAATTAACATGGGTATGGAAATGTTACCATTATATTTTACTCCCACTTTGAGGTGCATGTGAATTTTAACATGAGTATGTATCTTAAAGAATCAATGAACACTCACAACCATGCATGCATTATAAATATTTAGACATGAAAAGGATATCTAGTCCATATAAAGTGATGGACCCCTCTAAATAAAATTTACTATTGTTAATCATGGGAGGAAGAGGGGGAGAGTGAGAGTAGAAAAATAGTGCTTGTATAGAAAGTGGTATAATTCTTCACTCTATGTAGCAACCATAGGATGACATGCCATATTGGGTGCTACCATGTCATGTAGTGATGATTCATTTGGACACAATGATGAATCTCTATGTAAGAATTTGTAACTATCTAAAACTTTAACATAAGAGTATTAGTAATAGAATGTGCCCACTTTACTTGGTTGCATCCATTAGATGAAACAAATTGAAGTAAAAAATAGCACATGAAATGTAAATCAAGGTAAGAATTTGAGCATGTAAATCATACAAAGTAATAACTGTAATAAACACACCATATAATAAAAAAGGAAAATAAGTGTGGTAAGCACATCTATTGGGTGTGATATCTAAGGTATTTAACATTGCCCCTATTATAGATAAATGAAGAATGGTGATGTGACCCTCAATGGCCATAAACACCCACATAAGTACATACAACATTAGGCTAAGCATATACACTTGATGTAACATCTAAGAGCATGCAAAAATATTGGTTTAGTAAGGCGAGTAGAGCCTAGTGGTAACATAGGTCAAAATAATGTGGGAAGGTTATGGAGGGGTTTGATGAGGTCATGTCACCTTGATGCAATAAATTTACATTATTTTCCTAAGAAAAAGATTTTATATGCATGGAGCGTATGGAATGGGATCATAGCCCAAGACAAAATCCAATTTTTATTTTTTTAGTGAAAAAAAGACATCAATACCTAGGGAAAGGGTATTTTTTGACATTTTTTTGCAATGGTTTACTATTTTTCCACCTCTCTAGAATGAAGAGCTTGATGTTTGGAGAAAAACCTATGTTCAATAAAAATTGAAAATTAAATACAAGATAAAATGAAAACATATCAAAACTATACTTGTTGGAAAGCTCGTTTCGAGGGCTACAATCTTCCAAAAGATAATTTATAAATAAAATTATTTAATCCCTCAAAAGGTAAAGTAAATGTGTTTTTTTGCCAGCATTTTGATAGGTGTGAAGGAGACTCCATTCTGGGTACGATTTAATAATAGAGGGGTTCTATGCAAGGATATTTGATCTAAGGGGGTCTTATCTATCCCTCTTCAATTAAAAACCTTTAGATGGGACCTCTCAAGGCTAAAATCATTAGTTTTTCTAAGAATAGTGATTTTAGGCAAAAATCAGCATGTCCCAAAAGTGAGACACACTATTGTGGTAATAATGTAGGTAGATGAACCTAATCCTCCCACTCCACCTTCTAGTATATATTCTCTATCATATAATAATGCTTCTACCTTAGCTACTCATCCATTTTGGGCATGGAAAACCTTGCAACCAATAGGTACACTACTTGGGGATCCATTAAGTACTAGAAGGACTCAATTACAATATCAAGATTTAACTAATACATATATTCAAATCAAGCCTTTGATCTATAAATATTTGAGAAAGAAAATGGTATCACTTTATCATTTGAGGAGACAACTATAGATGAAGAACACACTTCATTGATTAGCAAACACATTTGGGATCTAGTCCCACTTCCTCTTGGAAGAAAAATGGTTCAATGCAAACTTGGATGTTCCAAACCAAGTATGCAACATATGGAAGAATCAATAATGGAAAGCATGAATTATCACTAAAGTATTATTACAATTATATGATATAGGTTATAGGTATAAGACCTTTTTACCTATTTCCAAAATAAATTCCATCCTCACTCTAGCAATTGTCCTACTTGCCTTTGGTCTGTATATTAGATGGATATAAATAGTATATTTATTAAGGGTGATCTACAAGAATAAATTTATATGAAACAACCAAAGGGGTTCATTCATGGTTCTTCCTTGGTGTGGAGAATTTTGAAATTCCCTCTATGGTCTTAAATAAGCCCCTAGGGCTTTGTATGCCAAAATAGATTTATTCCTTCTTTCCTTTGGTTTCACTTGATGTCACTCCAACTCTATTATCTAAATTCTATGGCAAGATGAACAACTTCTCCTATTGGTATTGTATATAAATGAATTGATTCTCACCAAAAAATTTCATCTATACTTGGCTCCATATAGTCTTTTCTACATAATAGAATTTTTATGATGGACTTGAGATTGTCACATTACTTCCTTGGGATCAAGATCACTCAAATTTATTTTGGGATAATTATTACTCAACCCAAATATGTTATTGATCTAATCTCATTGGATGGCTACTTGTAAGCTCACACCAACACCCTTTAGATATTAGGAATCAAATTGGAGGTTCATTATTTGACTCTTCTTGTTGATGCTACCTTATATCAATAACTTATGGGGAGTCTCATATACCCTATTCAAACTCCTCTTGGTATTTTTTATGTTGTTGGTATGGTCTCTTTCTTTATGCAAGAACCTCGTGGGATTCACTAGAAATCTACTAAACATATACTATAATTTATACAAGGGACACACTCATTTGGGATACATTAATATATAGTAGGTTGAGCTACAAACTTAGTACCTGATACATAGCTTTTGAATAGGATGGAATTATGAGGATTGCAAGTTTAAATTTGGCTATAACTTTCAACTTGGATTCAATCCTATATGTTAATGGAGAAAAAAGTAACATGCTATTTATCTCTCATCTATAGAGAAAATATAGGGCGCTATAAATGCAATTATGGAGGCCATTTGGATTCATCACATCCTTACAGAGTTTGACATCACCTATCTATTACCACCCATCATTTTTTGTCACAACTTAAAGTGATTTTTTAATATAAATAAATTATTTTTACCATCAACAAAAGAAACATATTGGGATTCATATACATTACATCTGACATCTTATATATGAGAATATAATTGATCTTCAATATTGTCCTTTAGTAGATTGAAGATATTTTTAATATACCCTTTCTAGGCGGCACATGTGTTCATCTTTAATATCTTCTAGGGGTGCAAGATAACTATCACTTTGGGGGAACTATCTAGTCTTTCCACTTCTCTCATGATAGAGTTTTTCCCTATGGGTTTTCTCTTCCTCTGTTTTTTGGGTACACTATATTTTTGTACATTGGGATTCTATTAGACTGTATATGAGTACCAAACATGGCTTTTCTTATTAAGAATTATTTTTCTTTCCTAAGTTGCACTTAAGGTGCTCGTTGTTGGTGTGATTATTTAAATTGTGTGCGCCTTATATTAAGTTTACTTAGGTAATTAATATTTATTAAGTTATAATATCAATTAGGAAATAATTGAGCACATGTGTCATCTCCTTGATTGATGGGAGCACATACTACCTCTACCTCATTCAACTTCTTAACTAATATTAGTTATGTTCCACCTCTCCCTCATCAAGTTGCCTTCTTGAAACCACTATTCCTACATGTAGAGGTTATTTTATAGATCACTAAGGATTTTTTGGACACTTTTCATCTTGGTTTATGCATCCTAAAGCCTATACATATATACTCATTTTCTTCACCGTATCATCTAGAAATACATATATTATAATTCTTTCATTTTTTTAATTTTGAATGTAGTTGAATTATGCTATCATTTTTTATTTTAGGGAGATTTAATTTTTTCAATATTATTAATTATTAACAAGTCAACAAAATTAAGAAGAGGTGGCTTTGTCCACTCTTGACAACAAACATGATAACATTATCTACTTGGAGTGGCTTTTTCTACCTTAGACAAAGGTTTATAATTTTTGAGGAGGCTAAACCAATAAATTTGAAGCATAATTATCTTTGTCACTTATTTTGAAACTCTATGAACTTATACAAAAACCATGTACTTAAAGTTTTCTAAATGAAAACCTTACAAAAAACTTTAAAGGGGTGTTTGCTTCATTTAGTCTCCTCTTGGGCTTTCAAGCATGGATCCACATTAAAAAAATAATAAACGAGTCATAATGTTTATATATGAAATTAAATAAGTTCGAATCACAACATAGCCATTAAAAATAGCAACATCATGGTAAATAGTTTATGAAAAATAACAAGACAAGTGGAGTGGGAGAAAGGTTTTCGAAAAAAGTTTATGTTCGCTCAAAAATGGTTTTGATATGTTAAATAGGATTGATATAAAAGTGAGAAAAATTAATTGTGAATCACTCTAATGGATATTTGGTTTGGCAATGGCTTGCAACTTTAAAAGGTGGTACAAAAGGGCTTGAACTCACGAAGGGTCAATATAAAATGCACCTAAATGATGAAATGAATCCATAATTTGGATAAATGGAAATGGTATAGGAGGGTTTGAAGGTCTATAATTCCGAAGAACAAAGTGGTTTGATGAAGGGTTTGGGAAAAATCAATTGGAAATTACTTAACACAATGTCAATTGTGTCAATGGAGGCAATGGGGAGATGAAAAATGATTCAAAATAGTGATAGAAAATAAATAGTAAAGGATTATATTGGTGCGGGAAATAGGTAATAAGAGCTCTCTAAAAAGGAAATAGAAAAGTAATTACATTTTGATGAAAAACTTAAATAGTAATTCCTCGCCTAGTTGAGATCCTTAGAAATCAAACAAATAGTTGTAATGATCCTATTGCAATAATTTCCAATGAAAAAATAAAATTATTTTGACATAAATCTAGATTACTCATAGAATTTTTAAATTAGTGTTGGCTTCTCATACATGAGAAAAAATAGCAGTAACCCTATGACTAATTCAAAATTTCTCTTTTTCTATGTTAAAATGAGGCAAAGGTGACCAATTTTAAAGAGCTTTCTTTGAGATTAGAATGACAAAAGTTAGTGGGTGAGAAGCCATAGAAAACGATTATCTTAGTTTTGAAGGTTATGGTGGGAGAAGAAAATGACTTGGTTGTCCTATTAAGTGGAAAACTGTGTCAATACATTGTTTTAAAATATGGGGAAAAGTGGTGTTTACACATAGGATGTGACTAGGAACAACATTGTAATGTTTGACGAATGAGTAAAGTGGGCTAAATCAACAAGAAATTAAATGTAGGATTATGAAATCAGATAGGGATAAAAATTAAATGATAGGAACACTTAGGATGTATAAACAAGGCTATGGGAACAACATTAGAAAGGGGATATGGTTGGTTAGAGTGTGCATAGGCTAGGAAAAAGGGGTTAAAGCAGCACATGGTCTAGGATTTAAAATAGAGACAAAGGTCTAATAAGGAAGTTGTAGGGTGTGCAAATTCTAGTATTACAGGTTCCTCTCTATGAAAACTAAATGTGATACTTAGACTAGTTTAATTCATTCCATCTAGTTTTCAATGAAAATATGAATTCTTTGTGTGTGTTTAATGCCTTTCTTGTAGGTGGTGGGATTTAAGACCTAGCAATGAGTGAAATCACAATCCTGTGCCTCACTTTTTGGCCAAGATGAATATTTATATCAACATTTTTGACTGAATCTTCACCTTCTGAGACCTATAGTAGCTAAACTGTTAAGAATTTGAAGATGATGTGAACTAATGATTTGTGGCAATTTGTATGTAGATTCTAAATACTATTTTTTAATTTTTTTTTGAAATAAATCATGAATCTTTCAACATCTCCTTTAATAACTAGTTTTAAACAGTAAACAACATTTTCAAAAAGTAACATTTATGTTGTCAAACATAATTTTTTTTTCTAGAAAGGATTAAATTCCAATTTTTAAAATATGTATTTTTAACATCAGTATCTAGGGCAAGGATATTTTTTCATAATTTTTTGTTACATTTTTTTTTAATTAATTTTGAAGTCACTATAACTATAATTTGGACATAGGTGTATGTCGTCAAACATAATTTGTTGTGTTTATATAAAAATCCTTTTTTTTTGGGTGAAAGGGCATCAATACCTAGGGCAAAGGTATTTTTAATTTTCTTACAATGATTTATTATGTATCCACCTTTGTAGAATGGAGAACTTGATCTTCGGTGAAAAACCTATGTTTAGTAAAAATTGAAAATTAAATACATGATAAAATGAAAACATATAAAAAATATACTTGTTGGAAAGATCATTTTGAGGCTACAATCTTGCAAAATATAATTTCTAAATGACTTTATTTAATCCCTCAAAAGCTAAAGAAATAGTGTTTTTTTGGCAACATTTTGATAAGTGCATTCAGGAGACTCCATTGTGGGTATGATTTAATACTATAGGGGTTTTATCCAAGGGTTTTTGATCTAAGGGTGTCTTTTCTAACCCTCTTCAAATAAAACCCTTTAGATGGAACCTATCAAGGCTTAAATCATTAGTTTTTCTAATAGTAAGTGATTTCAGGCAAAAATTAGGATGTCTCAAAAGTGAGACACACTATTGTGATAACACTCTAGTATAAGCATCGAATCATAGGAGTTTTATGTAAAACTTGAATTTATTAATAATTTTTAATAAAGATTAGATAGCTATATGAAAACATGTAAGAATGCATTTGAAAACAAAGAATCACATTGCTAACAAGTTAGACTATCCATAGTATCATTTTATGACCTTAATATGATACTAATTTATTGGTGCACACCTCTAAAACTAGATTACACCACCATCAAGCCCTCTCCCTTAATTGTAGCATGTCTCAATTATGAATAAGAACTTGCTAACCAAAATATTTTTATAAGAGAAAGAATTCAAAAGGCTTCTATAAGTGGCTATACACAACTCTCATAATGCATTTCACCTTCAATTGGTCTCCTCCCATCGCTTACTCAATCTAAATTGCACTAAGATTGCATACTTTTAGACATTTTCATAGTTGAAACTGGACTTAAAATTATTTGTACCTATAATCCTTGATTCCATCTACTTGAAATTTCACCCATCACAAAAGATCCATAATCATCTCTTTTTTTATTGGATATATTCATATTTCCATATTTGTTGGGATACATTTCGTTTGTCCCATAATTGGAATCTTGTGAAGTAATTTATTAGTTGTGGTTATGAAATAAATGGCTTTTGTTTCATTTGTATTTGTCTTAGAAAATTTGATGATGCTTATCAATATACAATTGTCCCCCACCACCAATGCACTACACTAACCAAGTCAAAGTTGTTAATATAAAAATATCAAATTATATTATCAAATCCCTTTCATTCTCTATTAGTCAAAAAAATTCACCCACAATGAGACATCACAATAAAACAAAATTGATTTATTAAATCTCAATTTTTTTTCTTGATTTGTTATTATAGCTAGAAAAGTCGTATCAGACATGTAAAGTTAAAGAAGTAATTGTACTACCCACTTCTTACATCTATTGAATAAACAATAAGAAATCATATAATTGAAATCCTTGACATGGAATAACAAAAGAAACTATGACCATGGATAATGAGTGACATGATAAGCCAATTACAATGGAAAATGGATGCCATGATAAACATGGAAAGTTCCACTTTCTACTAATACATGGTGTAGGCCATGGAGCTTAGTTTTGGTACAAAATTGTTCATCTTCTATAAAGCTCGGGGCATAAGGTGACTATCTTGGATCTTACAAGGGAACGCATCAACCTTGTCAATCCTGATTCTATCACATCTTTTGAAGATTATGATGCACCTCTTATGAATTTTCTATCTCAGATATCCAACTTTGAAAAGGTTTGTGATTGAACAACTGTTTGTGATTAGGTTGTCTATAGGTGGTCAGGTTGCGCTAGGTTGTCATAGTGTCGGAGGGCTAAGCTTGAGCCATGCAATCCATGTGTTTGGTTATAAGATTGCAGTTGCAGTTTATATTGCTGCCACAATGCTGCCAAGTGGGTTTTGTTCAGAGCAAGATGTTCAACTAGTTTGTTGTACATTGAAACATTCATAATCTGAATTGTAGCTTATATGTGTTTTCATAAAGAAAAATCCCAAAGATAGATGGTTGGATAAAAGCATCTATATTTATCTATTTTGTTTAAATAAACATAGAGACTCGCTTGCTAATAAGGTGATTCAATTTAATATTAACAACACATAGATGAGAACAAAATATTTATTGAGATTTTGATTATACCCCTCCTACTCATCTGTCAGAACCTCCAACTGTTTACCTAACTGTCAGGAGTCCTTTCTATTTTGGGTATCATCCCTGCAGCTCCTGACAACTCCATAATTAAATGTGGTAGCTGATTTTGAATTTGCAATTTATGTTGTTAGGTAATTTTGAATTTTG
Source organism: Sequoiadendron giganteum (assembly GCA_007115665.2). NCBI lineage: Eukaryota > Viridiplantae > Streptophyta > Pinopsida > Cupressales > Cupressaceae > Sequoiadendron > Sequoiadendron giganteum. The sequence goes on from CM021104.1 coordinate 133,672,338, forward strand.
AAAGAGAATATTGAAGAGATAAAATGAATGAAGGAAAATTGTTCTGTCAGCTGGAAAAGAAGAATTTTGTTGCAGCAATAGTCTGTGTGAAGAATTTTTTGTGTGAGCTCCCAAAAGCTCCTGAACAACAATAGTTGTATTTTTTGTAAGTGATCAGTAATTTCTCCAGGTCGAGCTTTGCATAGCTCCTAACAGTGACCTCCCAGGAGCTCCTAAAAGTTACCAGTCTGGTTGAGAAACTCCTGAAGACTCCCAAGAAGTTGTAACTTGTAGTTTATTTTTAGTTTTTTTGAGTTTTTTTTTTCCTTCTGTACTTCTCATTTCCAGCTTAATGAATAGAAGAAGAATGTTGCATGTCTCTTTGTGTTTTTGTGTTTTGATTTTATGTATTCCCAACTATTTTGGAAATAGAACAACAATTATGTGTTTTCATTTTGTGCATTTATATTTTTTGACATGGTATGAGAGCCATAGACCCCATTTCTTCATGAGTTAGGGCATTTTTTTTCTGGGTATTGAATTTTTTCTGTAGGAGACATGGCTGGAGATGAAGGGAAGAGTTGGCAGCAGCCACCATCCTTCAATGGAAAAAACTATGATGTATGGGCAAAGAAGATGAAGACCATTATGGTCACCAATGATTTGTGAGATTTTTTGATAAATGGGTTTGTGGATATTACTGATCCAGCTACATTTGTAACTCTCACAAACAACCAGAAGACCCAGCTGAAAGAGAAAAGGAAGAAAGATGCTAAGGCATTGAGTTTGATAGAAGCAACCTTGATAGAGGCCATTTTTCCCAGGATAGAAGCAACTAGGTATGCAAATAAAGATTGAGAAATCCTCCAAACTGACTACAAAGGGACTGATAAAGTCAGTTTGGTGAAGCTCCAGATACTTCAAAGAAATTTTGAGACCATTGAAATGAAGGATAGTGAGTCCATTAGAGTTTCACACAAGGTTCTCAAGTTTGATAAACCAGTTGAAAATGAATGGAGAAATCATGGAGTAGCAGAAGATTGTGGAAAAAATCCTCAAATTTCTACCCACGAGGTATGATGCAATCACCATTTCTATTGAAGAGGAAAAGGGCCTCTCTACTTTAACAGTGGATGAGTTTATGGGTTCTCTTCAAACCCATGAGCAACGACTAAATAGGTTTGCTACTTCTTCCCAAGAGTAATATTTTAAAGCTCAACCTAATGCAAGAGGCAAGGGGAGAGGTAGAAACAACTCCCAAAGAGGTAGAGGTAGATCCAGATAAGGAAATGCTGGGGGAGAGAGATTAGGATGAGCAAACAACCAAGAGAAAGTGAGCAGCTCTCATAACAACTCCCGAAGAGGCATGAAGAATAGCAATTTGAATCAGAGGAATGACAAGAGCAACATTGAGTGCTACTACTTGTTATGCCTTGCATAACCACCCCATCTTTTTCCCTGGTCAAAATGGGTCCCCCTTTTGTTAATTTTGATCTCTTGTTGTTTTTCAAACTAAGTCTAGAGTTGTTTTGCTTGCAAAACTTTGTTTATCTTTGTTTTAGTCTGTCAGAATCAGAACTAGAACCAAATCGGGCTCTGAAACTTATTCCAAAATTCATTCTAAGTCCCATCCCGACAGTCTTTTCTTTGTTGACCTTTTTTGTCTTTAGCGGAGTCAGAACCGGAGTGGGTGTTAAGATGGCCTTTGTTGAAGATTGCAAAATCATAATCCATCCCATCTTTGCTTCCATTGTTTTAACTTTTGGTTTTAGTCTAGGTCCTTGTGTTAAGTTTTATTATGTCGGTCTTTTGTTTACTTTTTTTTGTGTGGTTTCGTTTTGAGCTTTGTTAGCGGACCCAGAACTAGAATGGGAATGAAGTTAGGAAATTTCTTAAGTTTCTGAATTAGTTTCCATTTCGATTTCACCCCCGCCGCTTTTGGGTCGTTGAGTTTTTGACTGAAGTCGCACTGTAGTGAAGTGTTGGTTCTCTCTCGGTTCCGAATCCACTTTAAACTGCATTCAATGCATTAATGATAGTTGCACGTGTAGGTAGAAATCCTCATTTTTTTACCGTCATTAAGGATTAAACAAATCATTATTATCATTGTTAAGAGATTAAAGAGCGAGAAAGAGCAGCAACGGAGTTCATTTTAGCGAACTGATTGAAGGAGGAGAAGGTTACTGCTTGCGAATCAGTTCAGAAGGTTAGTTGGGTTATTGGCATTCGAGATAGGGTTTCTTATTGTTGTTATTTTTTTCATTTATTTACTGTTGCATTTTTTATATTTGTTCATCCTTTGAATCATTTTGTTTTAAATGAATTTGTGGTTCTTGGTATGATTGTGTGAGTAGGTTCTTTCTTTATTTTGTTTGTTTGGTTTATTATTTGTTTCTTTTGCTTTTGTTTTTTATTCTTTGTGTTTTTAGGGCACGATCGCTTTCACGTTTTAGTCGTGGTCACGTCGTGCTATTTTGATTTACAGTAAGTTAAATTAAATTAGGGTTTTAAGTGGCATTAGTTAAAATTAGGGATTTACAGAGAGGTAGATTAAAATTATGTTTTTTTTATACAATGAGTTAGGGTTAGCTGAATCTTGTTTACTTAAGGTTTTGTCATGTGTTCAATCTGGGTAATTTAGGAAGGGTTAAATCTGTGCCCTAATTTTTATATATCGCATGTTCTGGATTAGGGTTTCATGAGTTTTTGTGATCACATTTAAAGGATTAAAATATGATGCCCTAAAATACAGTCGCCCTTGGTCATATGGGATGGTTCTATTGAATTCCAGGTTAGCCCCATGTCGTTTCGAAAAATCGCATAGTTTGAAACCATGAGGTTTTGCATTAAATTGATGAAGTCGCTTATGAAGTCATGGTTAACCTGGGCGGAGGCGGAAACAAAATTGATTTTTGAACTTAAAAATAATGTTTTCCAAAAGTTATCGATTCCATTTTCATCCCGTCTCCAGCTTCGATTATAGTGAGAAGTCTTCCTTGAAAATAGTGATAATCAATGACGGAAGCGGAATAAGAACGAAATAAGAATATGAAATAGAAAAATCTGAAGGAAACCAAGTTCGTTTCCATTTTGGTTCCGGTTCCGATCACTTTTTCATTTCCGACTCCGAGCCTGTTTCTTGTTAAAAGAGTTATCATTCCATTTTTGACTCCGATCCCAGTAGTGTGTTGAAAGAGATTGTTTAGAATATGTCATTGCCTAGTTCCGCCTCCGATGTGTGTTAGAAAGGTATGATTTTAAAGATATATTTTTGAGATTTTTATTTATGAATCTAACTAGAAATTTTGTCGCAGGAAAATCTAAGAAGATGTCAGGAACATCAGGAGAAGTTGTGCAAAGGAATCGGCCTACAGGAACATCAAAGGTTGTGCCTAAACCAAAGAAGATCAAGCCTGAACAACTACCTTATACCTTGAGGTATAATCACCAAAGTCCTATTGTGAAAGTGAGCAAAGTAGAATCAGATTGGTCGGACATCACAGATACCAACTTGGACCAGTACAATTTCGAGGAGCTATATGCAAAAAATTTTGCAGAACGGGAAAATCTAACAGAAAGGACACAAAGAATTGTTGATTCTGGCTTGGCACATATCACTATGTTTCCTATATCAATCCAGTGCCTGGAGTTGATCTTAACAGCAGCCAGTGCCTACAATCCTGTGACTAGACAGTGCATGGATTTCCAAAATAATGTGATCATTGATCTCACTCCTCTGGCATTTCAAAATATATTTAATGTCCCAGATCCTAGGAGTTTGGTGCAGTTGGATGAGGCAAAGGCCTTGGAGAAATATAGTAAGTATAAGGACTGCAATAAATCTCATTTAAACAAAAAGTGGTTGAAGACAGAAAATAAATCTTTAAGCAAGCTTGCAGACCAGCCAAAGAGGGCAGATTTTTATAAAGAGGTATCAGATCTAATCATGATGCTATCTAGGGCCTTTGGGAAGAGAGATACATTTTGGTTCAAGGAGTGGATGTTTCCTTTCATCTAGACTATCTTAAATGGAGCCCAACAGTTTGATTGGCCGATGATTGTGTCAAATGTTGTTCATGATCAATTGACTGACATCAGGCAGACTAAATCTTTCTTTATGACCTCTTACATTGTTAATGCAGTAGCACAATTGGGTATTTTTCCAGGTTTGAACAGAGTGGGCATAATGGGAGCCTTGGATGGATAGAAGAAAGTGTGGGAGCATTATGACCAATTATCTCTCCAGGTTGTTGAGACTCATTTTAGAAGAGTCAATGATGCATTCATATATGTAGTCATCAACCAATTGAATGGAGATGTAGAGTATCAATTGAGTCAATAAGCCATGGCATTCACTGCTGAATGGGTATGTTGGTACATTCAACACCCCAAATTCACATATTTTAGGTTAGTTGGTTTTGAAGGCCACCCACATTTGCTTCCAAGGTGTTGCAATAGAAGAATAGTGTTGATGGAGTTTGTATATCAGGCTCTTGGAGTTAATGCTCAGTTTGGGATAAAACATAAAACAGGATGTCACAAGTTTCCCATGAAGTTGGGTGAGTATGGCTGTCAGCATCTAGTATGAGAAAAGGTGGTTTGTAGGGAGCTGATACACTTGAAGTTGGGTTTATACACAACCTGTAATTATTTTGACCCAAAAGGTAAGATGCATGCCTTGTTACCTTCGGTGTTTGACAAGCATTTCAATTTGTTAGAAGACTTTTGGAGTGACCGACAAGATGAGTATGATCTAAGAAAGAAGAATTATGAAAGATTATCTATCTCACTCATGTTAGAGCTTGGGGTTAAAGATAACATTCTTGACACATTGGTGGATGATGGAATTGTATTGGATCTATCCTATGAATCTTTGAACATTGGCACCAAGAGTCTGGATCCAATTGACTGGGATAGTGAAGAAACCATTGATATTAAGCAGATTGGAAGGACAGTGTTGGATAGGAGTGTGCAGTGGTTAATGTTAAGGACTCAAGATCCTCAAGGACCGACCCCTAAAAGGGGTAAGGGATACAAAAGGATCAAAAGGAAGACACCTTTTAAAGAGCCTTTGGAGTTCTTTCCTCCAGACATCGAAGAGATAGAACTTGAAGCAGCAGGGGATGAAGAGGAAGCACAAGAAGAAGAGGTTCAAATTGCATCAATTGTTTCAACACCGGCCTTAGGAGAATCTTCTACTCAAGTCCCACTAGCAAAGCGGCGAGGTAAAGAGGTGGAAAGGGAAACCCTTTACGACATAGCTGAATCCATAAAGGGAAAGGAATTAGAGAAGGAGATTCTAGATGTTGGAACATATTCAGATGAGACAAAGTTAGAAAAGGATATCCAAGAAAATATACCTCTTGAGGAGGATGTTGAGCAAGTGTTGACACAAGAAGATCAATGGACGTTATTTGAAGAGGCGAAAATGGATTCTGATGCAAGGGTTGCAGCCTTAGATAAACAAAAGGAAATTGATGCCAAGGCACAAGCTGATGCTATACTGCATCATCAACAATTAAGAGCCAAACAAGTTAAAGAAAAGGTAGCAATTGATGAAATAGAGAGACAAAAAAGGCAACAAGAACATGAACTCAAGGTTAAAGAAGAGAATGAAAAGTTGGAACTAATACAGAAGATTCATGACCTTGAGGAAGAGAAGGCAAGGAACTAGAGGGAAAAGGAAATCTTGGTTGCCAAATTAAAACTTGCTGAAGAAGCTCGTCGAAAGGAAGGAGAAGCAGAGCAATTGACAAGGCAAAGAGAGGCTGAGGAGCTGGTTAAGAAACAATAGGAATAATAGTCAAAGGAAAAAAAGCTCAAGGCTTTGGAGGAAGAAAGACTTGAGAGAGAAAGACTAGAGGCTTTAGAGAAAGAGAAATTGGAAAAGGAAGCTCTATAGAAAGAAAAAATGGAAAAAGAAAGATTGGAGGAAGAGAAGTTGAAGAAAGAAGAGGAAGAGAAGAAGATACAAGAAAATAAAGATAGGGAAGAGGCTGAAAAGCTTGTGCAGAAGCATATGGTGCAAGAACAGCAAGAAAAAGCAAGGGGTGATTCTCAAACTTAGGTAAATATGCAGCCACCTTCTACCATTACTTCCTCTTCCTCTATAATGACTACTGCTCCAAGTGCACCCACTTGGTTAGAATTGGATCTACAAAAAAGGGCAGTAACACCTTCACAACCTCTCAATTGGGAGGATATGATGAAAGGAATTGAGCAAGAGAGGCCTAAAAAGAAGGCCAAGATCCTACATTCTACCCGACTCATAGACAAATGAGAGATTGTTGCTGAATGTGCCATGCCAATGATAGAAAAGGAGGTAGGGGACATGCAACTCATAAATTATTAGTTGAGTATTGCTAACTTGGGAAGGCCCACTAGGAATCAACAGATGAACCTAATTGATGTGGTGGCTTCAACAACCAAGTCAAGAATGATAAAGGATAAACAAAAAAAGGATGAGCTTAAGGCTCAGTTGGATCAATTACATTCATTCTTAAAAAGTGTCTCCTCTTCGAGATCACAACAGGTAACATCTATTGAGACTCCTATTTTGTTAAGCAAAAAGGAGGTAGATGATTTAGTGTAGGTAAGGGGTAAAGCAGAGATGGTAGACAAATTGAATCAGGAGGTAGGTAAAGTTTTGGTTGAGGGTTTTGAAGCCTACAAAGACACTGAAGCGTTGATAAAACAAATGCATCAATACATTGAAGCATCTAAGAAACAAGAAGAAGAGTATAAAAAATACGATCAGAAATTGGAGAAAGTTAATGCATTACCTTTAACTACTCTTCTTGAATAGTCAATACTTGAGGAGGAGAATAAAGATTTTGTTGGGAAAACCTCTTGTATACTTCGTTTTAGAACCAATTTCTTGTGTAAACATAAGGATGAGATTCAAGAGGCTGTTAATAATTTGACTGAGCAATTGGAGGAGCTGGAAGTGGTCATTGCTATTATTGTAGATGTAAATGTATTAACAAAAGAAGGCATGCCTTTGAGTCAAATAAAAGAGAAATGGGATGAAAGATTCAAAGGACTCATACAAAAAGGAGATGATTGCGAAGATTTGATGATAGATTGATTAATGGATGTCAAAGAAGAAATAAAAGCTATTGGAAGAGAGTTGACAAAGATAAAAGGTATGAGAGAGTTTGTTGTAGCAGAATTGGATCGAATTAAATTTGAAGACAGTTGGGTTGACGGGCCAGAAATAGATACATTACAGCAAGTGTTCACCAGTTATAATGAGTTCATTGCAGATCGAGCCTCACATGCATAAATCTCTCGCATGCATGATTTCCCTCTTCTTTGCATGTTGCATGCAACACTAACAGTTTTGGAGTGCATTTTTTTTTCTTCTATTTTCTATTCTCTAGTTTAACTGAATGTCTAATGTAAGCACTCAAGATCAAATCGATATGAGTTTCCAAGATAATTTTAGTTCCTAAAAAGGTGGATGACCTAAAATAGAAGTGGAGTTCAAATTTTTGTATATCTATAAATACCCTGTGGGTATCATATTGTAAAGGTCGGCTAATTAAGAATAGAATTGGCTTACGTAATGCTAGGAGATAAAATTTTGTAGTGATCACTGAGATACATTGTTACTAGATGCTTTATAGTTAATAAAAATTACAGGTTTTCTCACAATATGGTGTTAGAATTAAATTGTTTGTGTGATAAGGCTGATACGTTATAATCTATCTGTATGCAGTGATTGTGCTAAACATAAAAGTTTCTTGAGTGATGAAAGTCATTTGAAAGAATCAAATTTAAGGATTATCTTGTTAGACTATCATTGACTTGAAGTTATTAAAGTTTGTTGATCTATGACCTTGGCAATTAATGGATGTGTGTTTTGAAATCTTGGAGATAGTTGTGATATGTGAATGGTGGTATTAAATTAAGCACCTTAGATGCATGCAATGGTATAGTTTATTCTGTAAATTGTGTCATACTTTGGTTTTGTGATTTGTCAAAAAATATTCATTATTGAAGGTATAAGTCTGGATGCTAGATAAATTTGATTCATACTTACTGGTTTTCTCTTTGATCTATCTTTTTCTTTTGTTTGAAATCCCTTTTATTTACGAGAACGATTTTGATAAAATGAGTCATTGCTTGAATCTTTTGTTACTAGCACAGGCCCCTTGAACATTATAGTTGCATGAACCGATTGAGTGACACCAGACAATTGAGAACCAACTACCAGGACCTTGGGAGTTAGACCACTACATGTTGTCTTTCTTTTTCAGGAGAAATAGAGTAGGAATATTTTGTTTTAATGTTGTGTGTGTCATTTTCACCATCAACACTACTATCATAAATTTGGTCATTATGCAAGTGAGGGATGGAAAAAGCACACTAATAAGCCAGAACAAAATGCAAATGTGGCTGATTCGAATGTGGCTAAAAGAAATAATTCCTTAGCCTTCATCATGTGCAACATTGGTGAAGAAGGCAACCTTGAAGTCTAGTATTTGAACAACAGTTACAACAACCACATGAATGGTAATGAAAGCTTGTTTTCTTTCATTGATAAGCATGTAAAATATGAGATAAGAATGGGGAACAATAGAGTAGTTCAAATCAAGGGTAGAGGATCTATCATGATCTGCACCAAGCAAGGTGAGAATAAGGAAGTTTAGAATGTATTTTTTGCAATTGGATTAAAGCATAACCTCATGAGTGTTGGGCACCTGATCCAAAATAGATATAAAGTGCTAATGAAGAAAGGTCAATGTGTCATTTATGACAAGAATGAGAGGTCGAAAGTGTTTACAACAATTCAAATGACAAAGAAATTGATGTTTCTTTTAAAGATAGATCTATGTGTTTCTCATCTCAATCAGTTGCTGCACCTCTCATGGATGAAAAATGTACAACAGTAAATTCAGTAGCCCTCAAGAGCTCCATTCAAGACCCCTCCAATCTATGGCATCTCAGGTATGGACACTTAGGCTTTGATAGTTTGAGTCTTTTGTCCAAGAACAGTATGGTTGATGGTTTGCCAAGAATAGTAAAGCCTAATGTTAGGTGTGAGACTTGCATTTTGGGCAAGCAACATAGGTAACCCTTTCAATCAGGCAACTCTACAAGGGCAAGAGCACCATTGGAATTGGTGCACATGGATTTGGTAGGCTCTATGAAAATCACATCTATTGGTAAAAGCCAAACTTTTATGACTTTCATTGATGATTTTAGCAATAAGACATGGGGTGATCCCACAATAGTGGTTTACAATTTTTGGGCAAACTTGACACTGCAATTATTATTTTTAGCTAAATCTTCACTTTCGGGCTCTTGTAGCAGCTAAACCGTGAGGAATTTGAAAATGATGCAAACTAGAGTCTCATCACATTTTGTCTCTAGATTCTAAAAATATTTTTTTCAAAATTTTTGGAATCATATTGCACTTTTTTTTCCATCTCCCACGAAAACTGGTTTTTTTCAGAAAACAACATTTTAAAAAAGTGATGCTCATCGTATACAACATAACGTTTTTTGTATGAATGATAAAATTCTAATTTTTTCAAATTTAGATTTGTAACTACGGTATCTAGCACTTTCATTTGGTCTCATAGTTTTTTATTGAATATTTTTTCCTTAATCAAGTTTCAAAGTCAAACCAATTGCAATTCAGACATAGGCGGATTGTATACAACATAACTTTTTCTGTATGAATCGAAATTCAATTTTTTTTTTTGAATAGATCAAGGACATCAATACCCAGCCTCAACATATTTTTAAATTTTTTATTTTGATAATCTGCTATTTTTCCACATGTGCAGACCAGAGATTTTGATTTTCAGTGAAAAACCTATGTTTAATAAAACTAAAAAATAAAATACATAATAAAAGCAAATCATATTAAAATTATATTCGACGGATAACTCATTCTGAGGACTATCATTATCTAGTTGGGTTTCTGAATTTTTCTGCATTTTCATTTTCAAATTGAGCTTCGAACGACAATTTTTTACAAAACAAATCATTTTTTTTAAGAGATAGGGTGTTCGAATCAACCTATATGTTCTACTTCACCTCTTAAAGGTTCATTTAACTCCTCCTTATGGGTTTTACCGAATCCTAGACAATTAAAAAATAATGAAAAAATTCATGGGGTCCAAGAAAATGACGGGTTTAAAAAAAAAAAAATCTCTATTAAGGGGGTTCGACCGAACCCTAGTTCGTTCGAACCCCTTTATTTTAATATTTCCGCTCACATGAAAAAGGGGTTCGAGTGAACAATTTGGTTTGACCGAATTCCTTCACTTTGTGTAGAGAAAAAAAAATGACTTTTCCCTTCCTCCACAAAAGTGTTCACCACTTATGTGGGTTCACCCCATGGGTCTATTTTTTACAACATAAGTATGAAGCATTTGATAAGGTTTTGTTGTTTAAGGCCCAAGCTAAAAAGGAGAGTGGACATTTCATCAAGGTCCTAAGGTCAAATCGAGGAGGAGAGTATACCTCCAATTGTTTTGCACATTTTTTAGAGAAAATTGCATAAAAAAAGAGTTAATAGCCAGTTATACTCCATAGCAAAATGGAGTGGCTGAGAGAAAGAATAGGACTATCATGGAGATGGCATGGAGAATGATGAAAGCAAAGGGACTCCCTACTAAATATTGGGGAGATGTTGTAGCAATGGTTGTATATTTGATTAATAGAAGTCCAATAAAGGCGATCCATGACAAAATACCACAAGAGGCATGGACAAAACATAGATGGACGGTTGAACACTTAAGAGTGTTCGATTGTGTAGCATGTGCTCATGTGCCCAAAGAAAAGATGAAGAAGTTGGATGACAAGGGTGAAAAGTGAATTTTTGCGAGCTACAATGAAGAGTCCAAAGCCTACATTTTGTATAACCCGGTCACCAAGAAAATTATCATTAGTAGAGACATGGAGTTCTTAGAAGATGAATCATGGGATGGTCTGACAGCTCCTAACAACTCTTGAAATCTCCTGATAGTTCATGATGATGAAGAAGATCAACAAGATCCTACAACAATAGAAACAGTCAGCTCCTCATAGCTCTTGAGAGCTCTTGAAGAAAACAAGTAGTTAAATAGACTGTCACAGAACTTGGTCGGAGAGAGCTCCCGACAGTTACTGACAGCTCCTAAAGCTGGAAGATAGTCACAGTTAGCCAGAGATTTGGCCACAGAGAGCTCCCAACAACTCTCGAAAGCTCTTGAAGTGAGCAGACAAAAAGGCAAGCAACCAAAGACAGCTAGAAGATCGACTCCTGAGAACTCCCGAGAGCTCCTGAACCTACATGTTCAACAGAGCAACAATGGTAGTGAAAGTTCAAACCCCACTCTCGCCTCCCTAATGTCAAAGAAGACCAAGAGTCTAAGAGAGATCTACCAAGATGAAAGGTATGATGAGAAGATGAATTTTGCATTGTTTTCTTATAGTGATCTGATTTATTTTGAGGATGTTGTGAAAAAGGAGAAATGGTGTGAGGCCATGGATGAGGAGATAGATGCAATAAAGAGGAAAAACACATGGGAGTTAACTGATTTTCCTCCCAACAAGCAAGTTATTGGGGTGAAATGGGTTTACAAGACCAAGTGCAATACCGAAGGAAGCATATAGAGGCATAAGACACGTTTGGTGGTCAAGGGGTACAAACAACAGTTTGGGAGAGATTATAATGAGATTTATGCCCTAGTTGCAAGGATGGAAACTGTGCAGGCATTCATAGCAATTGTAGTTCAACGCAAATGGAAGGTGTTTCAAATAGATGTGAAGTTTGCCTTCCTAAATTGAGTGTTGAAAGAGGAAGTTTATGTGAAGTAGCCATTTCGATATGAAGTTCCAAGTCAAGAACACAAGGTGTATAGGCTCCTGAAAGCTCTTTATGGGTTGAAGCAAGCTCCATAGGTATGATACAACAGGATTGACTCATATTTGATGAGCAATGACTTTAGCAAAAGCGATAGTGAGCCCACTTTTTACATCAAGACAACAAATGGTAATATTTTGATTGTTGTCTTGTACGTTGATGATTTAGTTTTTACTAGGGATGATGATTTCGTCATTGCTAATTTTAAAGAGCCCATGAAAAGAGAGTTTGAAATGATAGATTTAGGTTTCTTAAGATATTTTCTAGGCATATAAGTAAAAAAATACATGATGGTATATTTATCTCTTAAGAAAAATATGCAAATGAGATATTGAAGAGATTTAAGATGCTTGAAAGCAAGCCTACCCCAACACCAACAACTGTAAGCCTAAAGTTGAGCAAGGAAGATTGCAACAACAATGTGGATCCAACCATGTATAAAATTTTGGTTGGAAGTTTGATGTACTTGACTGCAACTAGGCCGGATATAATGCATGGAGTGAGTCTTATTTCTAGATTTATGGAGACTTCAAGAGACGCCCATTGCCAAGCGGGTAAGAGAATCTTGAGGTAGGTGAATGACACCAAAGGATATGTTATTTTGTACATAGCAAAAAATGAGTTTGGGCTTGTTGGATACACAAATAGTGATTGGGCAAGAAGTTTGGATGATAGGAAGAGCACATCAAGCTATGTGTTTCATTTGGGTTCGGGAGCTATCTCATGGGCTTCCAAGAAGCAACCTATAGTTTCCCTATCAACAACAGAGGCTGAGTATATAGCAACAAATGTAGCAACATGTCAAGCTATTTGGTTGAGAAGAATCTTGACAGATTTGAAAGAGGAACAAGAAGATGAAACAACAATCTTCTGTGATAATGTTTCATTGATAGCTTTGACAAAAAATCTTGTGTTTCATGGAAGAAGCAAGTAAATTGAAATCAAGTATCATTTTATTAGAGAGTTAGTTGAAAATGGTGAAATTAAAATAAATTTTTGCAGGTCTGAGTAGCAGCTAGCAAACATATTCACCAAGCCTTTGAGCAAAGACAATTTTGAGCGCATAAGAAACAGATTGGACATTGTTGATTTGGATCAGGATTGATCTTGTTTTGTCGGCTTAGGATAAAGAGGGGGTGTTAGAATTTATTATTTTCTTGAGCCTCCTGTTGATCCGTCAGAAGCTCCAGCTATTTACTTACCCGTCAAGAGTCTTTTCTGTTTTGGGGATCATCCTTGCAGCTCATGACAGCTCCAAAATTAAATGTGGTAGCTGATTTGTAGCTTAGTTTTAGTTTTCTGAGTTTTATGTTTTTTTTCCCTTCTGTATTTGTCATTTCCAGCTTAATGAATAGAAAAAGAATGTTACATGTCTCCTTGTGCTTCCACGTATTCCCATCTGATTGGGAAATTGAACAGCAGTTCTAAGTTTACATTTTGTACATTTAGATTTTCTGACAACATGACCAGTTGTGCCCACCTCAATATATCATGCTAGATTTTGGCATTGTTTCATGTAAACTATGTTTCTTAGCGGAGTTGCTTTGATTATCCGAGTTGGGTAAATTGTTCTTCATAGAAATTTAGAACAAGCTCCCTTGTGAGTTGGAATTTCCTCTCATAATTCTTAGTAGCCTGAGAAAATGAATATGATCACATTGCTATTAAACCAACTAATTGTTCTCAACTTCTCGGTATATTTCAGAAATTGTGGTGAATTTGGGTAAACTTAAAATTCTGAAAAGTAAAATCTACATGGTGTAAGAATATAGGCTAATAAGCATGAAAGATCTGTCAATTATGATATTCTGTACATACTAAGAAAGGCAGCAGTTGTTTTGAAGCTTTCGACATTAATATTGTGAACAAAATTGGTTTTGTTATTTTACAAACCCTATTGAAATATTCGAACTCGCCCATCTGCTTTTCATTTATAGAAAGTAATGCTAAGGCTTCATTTCCGACTACAGCTCTACTTAATCAAAATGATGAGTATTAACCCCTTGAAACTTTTTGTGCAGGGAGTTCCGGACTTGCAGAAAGTGTGTGAATTCAACCACGCTCTTGGTCCAGACCATCCCCAACAACTTCAAAAATCAGCACTGAATTCCAGAGAGAAACTCTCTATCAACTCAGCCCTCCTGAGGTATAAATCAAATTTACATGTCCAAAACCTATCAAATTTAATGTCTAAAACGTCATTGTTTGTTTGTCTAAAGAACACAGTAGCCCGTCTCTTTACCCATTGTCTTGTGCATGACTTATAAGTGAAATTACTGATAAGAAAATAATATATGAATTTGGGAGAAACATATCCTTCTTATTTATAGGCTTAACTATGTAGGGACATAACTCTTCATCCTAATTAAAAATATTTAAGGTACTAAACAAAACTTTAATGTTAAGGTTAAGCATACCGCGAGTGCCCATCCTTATTATAATTAGGAATATATAATATTTATTTATGAATATATGATATTAGGGTCATAAAATTCTCATATCCTTTAGAAAAGTGTTGCCCTCAACACTAAGCAACTTTGGAATATTTTGTATGAATTATTCATCATTCCATGGTGTACCTTTAATTATAAATTTCTTCCACTTGAGTACAAATTTGAAGATGGCTCTTTTTTCCAAATATTTCACTTGTTTCTCAATGATTTCCTTAGGTTCTAAAATAATATTGTATTCATCATCTAGCTTAGGAAATTCTAACTAGATTATAATATTGCATTTATGAGGCTCTTTATGAGTAATCATGTTGTCTCCTTGAAATGTGAGAACTTTTTCCACAACTCATCCTTCTTGTTAAGAATAATCATCCTGAATAAATGGATACTTCTATCAGGATGAATAATGCTTCTTGGAATTGATTCAATGATATTATCATGGTCTTTGATTAGAGTTAAAACCTTGGGTTATTGAAAATCCTCTTGATGGGATTGAACAATATCTTTAATTATTGATTGTTTTGAGTTTTTATAGCTTGGGTTTTTACAAAATATACTTTTGCCCTTATTAAATAAGAACATTTCTTAAATAATTTCTCCATCATATGTGAGTTGATAATTTCTCTGGGTGATGATTGTATCCCCAAAATTTAGAACTTTTTCTCATTTGTATCAAATTCCATGGTTAATTATTAAAATTTGAAGGAAAATTTTCCTAATAGTTTAATCCATTGTGCTTATTAAAATGCATCTTCTCCTCCAATTGGAATAGAAAAATTTCTAAATCTAGATGATAATCTCCCAATGAAGGTTTTATATGATGGAATTTCCCACCACAAGATAGTTGTTTTCCATTAGCTATCATGATTTAGAAGTTAGAGACTGAATACACATAACAATTGAGCTCATTATCCAATCTTATATTAATAAATTTATGTGTACTACCTATATTAACTAACATTTTCCCCTTTCTCATTTTTATATAACCAAACACTTTAAGTTTTTGTGATGTGCTTGTTCTATTCAATGCATGTAAGAAAATAGTAGAACTTTCTTCTTCCTCTAAATTTTTATGTATCGGTTCCATATTTGGTTCTTCTATAGAGATGTATTATTTTTTATTAACCTCATTCTCAATAATAATTAGTCACTTCTCATTATTTCCATATTTATGATCCCTAGACTATTTTCTATCACAATGCCAACATAAGCCCTTTTTTCTTTTCTCTATCTCTTGTTGATAATAGATTAGTGATATTTTCACTTTTTCATTCTATGGTTTCGTCTGGTGCGGATCTTTTAGTGGTGAGGTTTTGTTGTTCAATATGTAATGAATATTGTATATATTTTCTAACTAGATACAAAGCTACAATAGACAAAAACCATGTTTAGTTTGTTCATTAAGTCCATTGATATAGATTTGTAGCCTTTGATAAGGTGTGACATCTTGGGTTTGCATTGCTAATATCATATGCTCAACATTATATTCTCTACATAACCTATTTGTTATAAATTTTTTGGTTGGATAAAATAGATTCCCTTCCATGGTTTCTCATAGTGGGCTACTAATTCATTATTAAATTATCTCCAACTAAGTAATTTCCCTTGTTTTTCACTCATCATCCATTGGTACCATTAATACTTGGTTCAAATTCTAAATATAGTGAAGCTATGCCAACCATTGTATTATCAAATATGTTATGGATTTCAAAATATTGTCCCATGAGACTTATCCACGAAGTTACATTTGTACAATCAAACTTATGGGTATATATTTTGGGTAGTTTTAATTTTTGACCTCGAAAAGATTGTCTTTTCCTTAATTGTTTATAAGGGTTGTACCCACCTTGGTGCTTTTATAGGCCCCTCAATTATGATAATATTTAATTTCTAAACCCATCTAAATATTCATTTAAAGATTTTATAAATGGGTGGGTGCACAATTATGGGTGGCCAAAAACTGGTCATTACACTTTTTCATCCTCAAATAGTGAAAATGCAAGTGTGTTATAGTAAAACACACTCACATTATGGGTTGGTAGTGTCTGAGCCTAGGCTCGGTCATTACCAAGCCAAAATGCGCGAGTGTGTTATGGTTTGAATTTTAAAAAATGCACATTTTTTGAACGCATTGCCAAAACACGAGCGTGTTATAACACACTCACGTTTTGTAAATGCATTGTCAAAACATGTGCTCACGTTTTGTGAATGCATTGTCAAAACATGTGCTCACGTTTTGTGAATGCATTGAAAAAACACGAGTGTGTTATAATGTGCTCACATTTTGGTTTGCATTGAATTTTTTTCTTGTCTTTTTTTTCTCTTTCTTCTTGTTATATTTTAGGGAAAGTTTACATTTACATATGGACATTTAATTTATTATACTTTAACTTATATTTCATGTATATAGATTCAAGATGTTTGAGAGTGGTTTTAGTTCTCTAGGAGTTATAATGCAAATTATAGTTTTTGGAAAATCTTATAATTTTCAGACAACCAAATTTTAGTAATCAGGAGGTCAAATTCTAGTAATCAACAAGTTGTATCATCTTTATCTCTCTCTATCTCACTCATTATTTATCCCTTATGCTCTAGACCTCTCTCTCACACTCTATCCTTCCCTCTATATTTTTATCTATCTCACCTCTCTCTCTCTCCCTCCTTCCCTCCCTCCCTCCTTTCTTCCTTCCCTATCTAATTTTCTCTATCTCCCCCCTCTCTCTCTTCCTTCCTCCCACTCACCTTCCCTCTCTACTTCACTCTATCTAACCTATCCCTCTCTCTCTTCATCCCATCAACCTTCCCTATCTACTTCTCTCTATCTAACCTATTCCTCTCCACCTATCTCACCCTCCCTCCTCTCTCTCTCAATATCTCCACCTTCCTCCTTCCCCCCCCTCTCTCTCTCATTCTCTCTATCTCACTTTTCTCTCCCTCTGTCCCTCCTTCCTCTCTCTACTTCTCTCTATCTCTCTCCCTCCCTCCTCTCTCTATCTCACATCTCTCTCCCTTCCTACCTCTCCCTCTCTCTCTACTTCTCCCTTCCTCCTCCCCCCTCTCTATCTCCCCTGAACCCTATATACTTATCTTTATCTCTCTCAATCTTTGAATCTTCCTCCTTTCCTCTCTATTTCTCTCTCTCACTCTCTCTCTCCCTCCCCCATATTTATCTCCCACTCTCTCCTTCCCTCTCTACTCTCTATCTCACCATTCTCTCTCTCCATCTTTCTCTCCCTCTTTCTCTCTCTCCCTCTCCCTAGTCTTATACTTCTCTATCTCCCTCCCTTCTTCCCTCTCCCTCCCTTTTATCTCAATCTCCCCACCTCTCTCTCTCTACCTATATATACTTCTCTCTCTCTCTCTCCCTCTCTCTCTCTCTCTAATTCTCTCTATCTCTCATCTCTCCACCTTCCTCCTTCCCCCATCCCCCCCTCTCTCACTATCTCTATATCACTTCCCTCCCTCCTCTCTCTATCCCTCCCTACCTCTCCCTCTCTCTCTCTATCTATTTGTCTACTTCTCCCTCCCTTCTCTATCTCTCCTTCCCTATATACTTCTCTCTATCTCTTTCTCTCAATCTCTACATCTCCCTCCTTCCTTTTCTCTCTCTCCCTCTCTCTCCCTCTCTCTCCCTCTCTCTCAATCTCCCAACCTTCCTCCTTATCTCTCTCTCCATATTTCTATCACTCACTCTTTTCCTCTACTCTCTATCTCACGATTCTCTTTCTCTCTACGTCTCCCTCTTTATCTCTCCTTCCCTATATAATCTCTATATCTTCCTCTCTCCATATCTACCTCTCCCTCTCTCTCTAATATTTCTCTCTTTCTCTCTACTCTCTCACCATTCTCTCTCTCTCTCTCTACTTCTCCCTCCCTCCTCCCCCCTTTCTATCTCTCCTTCCCTATATGCTTCTCTCTCTCTATATATCTCTCCATATCTACCTCTCCCTTACTCCTTCCCTCTCTCTATCCCTCTCTTTCAATCTCCTAACCTTCCTCCTTCCCTCTTTTTCTCTCTCTCTCTCCATATCTACCTCCTTCCCTCTCTCTCTTTCCATCTTTCTCTCGCTCTCTCGTTTCCTCTATACTCTCTATTGCACCATTCTCTCTCTACTTCTCCCTCCCTCTCTCTCTCATTCCCTATATACTTTTCTCTATCTCCCTCTCTCCATCTCTACCTCTCCTTCCCTCCTTCCCTCTCTCTCCCTCTCTCTCAATCTCCCCACATTACTCCTTCTCTCTCTCTCTCCATCTTTCTCTCACTCTCTCCTTTCCTCTCTACTCTCTATCTCACTATTCTCTCTCTCTCTCTCTCTCTCTCTCTCTCTCTCTCTCTACTTCTCTCTCTCTATCTCTCCTTCCGTATATACTTTATAACTTTTGAGTAGGTTAAAACAATAAATTTAAAGCATAGGTTTCTTTGCCAATTTTTTTGAAATTCTATGTACTTATCTATTGTAGTCAATGTTATCTAAATGAAAACCTTGCAAAAACAAACTTTAAAGGGGTGTTTTATTCATTTAGTCCCCTTTTTGGATTTCAAGCATGGAACCACATTGAAAAAAAAAAAAAAACTAGTTATATTATTTATATATCAAATGAAATAATTTTGAATCACAACATAGCCATTATAAATTGTGATATCATGGTAAATATTTTCTAGAAACACAACAAGACAAGTGAAGTGGGAGAAAGCTTTCGGAAAAAAAATTATGTTCACTCAAAAAAGTGTGTTAAATAGGATTGATATAAGAGTGGGAAACCTTAATTTTGAATCACTCTAATGGATATTTGGTATATAAATGGCTTGAAACTTGAAAAGGTGGTACAAAGGGGCTTGCACTCACAAAGGGTCAATAGAAAATGTACCTAAATGTTGAAATGAATCCATATTGGATAAATGGAAATGGTATGGGAGGGTTTTAAGGTCTATAATTCTAAATAACAAGTGGGTTAATGAAGGGTTTGGGAAAAATCAAGTGGAAATTGCTTAACACTGTGGCAATTGCATCAATAAAGGCAATGGGGAGATGAAAAATGAGTCAAAATAGTGATATAAAATGGATAGCAAAGGATTGTAAGGGTGTGGGAAATAGGTAATAAGATCTCTCTTAAATAGTAATCCCTTACCTAGCTAAGATCCTTGGAAATTAGCCACCTAGTTGTAATGATCCTATTGCAACAATTTCTAATGAAAAAATAAAAATAATTTGGACATGAATCTAGCTTCTAGAATTTTAAATTAGTGTTGGGTTGTCATAAATGAGAAAATATAGAAGAAATCCTATGATCAATTCAAAATTTCTCTTTTTCTATGTTAAAATGAGGCAAAGGTGACTAATTTTGAAGAGCTTGCTTTGAGATTAGAAAGACAAAACTTAATTATAGGTGGGAAGTCCTAGAAAATAATTATTTTATATTTGAAGCTTATGGTGGGAGAGGAAAACGACCTATTTTTCTTGTTGGATGGCAAACTATGGGTAATATCCATGAATAAAAAATTTAGTTCAATTTCCTAGGGGATCCCAAACTCAAAGGGGGGCATCTAGCTGTATGTATCCTTATTAATTTTGTGCTTGTTAAGACATGTTTTCGGATGGGGAATGGTGGTGTTTACACATAGGATGGAACTAGCACAATATTTTTATATTTGACAAATAAGTAAAGGAGCCTAAATCAATAAGAAATTAAATGTGGGATTATGACATGGGATATGGACAAAAATTAAATGATGAAACACTTAGGGTTTCCAAACAAGGCTATGGGATCAATATTAGAAAGGGGAAATCGGTGGCTAGATTGTGCATAGGCTAGAAAAAAGGGGTTAAAGAAACACATGGGTTGAGAGTTAAAATAGATACATAGGTGTAATAAGGAAGTTGTAGAGTATGTAAATTCTAGTATTACAAGGTCCTTTCTATGA
Organism: Sequoiadendron giganteum; assembly: GCA_007115665.2. NCBI lineage: Eukaryota > Viridiplantae > Streptophyta > Pinopsida > Cupressales > Cupressaceae > Sequoiadendron > Sequoiadendron giganteum. The sequence continues at coordinate 133,692,553 of CM021104.1, forward strand.
AAATTAAATGTGACAATTAGATTAGTTTAATTCATTCCATGTAGTTTTCAATGAAAATATGAATGCTTTGTGTGTGTTTAATGCCTTTCTTATAGGTGGCAAGATTCAAGAACTAGTCGTATATGTGTCGAATCATAGGACTTTTGTGTAAAATTGAATTTATTAACAATTTTTTATAAAAAATAGGTAGATGGACGAAAACATGTAAGAATGTATTTGAAAATGAAGAATCACATTGTTAACAAGTTAGATATAGTAACATTTTACAATCCTAATATGATACTAATTTATTTGTGGACACCTCTAAAACTAGATTACACCACCATCAAACCCTCTCCTTTAATTGTAATATGTCTTACTTATGAATAAGAACTTACTAACCAAAATAATTTGATAAGAGACAGAATTCAAAAGACTTCTATAAGTGGGTGTAGTGTGTTCCAATTAGAATCAAGAACTTTTTGACCAAAGTAATTTGTTGATAATACTCATGAGATCATTATGATGGCATACGAAATTTGTTGATAATACAAAATTTTCCTAAAGTCCATTATGACAACTCCTTAAGGAACTTCTACAAATGAGGCCCTAGTGACAATCCATACACAAGACTCTTACAATGCATCACTTTCAATTAGTCTCCTTCTATCATTTAGTCAATCTAAATTGCACAAAATTGCACAAAATTGCATACTTTTAGACATTTTCATAATTGAAAATAGATTTGAAAGTATTCGCACATATATTATAATCCTTGATTACATCTACTTAGAAATTTCACCATCACAAAAGATCCATAATCATCTCAATTTTATTGGATATATTCATCTCCATATTTGTTGGGATACATTCAATTTGCCTTGTGAAGTATTTTAGTTCTGGTTATGAAATGAATGGCTTATGTTTCATCCGTATTCGTCTTGGAAAATTTGATGATGCTTATCAATATACAACTGTCACTCACCACCAACGCACTACACTAACCAAGTCAAAGATGTTAAAATAAAAATATCAGATTATATTATCAAATCCCTTTCATTCTTTATTAGTCAATAAACTTCACCCACAATAAGACAAGACTTGATTTATTAAATCTGGGAAAATTTTCCTGAGTTGTTATCACAGCTAGAAAAGCCGTAGCAGACATGTAAAGTTAAAGAAGTAACTGTACTGCCCACTTCTTACATCTGTTGAATAAACAATAAGACATCATACAATTGAAATCCTCGACACGAGAAGAACAAAAGAAACAATGGATAATGAGTGCCATGATAAACCAATGACAATGGAAAATGGATGCCATGATAAACATGGCAAGTTCCACTTTGTACTGATACATGGTGCAGGCCATGGAGCTTGGTGTTGGTACAAAATTGTTCATCTTCTACAAAACTCAGGGCATAAGGTGACTGTCTTGGATCTTACAGGGGCAGGCATCAACCCTGTCAATCCTGATTCTATCACATCTTTTGAAGATTATGATGCACCTCTTATGAACTTTCTATCTCAGATATCCAATTCTGAAAAGGTTTGTGACTGAACAACTATTTATGTTCATGTTTGCTACAGGTGGTCAATTGAGCTGTATTGACGATATGGGTATTGCTTTAATTTTATGTATTTGGTCAGGTTGTGCTAGTTGGTCACAGTGCCGGAGGGCTAAGCTTGAGCCATGCAATCCATGTGTTTGGTTATAAGATTGCAGTTGCAGTTTATATTGCTGCTACAATGCTGCCAAGTGGGATTTGTTCAGAGCAAGATCTTCAGCTGGTTTGTTGTACATTGAAACATTCCTATATCTCAATTGTAGCTTATATGCATTTATCTATTTTCTTTAAAGAAACATAGAGACTCGCTTGGTAATCAGGTGATTAATTTCAATATTAACACCACATAGATGAGAACAACAAATTTATTGAGATTTTTATTAAACATTACATGCCCAATTGTGCCCACCTCAAGATTTCTGCATAGTTTCATGTAAACTATGTTTCTAGGCAGAGTTGCTTTGATTATCTCAGTTGGGTAAATTGCACCTCATAGAAATTGATTAGCTTCTTTTTGAGTTGGAATTTCCTCTCATTATTCTAAGTAGTCTGAGAAAATGAATATCATTACATTGCTATTAAGCCAACTTATTGTTCTGGGTATATTCCAGAAATTGAGGTGAACCTGGGAAAACTTAATATTCTGAATAGTAAAACCTAGATGTGGTAGAATGTATGCTAGTGGGCATGAAAGATCTGTCAATTTATGATATTCTGTACACACTAAGCAAGGCAGCAGTTGTTGAGAACACATTTGGTTTTGTTATTTTACAAATCATGTTGAGTGCTTTTCATTTTTAGAAAGTGAAGCTACGGCTTCGTTTCTGTTTACAGTTCTATTTAATTAAAATGTTGAGTATTAACTCCTGAAACTTTTTCTGCAGGGAATTCCAGATTTACTGAAAGTGAGTGAATTCCACCACGGTCTTGGTCCAGAGCATCCTCCAACAACTTTTAAATTCCGCACAGAATTCCAAATAGAAACCCTCTATCAACTCAGCCCTCCTGAGGTTTGAATCAAATTTACATGTCTAAAACATTCTTGTTTGTTTGTCTGAAAAACACAGTAGCCTGTCTTTTTACCCATTGCCTTGTGTATGACTTTTTTAAGTGAAATTACTCATGGGTGTTCAATAACAGGATGCAGCTCTGGCTTCACTCCTCATAAGACCAGCACCATTATTGGCATTCCAAACAGCTAAATTTTATGAAGAGTCGAAAGAATTCATGAAGGTTCCAAGAGTTTATTTGAAAACATTGCAGGACAGAGTAATTTTACTAGAAAAACAGGAGGCCATGATCAAACTGTGGCCTCCTGATATTGTCCTAAGCATGGATACTGATCACAGTCCTTTCTTCTCTTCACCTCTGGAGCTCCATACACACCTACTTCAAATTGCCCACCTTTTCCTGTAGTTCTATATAAGCAAAAATTATGATCAATGTTTGTTACATATTGTATGCAGTATATACCACCCTATTGCTGGTATGTTCCTTTGTTAGATGTATCTAGTAAACCTGAGCAGATGCTGGCTGTGCTACATGGGTTTCCTCAATCTCCTGCATAGTTGGTTACACTTTTTAGTTGGCAATACAGATGGTGAATTAAATAGATAACCGGCCTCTTTGGACTAAGAATAACTACTTAAAGCTGTTTATCTTCAGTATTCTTCAATACAAAAGAAATATTCAGGCTCCTTATTATAACATTGTTTGTTATAAGGTTCATCAGCCAATAATGAGATTATAACTTCAACTATATCAAAGTCCTTCATTTTCTTATCATTTTTTGATGATGCGGGTGCATTGGAAAGGAACTTCACCGTAAAATGAATGGATTGTTTTCATGTTTGCTCAGAGTCAAAATGGGTCACAAACTTCAAAACTTGAGCAAGGCTTTCTGATATTGACAAGACCACAATATCTCTTTTTGGGGGAAGGTATGCTCATAATTGATATTATGTTACCAACAATAAAAGAAAGCAGGTAAAGTGGTATTTTTGTGCATGGCAGGGTTGGCTTTATGTGATTTTTCATGATTCCCTCCCTTAGTGTTTGGCGACTTATGGTGCTTTTGGGGTTACTTTATTTCCATGATCTTGTGCTGATATTCGTATGGCTAAGTACTCACTAAACTCCACAGAATAATGGGATTGAAGATAAAAGTAAAGAATGTTTGAAGTGGTTATTGGCGAAATTAGGTACTTGTGGTTTAAATGATAAATGGTTTGTTTAGGTATCTAGATGAAAACAAGTAGTTGTAACTGCTGTTGGTGGTTTCTACACATTCAGTCTGTGTTGGTTGGTTTGTTATAAATTTTTTGGGTTGTGGTTTTTAATTATTTTGTAGTGTCTTTGTAGTTGTCTTTTAATTTATTTTTTATTTTTCTACAGCTGTTTTTTAGCTATTTTGTAGTGTGTGTAGTTGTCTTTTAGTTATTTTTTGTTACTTTTCTACGGCTGTTTTTGTAGCCATTTCTTGTTTGAATCCAATAAAAAAAAGATATTTTAGTTTTATAATTAATTTTAAAATGTACACTTTTTAGCCAAATTTTACTTGAGGGGTTGAATTGGAAAGGAAAATTGTATTTTTCTAATTTTAATTTGTATTATTAAATAAATTTATATAATTAAGCATAAATTAATCTTGACTAAATCAATTTTATATTGTGAGAATGATAATTGAACAATTAAATGCTATGTCAGGAAATTAAGTGTGAAGGGATGAAGGAACATAGCTCTAGATTTTATGTAAGAGAATATGTCTAATTTAGTACTATATTTTAATGCCTTAGGAATAAAAAGATTCCTCTTTTTCTATACTCTATCTCAAAATTTAAATATGTAACTTGTCATGGATTGAATTTGCAGGGTCAATTGGGGTGGGGGCCCTAGCTCGGTTGGCTAAACCTTTCCTGTCGCAGGAGGTTGGTCACGAGGTCTAGTCTCCACCACCCCTGTGGTACCAGAGGGTGTGACGCGCTAGCATCGCCAGTCATGTTAAAATTTAAAATAAAATAAAAATTGCAAGGTCAATTCTATAGACACAAATTGATCATGTGGCATCTAGATCCAATATAGAAGATTATCCACTTTCATATTCTAATTCACTAAATTATTTTTCTTTATGGTTGAAGCAAGGATTGAGGATAACAATCCTAACACATACATGTGTTACTATCCGATTCCTATAGTCTAAAAAAATAAAAATAAAAATTGCAGGGTCAATTCTATAGACAATAATTGATCATGTGGCATCTAGATCCAATATAGAAGATTATCCACTTTCATATTCTAATTCACTAAATTATTTTTCTTTATGGTTGAAGCAACAATTGAGGATAACAATCCTAACACATACATGTGTTATATGATGATAATATAAGCTTAGATCCCTCTAAATAATCTACAAATTGATTATATGGCATCTAGATCCAATATAGAAGATTATCCACTTTCATATTCTAATTCACTAAATTATTTTTCTTTATGGTTGAAGCAACGATTGAGGATAACAATCCTAACACATACATGTGTTATATAATGATAATATAAGCTTAGATCCCTCTAAATAATCTAATTGAAGTGTTCTTGGAATGATAAGTGAATATTGATTGATGGATGCTTGATTCTCTCTTATACTAAATGAATGGACATTGAATGCCTTTAATTACATGTACATAGTAATAACTAATGCAAAACATATACCAAGTCAAGTCATGGTGGGAAAGAAATGGACAAGAGTCAACCAAAAATTGTATTTCAAATTTAAAAGTTCAAGGTTAGATCCATGGTGTGGGATTGGTCCTACACTTGCAAGATTGAATTAGGATAGTGAAATGGTAAATCTAGTGCAGAGAATGAATGTCCATACATGGAGGATGTAATATATGTAAATTTTATGTGAAAACATGTAGGAATGGATGGGAGCAAGTCGATTGTGTGAGAATGTGTGCAAATGGGGATAAGCAAAAGATTATGGAATGAGTCCAACTTCACACAAGATTACACCATTTGTTCAATATGTAATTGTATTAATCTATTCTCTTAAAATTACCCCAAAAATTGAATGGGAATTGACATAGGTATGCAAACTTTACTATTACATTTTACACCCACTTTGAGGTTCACATGAATTTTAACATGAGTATGTATCTTAAATAATCAATGAGCACTCACAAACATGCATGTAACATAAATATTTAGACACAAAAAAGATATCAAGTCCATATAAAGTGATGAACCCCTCAAAATGATAGCATGCATTTATCCTTCCACACATGTGCTCCATGACAAAATAGAGAAAATATGTTCAATGAGTAGCCATATTCATGTAAGTAACAATAATCATGAATATAAACTAAAATTTACTATTGTTAATCATGGGATGAAGAGGGGGAGAGTAGGAGTAGAAAAAAATCACTTGTATGGAAAGTGGCATAATACTTCACTCTATATAGCAATCATAGGATGACATGCTATAAATTGGGTCCTACCATGTCATATAGTGATGATTCATTTGGACACAACAATGAATCTCTATGTAAGCATTTGCAACTATCTAAAATTTCAATATATGAGTGTTAGTAATAGAATGTTCCCACTTTAATTGATTGCATCCATTAAATACAACAAATTGGAGTGAGAAAAATAACTCATTAAATGTAAATCAAGCTAAGAATTTTTGCATGCAAATCATACAATGTAACAATTATAATAAATGTACTATGTAATAATAAAGTAAAATAAGCATGGTATGCACATATATTGGGTATGATATCTAAGGTGTGTAACATTGTCCCTAGTATAGATAAATGAAGAATGGCAATGCAACCCTCAATGGCCATAAACACCCACATAATACATACAACACTAGGCTAAGCATATACACTTGAAGAGCATGCACAAACATTGGTTTAGTAAGGTGAGTAGAACCGGGTGATAACATACATCAAAATAATGTGGGAAGGTTATGGAGGGGTTAATGAGGTCATGTCACCTTGATGCAATAAATTTACATTCTTTTCCTTGAAAAAAGAGTTTATATGCATGGAGTGTATGGAATGGTATCATAGACCAAGACAAAATGAAGTCTCTACTGTGCATATTTATATTTTCGTGTTGCACTAACTATTCATTGGGATATCAGAGTTAAAATCTTCCTGATTTTAAAATATCAGAGTTAAAGTATCCATGAATTTATTGAAGAAAACCATTAAATTCATGAATATTTTAACTTTGATATCCTTGTTGAAACCCATTTAAAGTCAAAAGGTCAAAACCAAGCTACTAATCTCTCTATTTAGCTCTAGATCAAAACTAAAATATCTAAAATTAAATACATATTTTAGAATGAATAAACCTTACTACAATATCAAAAAATATTTTTTACACAAACAAACGCATTATTACTTAGTCTATCAAACAACAAATATATACATAAAAGTATATAACAAATATCAACCTCACTTATTATCATCAACTACTAAATATAATTCCAAATTTTTAGGGAACGCGTTTCTAATGATAGTTACCCCATTATGAATATCAAGAAAAAGATCAACAATCTTCTTATCATTCTTATCAATAGTATTAGGTTTTTGAGCACTATCCATAATATTAGTATGTGCATTGTTAACATAACCATGAATTTGGTCATATAGTAAAAGGGTCTTCATCATTTTCACAAGAAACTTTGGCATGTGGAGACCCACCATTCCTTTCCTTTAACATAACCATAGAAATTCCTAGTGTGGAATATTTGTTATGCATATTAAATATTTTTTCCTTAAATAATTTGAGGATATAGTAATGGATAAGAATGATGAAGAGGTATGGTTAGCCAAGAAGATGGTAGAAAAATGCTTAGTGAGAGATACATAAATAAATTTATGTTGAAGGATGAAAGGTAGGTATATAATTTTTTATAATATTTATTAGAAATAAATATAAAAATTGTTAAAATAGCATACCAATTCAAGCAGGTGAACTCCAATAATAAGAAAATAGTATTTGAATTCAATATTTGAAGATATGATGGTTTGGGAGAAACATATCCTCCTTATTTATAGGCTTAACTATGTAGATGTTGGCAGATGATCAGTGCTCCCCTCAAGATTCATGACATGGACTAACTGCTTCATGTGGATCCATTTACTCTGGTGGTTGTATCGGGCATTAACAGGTCAACCTTTTGGTGCAACGACAATCATAGGGTCAACAATTGGTATCAGAGCCAAAGGCGTCGGGTTCGAATCGCCTCGAGTAACGTTGAGGGGGAGATTGTTGGAAGATGGTTAGTGCTCCCCTTGGGATTCATGACATGGACTAACCACCTCTCATGGATCTGTTAACTCTGGAAGTTGTATCAGGCATTAACAAGTCGACCTTTTGGTGCAACGATAATTGTAGGGCCAATAGTAGGGACATACCCCTTCATACTAATTAAAAATATTCAAGGTACTAAATAAACATTTAATGTTAAGGTTAAGCATGCCATAAGTGCTTATCCTTATTATAATTAGGATTATATAATATATATTTTTGAATATATGATATTAGGCTCTTAAAATTCTCATATCCTTTAGAAAAAATGTTTCCCTCAACACTTAGCAACTTTGGAATATTTTGTATGAATTGTTCATCATTCCATGGTGTACCTTCAATTAGAAAATTCTCACTTGACTAAAAATTTGAACATGGCTCTTTTTTGCAAATGTTTCACTTGTTTCTCAATGATTTCCTTAGGTTCTAAAATAATCTTGTATTCTTCATCTAGCTTAGGAAATTCTAATTGGATTATAATATTGCATAAAATATGAGGCTCTTTATGAGTGATCATGTTGTCTCCTTGTAATGTGGGCACATTTTCCATCCAACTCATCCTTCTTGTTAAGAATAATCATTGGGAATAAATGGATACTTCTATCAGGATGAATAATGGTTCTTGGAATTGATTCAATGACATTATCACGAGGTGATCCCACAATACTGGTTTACAATTTTTTCCCAAATTGGATATTGAACTAATTTTTTTTAACTAAATCTTCACTTACGTGCACCTATAGTTGCTAAACCATGAGGAATTTGAAGATGATGCAAACTAGTGATTTCTAAAATTTTGTGTGTAGATTCTAAATATATATATATATATTAAAAAAATTGGAATCAAATTGCATTTATTTTTCCATCTCCTTTGAAAACTAGTTTTTAATAGTTAACACCATTTTTACAGAGTGATGTTCACCATAAACAACATAACTTTTTTTCTATGAAGGATAAAATTCTATTTTTTTAAATTTAGCTTTGTAACTATGATATCTAACACATTCATTTAGTTTCATAGTGTTTTATTGAATATTATTTTCTTAATTAAGTTTTGAAATCAAACCAATTATAATTTAGACATAGGTCGATCGTATACAACATAACTATTTTTGTATGTATAAAAAAAATCAATTTTTTTTGATAATCTACTATTTTTCCACATTTGCAAAATAAAGAGCTTGATTTTCGGTGAAAAACTTACATTCACAAGAAATAAAAAATAAATATAATAATCAAATTAAATATATTTAAAATTATAATTTTTGGGAAGCTTATAATAATGAATACATACTTACAAAAATAAATTTTAAATGAATTCATTTGATCCCCCAAAAGGTAAATCAAAAGTGGGTTTTTATCAGCATTTTGATAGGTGTAAAGGAGACCCTGTTATAGGTATGGTTTAAAACTAGCAGGGTTCTATCCAATTGGGATTGATCTAAGGTAGTTTGATCAAACCCTCTTCAATTGGAATCCTTTAAATGGATTTTTTCAAGGCTTAAATCATTATATTTTCTAAAAATATGTGATTTCAATAAAAATCAGGATGTCCCAAAATTTTTAAACCACTATTGTGGGATCACCCCATGATATTTTATCAAGGTTAAAACCTTGGGTTCTTGGCAATCCTCTTGATTGGATTGAAAAATCTCTTGATTTATTGATTAATTTTGAGTTTTTATATCTTGTGTTTCTATAAAATGTACTTGTACCCTTATTATATAAGAACATTTCTTAAAGAATTTCACCATCATATGGGAGCTAATAACTTTTCTTGATGGTGATTGTATCCTCAATTTTTTTTAAAAAAATGTACCTAAAACAAAGGAACAATGGGGTGAAGATGTGGAAAACCAAAATGGAGTGAATATCTAGGACAACCTCATTAGAAAAAGAGATCTCCCAAAGGTAGGATTGACCTTCAACCCTTAGGTGAGTCAACCCTATTAGGGGATCTATTGTTTCCTTTATGCCAAAAAATGATAAATATGTTTGAAATGCACTTTTGGGAGATGAAAATAAAATATTTAATGAACTCAATTATGCCATGTGAAACTTGAAATATAGATTTAAAGGATAACACAAGTAGAAACAATAAATTTTCATAAAATCTGAGAAGGGTAAAATAGTGTGCACTTGATCCAAAATTGTGTTTTGCAGCTTGAAGCAGGATGCATTCACCCTAGGGCGAATGGTTTCCAATAGCCCTTTTTGAGACTTCATAATTTGGATTTGTACCTTTTATCTACACTTTCTTTTTGTACTTATTAACCTTCGCTCCCAATTTTGGACCTATGACAAATCTGCAAGAGAAAATGTTATTTTTGGGTGTATAGGGGTTTTCCTTAGTCAAACCCCAAGTTTGGTAATTAAACCCTGATAAAATGATGTAAATCTAATAAATGAGAGTATGTGCAATCCCTAACCTTAATTTCATCTAAGGTTGTTAAGACCTAACATGAAAAAAAACCCTACTAAATTGCATTAGAGCATGATTCCTATAATGATAAATGATAAAGATTCAATTGGGAAGAAAACCATACACCCCAATGAAATTTGAAATATGACAATACCATGCTTTAGGTAGCTAATAGAATGAAGTAGAAGATGGGATCACTTAGGAACAAGTCATCGAGTTAAAGGAAAATTGGCCAAATGCATCTCCCAAACCTAGAATCCATCATGATCCACCATAGGTATCAACCTTCAACCATGAACAATGCTTGATCAAATCCTTGACAAAATGAGCTTGAAGACCTGCAAATACACACAAAATGTTGCTCCAACACTTCAAATTTTATTTCTTGAATGTTCTCCAAAATTTATCCTTGATCTTTCAAACTTGATCTCTTGTAAAATCTCTCTTCTAGTTTGAAATGGTGAAAAGACTAGGCTTTATAGGCTTCTTCTCTAATTTCTCTAATATTAGATCCCGATAGCCAAAATTTAAAACTTGAATCTAGAACTTTAAAATACAACCAAAAACATGTTTAAATTCTGATTTTGGATTCTAAAGGGGACCCGTTAGCCCAAGGGCGAATGGGTCTTGGCCTAAAAAATATAGGATCAATGTGTTTTGAGGCTTTTAATTAATTAAATGCATTTATTCAATGCATGTTGCAATGTCAGAAATGATAAAAATAGGCCTTGGGATGCATAATAAAGGGATTTAGGGGCCTATTTATGAAGGATAAAATTACATTAATGTAAGGTCATTAAAATAGGTCCAAATTAAGTGTAAAATTGCACTATCACATAGAAAGGAGTATAATTTTCTACACTACATTTAGTCCCCACTTTAGCGACCATATGACACTATGTGCATATGCAAGCTAAAGTATCGAAAGTAAATTATGCTTCGTAAAAGGATACTCATATGGATATTGTAATTCATTTACGAATGGGGAGAATGAAGCCCCCAATGTAGCCATCTACAAAACCACACTGTTAGGAACCACATCCTGCAAAACCAATTCATTATTTATTCAAAAATTGTCAAAATTCTATGAAGAATCAAATTCAAGGGTAGATGTATGCCCCTTGATTTTGCTTGCTTTATAGAGGTGGAATTGGGGTAGAAATCTAAAATAATTAATACTTCTAAAATAAAAAAAATAAAACCTAGATAAACCCTAGGTGAGGATTAGCTTAGATCATGACACGTGTCCTCATCATATGATATGAGACAAAATGATCTAAATATTTAAAAATAACTCATAAATTTAGCTTAAGTGAATAAAGTAAAAGGAGACTTAATAATTAGTTAATGATTAACTAATTAGTTAGGTGATTATCCTATTTACCCTAACACCCTCGTTAAGTAAAATTTAGGAAGAAGCTAAAAAACTAATGATGAATGCAAGAATAGATGAATGGATGGTTCCCAACTATAAGGCTTGATGAGGTGCCCATGTACAAATCAAATATCTCATAATTAGAGAAAAGGGAAAAACACATGAAAGCAAGATCCTCTCCAAAAGAGATAAAAATAAATAAACGAGCTATTAAAAGAAGGAAATAAGGAGGAATCGATATTAGGGATTTGGGGCCAAGGGGAGAGTACAAATTTGATGCCACATTGATGTCAGTGATGGAATATTTTTTATTCACTAGAATATTCATTGATCAAAAAAATTGTTGATATATTTGAAAGGCTAACAAATATTCTATTCCTAGTAAAATATACAATGGAATATTCTATTTGGATGGCGTAAAACCATTGGGCCTAGACATTTTTCATTAACAGTAATAAAAGGTAGGAGTGTGATTTTTGGTGCCATAATGTTTGGGTCAATTGGTTAATTCTTTCCTTCATCAATTATTTTCATGTCATGGGATAGTCTTTGTAGGGTCAGAGAGCACCAATGTCATCTTTTGAGATATGGATCAATGGAGTAAATTTTGGCTTGTCGAAGGATGTCAAAAGTTACATTAGGATGTTGGCATGAGTTTTTGGGTAGAGATAATAGTTTGCAATGGTTTTCCTTGCCACCCTCACTAAAAAAATGACTCTTCTTGCATGTACGACTTTGATAGAGATAGGGTATTTTATGTTCATGACAACAAATCATCCTTTTCTATTTTTTTAAACCTTAGAATTTTTGTAAAAAATAGAAATTTGTAAAATAGTACCATTGATGGAGGAATAATTTTGTAGGGTTTAATGGTAGTTCCCTTTAAACAACATTGTATGGTTGTACAAATCTATATGGTCATATGGAATTTTGTACACAAATTTTTGTACCCTAACTTTTTTCTTTTTTTAATTGTTTGGATTTGAACATTTGGATCCATAGGTTATCTTAGGTTTTTTGGTCATTTTGGACTCAATGATGATGCTCATTTTTCTCCAATATGAGCCACTTTTTATCTCAAGGCTAGATCTCTCAAAAAATGGATAGGAAGTCACAAATTTGGTTCTCTTATACCATGTTGGAGTTGATAGTGAACCCCACATCTCCTAGAAATAACCTAAAACCAAAACACCTATCACATGGAGAGAAAAATCATGATTGTGCTATGTAAAATTGAAAAGAGATTTGATTAAAAAAACATGATGGATTTTGTATTAATTAATCTAAATAGACGATTACAATATACAATAATGAATATTTATAAAATAAAAAAATGAAATGTACAAAAACGCTAGGTGAGGATTAGATTAGATCACGAAAAGTGTCCTCATCCTATACTATGAGACAACATGACTTAATATATAATAAATACTCTTAAGTTTAACTTAAGTGAATAGACTAAGGGGGGGCCTAATAATTGATTAATAATTAATTACCTTTTTTTAATCTATCATATTAGAGGTCACAAGGTGGACTTCCTCCCCTTCAAAATAATTAACTTATAAGACACTTAATCAAACATAATAAAATTAGAAGCCATATTAAAATTCCAAGGGCTACCACTTGAAATTTTAATTAATTTGGAGATTCAAACATGTATCTCCATCTTGAGAACCTTGTGGCCTTTCTATTTAAGCACAACCTTATCGATTTTGATACTATACTTTTCATAAGTCATTAACACTTCTTATAATTAGTTTGTATTTGTTAGGTCATTCTCACGACACTTAAAACTAATCTCAAGAGGCTCAAATGAGTTAAAAAATATTTATAAATACATACAAATTTTAAGATATTTATCAAACTAAGGTTTGGGACCTTGGCTCGATTGGCTGAATAATCTTGTTGCAGGAAAGAGGTCACGAGGTCCAATATCCCTCATCCCCATGGTGGTAGAAGGAATGTCATGCTAGCATCATCAATCACGTGAAAAAGATTTACCAGGCGCATTATATTTTTTTAGGGTGGCTACTCAATTCTTCCAGTGCAAAAGAAGATATTTATCGAACTATGAACATTGATATTTTATACTTAATGTCTAAATTCTAAACCAATCCTCTTCCATTATTTAAAATATATATGTATCTTTTGAATTTAATTTTAAAAAATAGAATTTTAATTGTTTAACTCTTAAATAACTTTAAATAATTACATTTTTATTTAAATTTATTAACTTACATATATGTTTAAATATAATTTCACTTACAATGATATAATTGAAATTTTAATTATTTTTAATTCAATAAATATTTTTACCGTTTACTATCAGCTTATAAGTACATTAAATATTATACTTAATTTGTTTATATATATGTAAGAGAGGGGGAACCAACAACTGCAAGGCCCCAGGTCATGAAAGGTCAAGAGCGGAAAGGCTTCCCTAACTTACCTCAGTTTAAAGGATGGTTAGTATAGAAGGGATGAGAATGATGAAGAATACGTGTCCTTCGATCACTCTATAATCCCAAGAGTTGAAGAGAGACTAGACGAGTCACTTTTTAAGGTCAACTCTATGTCTCAGGCGACTTTCTATCAGAGGAAAAAAGTGCAGTTCTGGGATGACAGCGCAGCGCATTAGCATCTCATAGGTGTGCTAGCGTCCGTACGACCAAAAAACTAGGGATATGAGGTTAAAATTTAAAACGCAAACTAACAGCCTAGTTTAGAAGTTTCTTACACAACATAATGAGATTAAGAAGAATGAGATGTAAATATGTATGTGATAAAAGAAATATATTACCATAAGGGTGATGAATATAATTTCGTAGAACAATCCTCTCGCCAGCTTGCTTCGAGATCTCTCCACCTGCACAAAAAAAAAGGGAGAATGTTGTGGTTATTTAGGGGCCTACCTCAGTCAAACCCCATTTTGGTGTTTCCACCTCCACGGACAACCAAGTTTGCAATGATAGGAATAAAGAGAAAGAAGGGAATACAAGCTACGTAAAACAAAAGACACTACAAATAGTACGTGCTTACTCAACCAAAGACGATAGAGGATATGAGAGGATCTTACCACCTCTATCCAAAGCGCTCAAGGCTTGTGGAGGATAAAATGAGAGGAACTCAAGCCTTTGCTGCACTGGTGTTTGTCCTATGCTCACACTATTGGAGTGATGGAGTGGTAGATTTCTGCAATGGAATGTGAAGTGATGCTACAAAACTTGTGGATGGATGCTCAAATCATGGAGAGATTGTGTAAGCTTGTGAAGAAGATCCACCCAACTTTAAAATGGAAGAAGAGATGAAGAATATGAAGGAAGAGGATGAAAAATGGCCATATTCGGGTCGGCTAGCCAAAGGGAAGAGTTACTCTTTGACTTCCAATTGAAAGTATAACATCTCTATAGACTCCAACCATAAGAATCTGTCAGGGACATAAGTGCACCACGTGGACGTCTACGTGCCACGCGATCGTCCCTAATAGAAACGCCCCCACCGACACACAAAATAGGTGCCAAGTGTGACGTGGACAATGGGCTTACGTGTAATTAAGCCTCTGCCTTAGGTTTTCCAAAGTGTAAGGGGGTAAAATGGAATTTGTGTTGGAGGTGAAAATTCATGCTTATACATTTTTCCTCCACTTTTAGCGAGCATGAGTACTGATGAGTGCTTCGGTAAAGTAGAGTAGTATGAAGCAACAAGGTAAGAAAAGTATATCTGAATCAACAAGGAAGCAAAGCATGGTTTGGAAAACTTGAAAGTATAGGAAAGGGCTTCATAGTTTCATGGAATTATGAAGTTGAAGTGCTTCATAGGCTCACAGTCCTGCAAGAGGGGTATCCTTCAAGAAATCTCACATGAAGGAAACCACGAAGAGAACCTTATAGACCCATGGGCCTATAGGGAAGGTATCCCCCAAGAACTCTCACATGATGGAGACCGAGCAAAGGGGACTCCGAAAATTCAAAGAGGCTAACATGTTTACCCACAAATAGAACACATCAGGAAGCGGTTGCGCAGGCCAGTGAACGGACAGTCACGTAGACCATTGCTAAGTTGTAAGACTTTCAAAGGGATCCCTTGGGAACCCTTCAAAAGGAAGGAAGGTCCACTCAAGGGACACACTGTTTGAAAAATGAAGTCTATTCGGGCTGCCCCTTTGCTAGACGTAAGGATGAAAAGTAGGCCTAGTCAGGCTACCCCTGGACTAGACACGAAGAAGTAAAACTGGTCTAGTCAGGCTGCCCTCGAGCTAGACACAAGGATGTGAAATTGGTCTAGTCGGGCTGCCCTTGGACTAGACACCATATAATTTTGCTGAAATCTTTCGAAGGGGTCCCTTGGGAACCCAACATGAAGAGGAGGGGTCCACTCAAGGGACACATTGTTCAAAAGCTACTGTCTTCTTTCTCGAATCGATTCAACATCAAGGAATCCTTTCGAAATATGTTCACTTCATCAAGGAATTTGAAAGGAAGGAGATGCACCCACGCAAGGGGAAGACTAAGACCGTTCCCGCTTCGGAGGAGGGTTTCCAAGTATTTTATTTATGAACCCATGATGAAGGAAACACGTTCCGTTAGAGTTTCAAGTCGAGAATATAATTCTAATAAAGAAGTGTATGAAGGATTTTCGACGAAAGATTTGTTTGGTAATGAATACATTTTCTAAAGATCATGAAATGTAAAAGCAACATTTTCACACATGAAAGGGACAACTCAAGCAAAGAAAAGATAAAGATAAGGGGAAAGGAAAGGAAAAGAGAACACAAAAAAAGAGCACAAGGGGATCTAGTTTCGTGGGGTCAGATCTACCTTTATTTATATATAGTAGGTAACCACAGTAAGAGGCAAAAGATCATCAATCCCCAACCAGATTAGGAATAATCCATGGAAGACAAAGTAAAAACAAAAATATTGGATCAACATGGAAGGATGCCTAAATGCTCCCGACGCTTCGCATCATCCCCAATTTACCAAAAATAAATCACAAACATGGAAGAATAGAGATACACATAGAAGAAGGTTTACAAAAAAAAAACCATGCCTATTTCCAAGCACCAACAGGGGTGACAAGGGTCATCCAGGCACATATAGCATGATCACAGGGGAAAACGTCATAACATACACACCTAATCTAAAGATCAAGAAGAAGGTATCCCCCTAACACTCATCGACTAAGAGGTCATCAGCTTCCCACTCTAGATCATCATAAGGGGAAGGGTGATGAGCCTACAATGGTGTAATGTTAAGGGGAGGAGATTTCGACCCTTCCACAATAAGGGCTAAGGCAGAGGGACTAGTGAGGTCTTCATCGCTCAGCTCTTGTGGGTTTAAGGTCAACGAATTTGCGAAGATCATTGACAAGGTCATAACTTCATCCACCAAGTTAAACATACACTTGATGGGAGTGCCATGTTTCACCTCAGCAGACAGAGGAGTTTGCACCCAAGGTTCACTGCTAGGCTCACCGAGAGACTCGGGAGTGGTGACAAAATTTGAGGAGGCTGGAATCAGTACTATCACTAGGACAAAACAAGTCAGCACAGGGCCACCTTTCAAAGGAGGTGGGCTCTTCTTATGTACTCCCTTGCTAGAGGGACCATGCTCTACCTTCTTCTTCATCAGAGGAGGTGAAATCCCTACAAACGAAGCAGGGTGGATAAAAGAGGATAAAACCGCAGTGGATACAACCAAAGTATTAACCATATACATGGGTTTTGGGAAAGGTGAGACATTCATAATGGAAGTCAGCAGAGGTTGCTCCATGGAAGGAGTGATAAACACCCACACCCTTCCGAGTGCATGTGCGCTTATAGTGGGAGCCGAAAGAGATTCAAAACTAGTTAGATTAGAGGCAGAAGAGGGGAAAGAAGACATAATAGGAGGTTTCATCTTCTCCTCCTCCTTCTGTGAGGAGGCTTGCTCAACTAGGAGATCCTTTCATCAGTGCTTACGCTCACACGCAAGGCAGTTTCTATGGATCTTGGAATCAGAAGTCAGAACTTGCAAAGGGACGAAAGGATTCTGCTCAACCATGGGAGTGTCCTCCACGACTGTTTCCAATGGAAAGGCAGATTCCTAAAAGGGAGTAGAAGGAGCAGGTTCATAAATGGCGAGAGGAACCGACTCTACCACCTCAAAGGTGGATCCTTTTCTGTTCGATGGAACAAGAAGAGGTCGAGGGGTGAATTCTCTTTGTGAGCCTTTATTTCTGCCATACAGATAGTACCAGGGTCCTGGGGACCCATTTGGTAGATCTGATATCCTGATCTTGGGCCTTCGCCAAGGAGGCATCATCAAACTCAACAAGTAGAACTCTTGTCCATCCAATACTCTTCCCAAGAGAGAGGAGTGGACGAGTCATCCTGAGAGGGAGCGAGCTTCTCCTTTCCCTTTCAGGAGGAGGAGGTAGCTAGCTACTCAACTACAAGAAGGGTCAACTTTGGTTGTCCCTTGCCTCCAACCTTATACTTCACATTGTTCTTATAAATTAGGTTTGTCCTTTGCGGGAGCCGATCGACGAGAGTGGGCCAAAAGTGATCCAATGAGTATCCCCCACAAGATATCACAGGTTGATACCCAATGTAATGCACCACATGCACGGCACCCTCATGGGAAAAATTGAGGCACTTATGGATTACAGAGGCTATCCCATTCATGGAAGCCAGCCAAGGTATGCCTAGCTTCACTCTAAATAGGTCTAACTCGAGAATAACATTGAAGACTGTCACTATATTCCTGGGTCCAACTAGGATGGACAACGTTATCAATCCATAAGGTTTAAGAGAAAGTCCATCATTCGTACGGATGATGGATTTTGTTTTTTCATATTCTTCCCGTAGTAGGCAATTTAAGAGTAATGTCTCCTCTGTTATGGTGTTCACTCTACTCATGGGGTCGACTAAGACCCCTATCACAATTTTACCATTTAGGTGAGTGAGAATATATGATGAAGAAGGTTTGCTATTGGCTGACACATCTTGCAAAGTAAATGTCACATCAGGCGAGCCAGTCACAAGATGAGGAGAGGGAGCAATAGTGACCATGTTAATGTATGCCTCGGGGTAGGAAACAGAATCTGAGGGATCAATAATCATGTTGGTAAAGTGTGATAGAAATAGGTCTATGTATATTTGCAAGTCACTGTTAGCTTTCGCCACTGACTTGTTCATGTTTTGCTTACTTCCATCAAGATGAATAGTATCGTCGATGTGATCTTGTATCTCATGATGCAGGCACATGAAGCATTCAGTATCGTGTCCGTTAACTTGATGGTACAGACAATATGTGTTTTCTTCATACCAATTAGGGTACGGTCCTCTAATTGGTTTAGGAGGTGGCAGGGTAAGGATCTTATCTTTCACCAACTTCTACAAGATGGAAGAATAAGATTTTGATAGCTTTGTAAAATTTTAGTTGCATCTAAGGCAATTGTTATCCATAGCGGCTACTATATTCGCAACACTTTTACCTCTTCCAGAAATCGTTACGATATATCTCCCTTCAAAATGAGAGCATGAGGGAGGACCCCCAGACTGAACCACTGTCTATTGGTATTCCCATAAAGCCACACATAAGTGTGTGAAAGAAAGATACTTCATGAGGGTGAAATTCTCTTGCCAATGTCTCTATAAATTCCCTATGAAGACCTTTTGTACATCAGAGTCGGGTAACGGATACGAGATCTTTGAGAAGAGTGCTTGGTATCGAGCTATAAATTTTGTAACCTTCTCATTGTCCCCTTGTTTGCATTGAACAAGGTCAGAGAAGGTCATTTTCGGCTCGATATTGGCTTGGAACTGTTGCAAGAACTGGTTCACAAGCTGATCGAACATAAAGATGGAATTGTCAAGAAAATAATAGTACCAATCCAATGATGTATCTTTGAGGGATCGAGGAAATAGTTTTTCCATCAATGCATCATGATGGAATAAGTCTGTGCATAAGGCGTTAAAGGGGGACACATGTGTTTGTGGATCCCCTTTACCACTGTATTTCTCGAATTTGGGAATCTCCATCCCTTGTGGGAAAGGAGTGTTTAGGATCGCAACTGACAACGGGTTGTGTCAGAAGAAAGGCTAAAAGATAGGCTGGGGTGAGGCCTTGGATAGGTTCGCTAGTTGATTTTGCATCTTCCCCATATTTTGAAGAAGGGTATTCAGAATAGGGTCATTAGAAGACATAGGACCACTAGAATCATCGCTCGAGCCACCACCAGTGTACCTTCCACCATGACCACCATCAAAGCCACCACTGATTCCATCACCACTAGTGTGACTTCTATCATGACCATCACCAGAGCCACCATGAATGCTGCCACCACTAGTGTGACTTCTGTTGGAGCCACCACCGCTTCCGAAGCCACCACCATGACTTTTTTCAAAACCGCTTTCACCAATTCCAGCCCCACTTTTGAAGTTTCCACCACCAAATCCTCCACCACTAGAGGCGACAGAAGGGGTGAAGTGGAAACCCAAAGGGTTCTTGTTTACTTTGACAGTTTCCAAACTTTCGGAAGTAGCGGGTATACTGACTAAAGGGACCACATCAGCCATATATACAGGTGTAGGAGGCATCAACATCTCTAGCTGCCTCTTACGTTCCTCAAAGAGGCCACCTCATGTCATGCGACTATGGATCGAGGGGGCACATGCTTCAGCCAGGACAAGGAGACTAGCAAAGAGATCTATGCTTGTCTAGTCTTTTTCCACCATGTATCTTATTTCACTAATCACTTTAGTAGCCCTAGCCATCTTCGGGTTTCCTTCTAGGTGATTTTCCAATGCACCTAACCCTTTATCGAGGCTAACAATATATTTGAAAGGGCTACAAATGACCTTATGTTCATCTATAGATGAAGAGGTCGGCAATGCAAGAGGGGTAGGGATGCGATCAATTTTGTCAAGAAACTTAGATTCGCCTCACAATACATGCTTCTGTGCGAATAGGCCAACCATAGAACCATAGAAAAGTCTGGTAGTGAAACTAGAGGAAACCTTCATCTTTTCCATCAGAAGGTCTCATTATCTCATAGACTTTTTCTGACAATATTCCCAGAGGTCGTAGACTAGGTTGTAAAGCTCATAAATTTTCACAACACACAAGGGTGCAACAACCAAGAGGTATAAGAGAGAAGGTTCAAAACATCGACAAATGGGTAGACATTGGTTCACGTCGAGTTCACTAAAAATGTAAGAGAAGGGGACCAACCACTGCAAGGCCCCAAGTCACGAAAGGCCAAGAGCGGAAAGTCTGCCCTAACCTCAATTTAAAGGATGGTTAGGATAGAAGGGATGAGAATGATGAAGACTATGTGTTCTTCGATCACTCTGCAATCCCAAGAGTTGAAGAGAGACTAGATGAGTCATTTTTTAAGGTTAACTCTACATCTCAGGCGAATTTCTGTCAGAGGAAAAAAGCGCGGTTCTAGTATGACAATATGATGCACTAGCATCTCATAGGTGCATTGGCATCCATACGACTAGAAAACTAGAGAGACGAGGTTAAACTTTAAAAGGCAAACTAACAACCTAGTTTAGAAGTTTCTTGAACAACAAAATGAGATTAAGAAGAACGAAATGTAAATACATATGCGATAAAATAAATATATTACCACAAGGGTGAGGAAGACAATTTCATAGAACAATCCTCTCGCCAACTTGCTTCAAGATCTCTCCACCCGCATACAAAAAAAAGGAGAATGTTGGGGCTATTTAGGGGCCTACCTCAGTCAGACCCCGTTTTGGTGTTTCCACTTCCACAGACAACCAAGTTTGCAATGATAGGAATAAAGATAAAGAAGGGAATACAAGCTATGTAAAACAGAAGACACTACAAATAGTACGTGCTTACTCAACCAAAGACGATAGAGGAGATGAGAGGAACTTACCACCTCCATCCAAAACGCTCAAGGCTTGTAGAGGAGAAAATGAGAGGAACTCAAGCCTCTACTGCAATGGTGTTTTTCCTACACTTGCACTATTAGAGTGATGGAATGGTAGATTATTGCAATGGAGTGTGAAGTGTTGCTACAAAGCTTGTGGATGGATGCTCAAAGCATGGAGAGATTGTGTAAGCTTGTGAATAAGATCTTCCCAACTTTAAAATGGAAGAAGAGATGAAGAATATGAAGGAAGAGGATGAAAAATGGCCATATTTGGGTCGGCCAGTCAAAGGGAGGTGTTACTCTTCGACTTCCAATCGAAAGTGTAACGTCTCTGCAGACTCCACCCGCAGGAATCTGCCAAGGACGTAAGCGTTCCACACGGATGTTTGCGTGCCGCGTGGGCGTCCTCGACAGAAACGCCCCCACCGACATATAAAACAGGCGCCAAGTGTGATGTGGACAGTGGAATTAAGTGGAATTAAGCCTTCACCTTAGGTTTTCTTAAGTGCAAGGGGATAAAAGGGAATTTGCGTTGGGGGTGAAAATTCATGCTTATACAATATATATATATATATATGTTTTGATAAAAGGAATTAAAGCCTATATATATTATATAGTAGAAAGAGAATTACAGATTACAAATGTCAACCCTGTCTTGAGCATTACAAAATGGCATGTTATTGTTGACCCTACTTGCAAATTTGTAGGTCTGATAACTACACAATACACCTCTTTTGCAAATATGTAGTTAAAAATAATAGATATGAACATTACATGCCATTAGTATCAGACATAATTTGTATCAATAAAATTTGAAAGGAGAAAAAACCCTAGTTCACCATTTTGCCGATATACAAATTCATCAAAATGTGCAGATCAGAGCCTTTTAAAAATAAAAAGTCAAAACCCTACTCCTACATACGCTTAATGTCCACTGAATTTTCATCTTGAACTTCAAGACCCTCAGCCATTTGCACCCCATGAGCAAGTAATTCATTCTCTTAATTAGACTCCCTTCCAGTTTGCACTCCACGAACAATTTGCACACGAGCAGTGAAGCCATAACTTACAATATTTTCCCTCTCTGGAGCATTATGCATAGGCACTCCATCAACACGATCCTCCACAAGTACAGGGGAGTTCTCCCTTTGCTGCAAACCTACTTGAAAGCCATTGAGAGGCGGATGATGAACATGGGCCACGTGAAGAAAATAAATGGCATAAATTTTTTCCTTAATGTCTATTTCCATTGCCATGCAAATCCTCATGCAATTATTCTGCAAAGCCCTTAAAAAGATGTTATCATTCATGTACTGAAAATAAAATTTAATTGCATCATACACTTCCTCAAAGCCATTGCACTTCTTAATAAATTATCTGGGAAAAAGGCCACCAATGTACCCTTCCCCAGTGAAAATGTTATACTTTTGAGCAACACCTAAGATGGCATTATTATCCAGAAATTGAGGTTTCACAAACTTTTCTACAATGTCCTCTAATTCTCCTAGAGACTGAACTAAATCCATATAATTCGACATAAACACAGATAACACCTGAGAAGGGAACAAAATCCTTCTTTCCCTCGGACTTGTGACTTCTATTCCAAGCATCGTGTGTACACAGTCTTCTACTCTCAGAAATGTGAACTTGAAGATAACCTCCAGGCAGTCATGTGAAAGATATTCCTCAAACAATCTTTCCCATGGATGCACATTCATACTAATGCAGAGGTTCCATGGATGAAATTCCATCTTGCAATTTGGAAGCACCCACTACTTAGACAAGCGTCACCCTCTGAGAACACCACGAAACACTATAGAAATCTCTGTCACTATTGCTTCGACCTACTCTGAACAATGTGATTTCATTTACTGCACAAGACTGCCACAACGACTTTAAACTTATTGATATTCAGAGCTTTTGCCATTTTTAAGCCATGTAGTAGCGCTTGTGATTCTGCCATGTTGTTTGTTCCAACAATTAAATGAATGACAAGTTTACATCTTTTATTAAATTATTTGTTAATTAGAATTTGTGCTTACAAATTAATTTAAAGGATATATAGGCATGAATATACTTACATGCACATTTTTTATTTTCACAAACTGTAAAATAGTCTCATTTGCTCTATTCTATTGAGAATTCTATTCTGATTGTATTATGGTATGATTCGCTTTTTCTACTTTTTTAAAGTAGATTACATAGACCTTAGAGATGATAGAAATATTAGTTAGTTGAATAATCAAAGAGTATCTCTGGTGTGTTGAGGAAGACCTTAATATTTATATATGCTTCTTCATTTTCAATTTCAGATAAGAAAATGTCGATTTAAAAAAAAATCAAATGATTTAATTGAAATATTATTTTATCAAATAATAATTTATATTTTATTTTTAAAAATTATATTTATTAAAGTTTTGTTATATTAAAAAGAAAGATGTTAAAATATAGTATTTTTTTATCTCAAAGATTAGAGAAGATATAAATTTTTTTATATATATATATCATTGTAATCTATGATTAATTTCTAGTATAAAACACAAATTTATGGTATTTCTAGATAAAAAGAAAAGAATACTTAAGACATTGAGATTTCTTTTAAATAATTATGGTGACATCTAATTTATATCATTAACACAATAGTTTATTCGTGTCCTTTTACTATATGACCTTTAAATTTGTAGAGATTTGGTATGGTCTACGAATACCCATAATTGTTATAGAATTAAAATTCAATATCTTTATAAGAAGATAGATAACTTGAATCTATAATTGGTATTGCTTGGGAACCTACTTTAATTGGACTTCTATTTTATTTATTTCAAACTTATTACAATTAATTGAAATCTATATGTGTGATAATTTGGCCTAGTTTACTTTGTGCTAAACCTTATTACAATTAATTGAAATCTATATGTGTGATAATTTGGCCTAATTTACTTCGTGCTAAGTAAACATGATTCCTTAAAGTTGTAAAAGCTATGAGATTATTATTGTATATGTACAATTCTTATATGTGGAATATTTTTAAGAAAAATAATTCACTATATTATAAAAGGGAAGTAGAATAATACATGTCTCAACATAAAAGAGGAGTTAATAGAAAATTAAATAAAATATGTAAAAAATAGAAGAAGATTTTATAGAATATTAATTTGAATTAAAGAAAAAGAAAAACACAAAAACTAAATTAAAAATTAACTTGATCTCCTTAAATTTCTAAGATTACATTATTATAAGATATATAGAAAGTTTCTAAGAAAATTAGAGAAATATATTATAGTTGGATTTAGTCTATTAAAAGAGATAAAAATCAAGACTTGGACATCGTAGAGATAGTTTAAATATTATACTTTCTAACAAAAATATACTAGAGTTTGGACTCTTATACAATTGCACTAGTATTTGAGTAGGGATAGGATAAATTTGAAGTTAAAGGAATGTTTAAAGTAGACTTAAGGTGGATTTGGAAACATGGTGAAGATAGTAGGTCAAATAAATATGTTTAATGAGTCCTACAAAATACTACTAGAATAGATACAAAAGTGAATTCTCAAGAGGGAGGATAAATTATGAGGTAGGTAATTTTTAGCTCTATACTATTACAATACAAATGTCTAGGTTTTATAGGGATGATTGTATTAATATAAATTTTATACCAAGTAATTTTGAGAGTAATATAAAATATTATTTTTTCTTGGGTCCTTTGACATATTATCATATTTTTGACAAAGCAGAGGTCATTACACATGTAAAATAACATAGATATGTCTAAAACAAATCAAGAGATACTAGTTTTAGGGAACTTGTATCAGATTTATGATACACATTATAAAGGTTCCTTAAAGTTGATTTTTTGATATATTTTAAATACTTTTATTTAAGAAATCTATGTTAGTTTATTATATTTATCATTTTTCAAGCTTCTTTTTCTCTCATAGATATATGTGTAAATATATTTATATATATGCAAGCATACACACATGCATACAAATTTAAATATATAATAATATATTTCTAACTTTCCATACTTGTTATATATATACACATATACATATATATGCATATGTATATATGTATAGATATGTTTATATATTTTGGTAGAAATTTCTTTTTGGGGGATTAACCCATTCTAGTAAATTTTAGTAGAAAATATTATATATCCTCCTATCAATAAAGTGAAAAGATAACATATCATTTGTTTGATTCATAGCTCCATGTTGTTGTAATATAACAAGAACAGAAACCTTTAGCTAGTTCATGTATTCTCTTGACTTTTTATTAGGAGGATAGATTATGATTCAGTTTAAAAAATATCTTAGAATATTCTAGATTTCACAACACCAAAACCGCTCTAAATGGAAGTAGGCACACACTTAGTATATTATTGTTTTGTAATACATTAGTTATGAAGACTTTACCAATCACACCTATGTCCTATTTTTTATCCATATTAAAAATGAATCTCATTGTTTCTTGATAAAATAAATTCTACATAAAATTGAAAACCATTAGCTTACTCGACATCTTCCTCCTCAACACATTGACAAGATATTGAGAGAACAGTCTCAAGCACCAAAAGATCATGAGCATACCTACTACCCAAAATATTGTGAACTATAATAATTGAAATAGGGATTTTCATGATAGGTTAACTAATATAGAATAGACTCCTTAGCTACTTTAATCCATCCTCTTCCTTACATTCACAATTTTTGATACAACTGTTTTTTGGAACTTGTTCCAAATTTTAAATAGTTGTTTTATTTCCATTAACATATATTTGAATGAGAACATTTTATCTTTTCAAACTCATTGTATGCTAGGATATCATATGGTAAATATCTCATGGGTATTGAAACTTATCCCTTGAAACGGTGCTCAATTCTAAACACATCTTTATGAAATCTGATTGATAAGACACTAGTCCTTCTTATGATTTCAAATGATAATATATTCCATCTGGTCAATTTTGTGGTTTCCAATGAGTCATACGTGAATTATAGTGTTCTCTTCTAGGCTAAAAGGAGGATAATATAATAAAAAAAAAAATTGAGTTTCCAATTGGTGATCATTTTATTTCACATAATATTGATTAATATGAGTAAATCATCCTCAATGTCAATTACTAGGATGTTATTTTATGCATATAATTTGATCCCTACATGCAATACACCCATATTTTCTTGATTACTAGATCTAGTGATAAATTTTTAATAGTTATCAAATGATTGTCTTGGCATCATTATGGTTTATATACATTGCTCCAACTATCCACACATTCCCTCTCAAAGTGGCATAAAAAAAAATTAATTGAATAATGGGAGGATGTTTCTATTTAGCATGTTTCCTTCATTGTAGTTCCCTAACTCTTCTTAGATGAATATCCTAGGGAATTTTTGAGTTTAGGACATTTATTAAAAATGGTTTTATCCCACTATGAGAGAATTAGATTGGAAACATTTCATTTTGATTTATGTAAAAATATACGCTTATTTGATAATTTTTTTAGCTCTTTTATAGATAGTCATTGTTTGTGGAATATTATAATATTCCTTTAATTTATATTTTTTTACACAACAATTGAGGGGATAACATCCCATAAATTGGTCCACATGGATTATTTTTATAGACAAGGTCGTTCATCGAATAAAATGAGAAGATTGATATGAAGGGAACTCAATCAACCCACTTTATTGTAGAGACATTTCAATCATTTTTAGTTTGACATTTATTTTACAGCTAAGCATAAAGTGTAGTGGAATGATGCTTCAATTCCAAATAACTATTATATCACCCATTAGTATTCTTTTATACAATTTTTTCCAAGTGAAGGATCCTATTTTTGAAAGGATATTTAACCCCCAACATTGTTTGATAGACCAACAATTATTAGATGGTGCAAATCCAAGGATTCAGTAGCCCATATTGATAGAGTATATTCTTATTTTCTCCACTCTATATTATATAACACTTTATTTAATAATTTATGACTTTATGATTCTCGAGTTCCTCTCCAATTTTCCTTGTTAGGTTTTTTAGAATGGGTGCTATACTAAAATCCTTTTAAGTCTAATATGGGAAATTAGGATGATCTTCTATTAATTGATCTACCTATCTTCCCATATATCCTCTACGTTTTCATTTCATTTATTAATATTTGGAAAAAATGTGAATGGAGGGAGGGTATCCAATTCATAAACTTGATCAAAAATTTAATTTTTATCATTATTAACTACCCAATATGGGTGATTGGTTATAAGTAGGTGACACTAAATCATGAAATTAAATACTTGGAATTTTCTAGGTGGATTAAAAATTTATGATTATTTTTATGTATCCATGGAGTCAAAATATGTTCTTTTTATTATTTAGTTTAACAAAGTCTCCATATTAACATACATCTTCCAAATCAATTTCACTCCCACAACCATAATTTATTTTGTTAGAGAGCGGATGCTATCTCACCCTTTATCTTTGGTATTTTGAATAGTATTCCATTGAATGAGGGATTCATTTAATCTCGATTGATCTTTCCCAAAGAAAATAATGTGTTATCCCATCCAACTTCATTATCACCTTCTTCATTAGCTACAAACATAATATCATTTAAATTGGAATTACTAAGATCACAACTTTTAACACCAATAGTTTACCAAATAGGGGAGCATTTTCCCTTTTCATGATTCTAATTTTTTCCTATAAGAACTAGTGGTGTCCTCCCATATAGGTTTCTTCTTATAATTCCATTGAATAAAGATACACTTAGATAATCTCTTTGAATTTCACTTATATTGAAACCAATATGGTCTATGATCTATCTTTGAACGAATTTTATATTGTGAAAGAATGAGATACTATATTTATGGTTGTTTATGATTTTACCCAAATCTGAAATGTAATGATCCAAGGTGCCTTTTATTAATTTAAATTCATCCATGTAGCATTCTTCATAGAGAATTATGTCATCTAGAAATTATGTGAGTGGTGAAATATTTCTCACAATCTTCATGCCACACTAAATCCATTGATTTTATTTTATATTAATCATTCTTACAAGAGCCTCAACCATCAATAAATATAAAAATAAAGATAATAGATCGAATTTTGGTGCAAAAATTTTAATTCCTCAAAATAGATGAATGATACCCTATTGACCAAAACAAAGAATCATGCTGTAGAAATACAATTGACAATAAAATATAGCCAAGCTTGTCCAAAACTAAACTTTTCAAAAAAAAATCGTTAAAAAGAGAAAAAAAATTATATCATATTCTTTATTGATATTGATCTTTATAATTAAATATATCAAGTTTCCACAATACATCTTGTTGTTGGAGAAATTTTTGGATTTGATTGTGTCATTGTTTATTTCATCAAAATTTTGAATCACACCATGTGATCCATCATCAAGATGAAAGAGACTTGAAGGAGAAGGAAATGAATACAATTGAATGAATGGAATTATGTGTAATAATAAATCCATTTGTTAGAGTTCTTGCAAGAGTGAAGCTACTTTTTTTCTATGATATAAACTTTTAGAGGATGGATTTGAGAAAACTAGCAATGAATTTTGATATGAATTTGTAAATTGTGTTGCATAAGTAGATGAGGTAGTAGTCAAAAATGGTATCACAATTTAATTTATTTGGGATGAGGGTAATGTTCATGGTGTTGGTGTCTTTGATAATATTCTTAGATTTTTTAAAATCTTCCACCACACTGAATAAATCCTTACCTGTGATGTCCCAAAGATTTTAATAGAAACATTTCATAAACTCATCTAGAATAGGTACCTTGTTTGGGTGAATTTTGAATGTTGCAGTCTTAGCTTCCTTAATTTTAATGGATGATGTAAGGGTTGAAAAATATTCAACTAAGAATATAATTGGTATTTATTAAGAAACATTGATGAGTTTATATTTTTTACAACTCCTCAAGAGCCAATTATTTGAATTTAATAGCCATTGGTTGTATGTAATCCATCTGATTTACAGTAGTTGTGGTGAAGGGGATTCCTAACCCTCAATCAGAAACTCACACACAAAAAATTGATACAAAAATTTGTATCATACTTAATATTCATTATTCAAATATGCATCAATGTTTTACAACTTCATTGAAATCAGATTCCATATGGTTTGCAGCCATATAGGCTAATGAAAAACCAATACATAATAGATTTAAATCTGCAACATGACAAAAAACAACATCAAAAATAAGTTGTGAATTCTCCTCTCTCAAATCAACTCCCTAGACTATGAAACAAGTTCTTCAATTTGCATTCTTCAACAATCCACTTTGTTTCTCTTCAACTATGAACATCTTCATCAATTTTTTGCTGATATACACCATTAAACCTAAAATAAAACACTTCCCATCTCCTCTCCAATAAGATGTTACCTCCTCTTTTCCTTCACGAAAAATATGTCCAAAAAATCATCAACTCCAAAAATTATCAAATCACCTTCCAATCAGGCATCCATTGCCTCAATTTATTACAACCTCTATCTCCCATGCCAACCTAGGAAGAATGCATTGAAAATGAATTGAAAAATATTAAATTATCAACCAAATATAAAAAATCAAAACCATTCCCAAAAATTAGCAACAAATTAGATTCCACTCCTAGCAAATAGGCTTGATCTTAGAAAATTTGCAGTCAACAACATGCATGGGGCACCTAGATGTTGGAAGATGAATTAATCTGAGAGGGGGGGTGAATCAAAGTAATGCACAATTTTTCAAACTTTTAACTTCATGAGAAAATTAAACAATGACCTTGAGACAACTTTATGAAACCTCTTAACTTGCAAAGTGAACTCTAATACATCAAAAAACTTTTAGCAGAATGATAGATTGATAAAAGACTTACATAACAATGCCAAAGCATGATATTGATTTTCATGTAAACTTGATTGAACAATTCCTTTTAATGCTTTATTTCTACAAGACTTCATGTATATTTTGAACACTTTTATAACATAATGAAATGTATAGTCAAGTATCAGAGAATTGCATGAATTGTATTGACAAATGACATAATGAAAAGAATTAACACTTAAGCACATGGGCTGAAACACAAATGCACAGATTTCACCAAATAACACATTATTTTCCTGAGTGGAAAAACCCTCTTGGGGTATAAAAATCCACTCGTAGATTGATATTTTTATTCATTCAAAAGAGCACCAACTTTGTTACAATGGTGGAGCACCAACTCAACACCAAAAATTATGAAGTACCAACCTCAATAGGAGCACCAACCCCTTTTAACATATCACAATTATAACATCCTATCAAAACCCTAGAAGTACAGATTTTGCAACTCTAGAATTACAATAGAAAACTATGAAAATCCTCATTAAGAACATTGAAGAATGTTGTATGACAACATTTTCAAGAAATGTAATAATCTAAGAATCACAACAAAGATTTTCAATGTAATATCTTTTGTATCAAATTTCTGAAAACATCATATTCCTCTTTTCACATCACACACCAAAAAATATGCCTAAAAACCATCTTTTAAAGACCCTTAAAATAATAATCTCTAGATGCAGTTTATATAACTGTCAAAGCAACTCGGGTTAGGTTTCGAATGAGAAACCCTACATAATCTCTCTTAACAAAAACTTTATTAAACCCTTAACAACAACTATGTATCATATTGCCTTTCAAGATAAGATTCTAGAAATCCTAATGGGTTTTTAAACCACAAAAAATAATACTTAACTTCTTAAGATGCCCGAACAAAATAATCCAACATATATTTTTTAATCCAAACCACAAAAACACACAGAGTTTTCAATACTTGGTCATGGTGGAAATAACTGAATGAAGAAGAAAAAAAACATGATGACATGTCAAGGAGTTCATAACGACCCAACTGGAAAGATGCCTTTGAATCTCCTCTGACTAAATTCATACGAGCTCTTAGCCATTGATAGTTATCAAACCAAAAAACCATTCTTACTGCCATTTACTCAAACCAAAATTCTAGTAAAACTATCCACGCTCTCTGCTATATTCTCTTAGTGTCGACTATGTGAAAACACCAAAAAACTAGCAAGTTACCATGCACTCCATGGTGGTAGAAATTAGGGTTTCAAACCCTATGATTAACACTTTGAAATTTCCTCTTTACTTTTTTTCTCTACTACTTTCGAGAACTTTGAAGTTTTTCATAATGATTTGAGATCCATAAATGATGTTAATCATTATTTGAAATTTGTGACACTATGAAACACATAATCATTTTAAAATCCATGAGAGCCGACAACATGATGATACAACCAATTGCCATTGTCCACGTGAGCTA
The DNA here is from genome assembly GCA_007115665.2 of Sequoiadendron giganteum. Taxonomy (NCBI): domain Eukaryota; kingdom Viridiplantae; phylum Streptophyta; class Pinopsida; order Cupressales; family Cupressaceae; genus Sequoiadendron; species Sequoiadendron giganteum. Next base: position 133,724,433 of record CM021104.1, read on the forward strand.
TGAAAACCTTTTGGTTGTCCAAGTCATCATCGCATAATATGTAGGTTTCACTGCCAAAGACTTATTTAGAACAAGAGTCAAAAACAAATGACCGATAGGAAATAAATATCAGCACTTCAATAAAGATTTAAGGAAACCCGATATGCCTTGTAAGAAAGATCACATTCAGATCTTTAATCACTTTTAAATTCTGACAAGGTGTTATGTAAAATGGTGAATTATAGTGGTCAAAAACAATATGACTTTATTCAAAGTCACTTACCAATGCAGTAAGGCCCGATACAAAATCACTTTAGACATTGTAATATTTAGCCCAAAGATAATTATCATATGCAAAATATGAGGGCTAAGCCAAAGGAAACAAATATTCACCTATATGAATAAAACAAGATGTATAAGAATGTGTGCTAGAAGACTTCACACAAGGTGAAGCACAAAAAGATCTCATATCTGAATATCAACAATACCTTCATTTGTATATGCCTTATCAATTTCATGTAAGTACCAACCAATATCACTAAACCAACTTGAGTGTCAAATACAACATGATTGTGAACCCCAATCCTAGACCTGCACAAACATGATAAACACACACATTATTAGATTGAGATGCAAGTAAGAACAAGGATTCCCAATGAAATCCATCTACAATATTCAAAATAGGAAATGAATGAAGAACAAAACAAGCAACCAAGTTAAATCCTAATTCAAAATATGAAAATACTTGATCCCATGGAGGATTTGGTACCAATTATGTGTAGAAATTAGCCCTTTCCCAACTCCTTAGTAAGCTTGATGATTTGATGGAGATTGATCCACTTTGTTGATGAAGAATAAGATGATTTCTTGATAAAACCTTCAATAACCTAGCTATGGTGATGGAAAATGCTCAAGAAAATGGATGAAGTTGCTCTAATGCAAAGATAATAACTTTGCAATCAAACTATGTATTATGAATGAGATGAAGAGTCTCTCATTTATAGATTTCAAACTGGAAGTGTTAGAACCAAAATTTTCATAAATTTTTTTTGTGGTCTTTTATCTATTTGAACCCATTATTTTCCTATCTTTTTCATGAAAAATCATTTTTCCCCATCCATAATGGTAGAACTTCCTTTTACCGTTATACCGCGGCCATGATTGTTCACTTTTCATAGTTTTCATCATTTATTTCTTTACCGTGACCTCTCACAAAGCAGCTTGTGGTTTGGCGGTTAAGAGTAGCCATATTACACCCTTACCGCCACACCGCAGAGGAAAAAAGCATAACCTGTGGTTGCACAGTGTATAAGAAGATAACTGCTATACCGTGGAGGGTCGACAAAGAGCTTGTGGTAGAGCGATGGAAAGTCAGAGAAGATGTTACTACGATACCGCTCAAGGGAGAAATGAGGCCCATGGTAGAGTAATGGGAAGAGAAGACCATGATAGACAAACCACCATACCACGTGAAGATGAATTGGAGGCCATGGTAGGATGGTAGATAGTGAAGATGGTAGTTAGGAAAAGCCACTGCAATACCGTGGGGAGGCGACGGAGAGGCCGAGGTAACGCAGTAAGGAGAGCAAGGCAAAGGCAGGTCACTGCTACATTGTAGGAAGATGAGATGTGATGCGCAGTAGAGTGATAGATGGTGGAGCAATGTGAAGTGTTATCTTGGTACTACAACGGTGAAAATGGTGGCACGTTGTAGCGCAGTAAAGTGGTTGTTTCTATTGCAATAGTTATGATGGTTATTTTCAAAATGTGAAGTGACACAACTCTTTCCCTCTCGTAAAAATATGAACAGTCAGAAACCAAAGGGCGTGAGAAAGATTTTTTGAGGATATAAAAGGAAGAGTTCGATGCAGAATAGGGGCTAGAAGTTAGAACAATTAGAAAATAGCATAAAATAAAATAGGGGATGCATATAATGCACAAAATTTCTTGAAGCACAACAATGGAGATAATGTTTTTTAATGGGTGAAGTCCTTTCTTGGTGTTCATTTGTTGTGATGTAATGATTCATATTTTTATCCGGTTGTCTCCAACTTGAGATATTTTAATCATTTAAATCAATATATTAAGTATATTTTTGATTTGTCAAAATGTATTTGTGTGATTTAATTAATTGGTGTCTGCAAGTCGGATTTAAATTATTTTGAATAAGACACAGTGATTTAAGGATTTCTTTTGGATAATTAAAGAAGAACCTAGTAAGGAAATATTCTAGCATAATTTATTCAAGTCATAAATTTGGTGAAATTTTATGCCATTCATAGAATCTCATTTTCAAAGTGCTTAGCAACTAGAGTTAAGTCAGAAAGGGAAACACATATTATTCTTAATTTTTGACTTCATTGTCCATGTGGATAGAAGGTACTGATTTGTCACAGCCCAAAAGATAAATTTCATCAAAAACAACATATATAAATACTTTCATTTTATGCAGTAGGAGTAGTTATGATTTTATCTCTCCACTTCCAATTTCCATTGTGGATAGATTTCTCAAGTAGGAAACATAGTCCAAATCTGCATCATTTACATAGGTACACCCACCTATGTTTAGCAGAGCCTAAAGAGTAGAAGGTCCAATCAAATTGATTAGCCTTGTATGTTAGCCAAAGACATTGTGAGAGCTCGACAACCTCTCGTTGTTCAAACCTACATTTTTGAGTCCTAATAGTTTGGCGACTCTGTTGGGGAGAAGCTTCAAAAAATTTGGTTCCAGCCTTTCCATTTATAGAGTCAAAAAAAATTCATAGTTGTAGTGAGGAGATTCCGCTAGGGAAAGTCAAAAATAGTTTCAAAAGAATAATTTTCCTACTTTTGTAAAGGTAGGTGGCGACTCTATTTAAAATTGATAGATAATGCATAGACATTGTGGAATAAGTGATAATTTTCCAATTTCCTTGTGAAGATGTCAAAAGAAGTAAGAAGGCAACAGACAATAAGAGAGTTGAAAGAATTGAAACAACAAATGCTATAATGGAAATGATAAATACTACAATTGAACCAACAATTGCTGCAATTGGGAGTCAAATGTGTTCCAAATGCATCACAAAATAGGCTAGCCTATAGTGAGAATGAATACAAAAATTCCAGTAGACCTTGGACAACGCAAGTGCCACATGATGAAACTAGGAATTCTGGCAATGGACGTAATATATATTATGCACAATAGAACATTCATTCATTGCAACCATCAAAACAAGTAAATTCTTATCCTGATACCAAGCCCCTCATCAGAATGTGCAGAGAAATTTCATCCTCCAAGGGAATGTAAATCAAAACTTGTAGTAAAATGTATATCAAAATCAAGAATTTGAGGAAGAAGAGGAAACATGTGCAAGTCAAGAATTCAATGATGATATTTTAATTTTAAATGAAGATAAATTTGTTGAGGATCAATCTTCCACCTTGGGAGATGATTGCAGAATTAATGATGTTATTGGGGACACACCATCTGGAGAATACATCAATAATGATGCAGATGATATAGAGGGGCAGCCATGTATGCACTTTCATAAAATTGGCAATAATGCATTAGAAGTTGAAACAAAAGAAGATACCATGCCCTCCAATAGTGAAGATATAGATATTCTCTCCTATATAAAAATTATGGCAGTGCATATTATGAGGGATCCATTGAATACTCAAATTGTGAAGATGAACCTGTGGATTTTGATCTACAACAAGGTGATTCTTGCAGCTCTTATAGAGATCAAGAAGTGGGAGAAATATTTGGAGATCTAGAAGAAACATGTTCACTCAACAGTGAGCAGGTTTCAGATTTGTTAACTCTTGAATACCAGATATGTGCACACAAGGATGATTCTAAAGTTTTGTGTTCGGCCTATATTTGCTTTGACAGTGAAAGTACTACATGTAGAATTTCATATAATTCCATGTGCATTTCTCAAAGTGATGAAGAAACCTTTGAAGCTGATCAAGAATTTGTATTTGTCCAAGAAGAGGTATGTGAATTGAAAATTTTTTGCCTACAAGAGAAAGATATTGGTTTGCATATCATTGATGATGAGTGTTCATCATTGATTGATTCAAATATGTATAAGGATGATTGTATGGATCAAAAATATGTGTCATTACCAACTGGTGGTAGGGAAGAGATGGAAAGTATTTCTAATTTGATTGTCTTAGAAGATGTGGATGAGATAGAATTTTTTGACTCCCAGAAGAAGCATTCAAATTTTCAAGTCCCAGTACAATTGTAAGATCATTTAGCAATACATAATAATGAGCAAGATAATCAATGTTCCATTTGATGTGGATACACTTTGTATGATGAAGGTGACAAAGATATATCATATGATAATAGGAATTATGAATTGTAGAGTGGTGAAAGGAACATGAGTCAGGTTGAACACAATGATTTTCTGAAAGTTTTCAATGAAAATACATGTAGCAAGGCAGATGGAATGAACATTTTCAAGAGGAACCCAATGAACTCAAATTAGAATAGAGTTTATGACAGAGGGAAGTATAGGTCCTTCTTTTCAATGGCCTTGGGCCATCTTTTATGGTTTAAATTTTAGACCATAACAGATGAAGTGGATTAAGGATTGCCAGTGCATGGACAAATCTTTACAAACCTCTTTAAATATTCTTTTTCCATGCACAGTAGTTTAGGAATTTACAAGGGGCTAGGACTTGCCAGTACATGGACAATCCCAAAGTTCCCTCATTGAAAACAGTGTTTTTTTTCCATGTACAACAGTGTAGGGTCACTTCCATGCTCCTTTTTCCATCTTCCATTTTTCATCTCCTTCATTTTTCAAATCCCTTGGTGTTTTGAGCTTCTCTCCCAGTGATATTCTAGATTCTTGCAGTGATTGGTAAATCACTCATCCCCAACAAGAGCCGTTGTTAGAACCAAAATTTTCATACAAAATTTTTAAGGTCTTTTATCTATTTGAAGCCATTATTTTCCTATCTTTTTCATGAAAAATCATTTTTCCCCCATCCATAATGGTAGAACTACCTTTTACTGTTATACTGTGGCCATGATTGTTCACTTTTCATAGTTTTCATCATTTACCGATTTACGACAACCTCTCGCAAAGAAGCTTGCGGTATGGCAGTTAAGAGCGGCCATATTACACCCTTACCATCGCATCGTGGAGGAACAAAGCATGACCTATGGTTGTGTGGTGTATAAGAAGATAACCTCTATACCATGGAGGGTCGACAAAGAGCCCACAATAGAGTGGTGGAAAGTCAGAGAAGATGTTTTCGTTATACCACTCAAGGAAGAAATGAGGCTCGCGGTAGAGCGGTAGGAAGAGAAGACCGTGACAGACAAACTGCCATGCTGCATGAAGATGAAGTAGAGCCCATGGTAGCACGGTAGAAAATGGAGATGGTAGTCAGGAAAAGCCACCGTGGCACCGTGGGGAGGCGACGGAGAGGCTGAGGTAATGCGGTAAGGAGAGCAAGGCAAAGGAAAGTCACCGGTACACCACGGGAAGATGAGATGTGGTGCGCGGTAGAGCGGTAGACGGTGGAGCAACATGAAGTGTTACCTTGGTACTGTAGTGGTTAAAATAATGGTGCACAGTAGCATGGTAAAGTGGTTTTTTCTGCTTCGACAATTATGATGGTTATTTTAAAAATGTAAAATGACACGACTCTTTGCCTCTCATAAAAATATGAATAGTCAGAAACCAAAGGGTGCGGAAAATATTTTCTGAGGATATAAAAGGAAGAGTTCGATGTAGAATAGGGGTTAGAAGTTAGAATAGTTAGAAAATAGCATAAAATGAAACAGGGAATGCATATAATGTACAAACCTTCTTGAAGCACAACAATGGAGATAATGTATTTTAACAGGTGAAGTCATTTCTTGGTGTTCAATTGTTGTGATGTAATGATTCATATTTTTATCTGGTTGTCTCCAACTTGAGATCTTTTAATCGTTTAAATTAGTATATCAAGTATATTTATGATTTGTCAAAATGTATTCTTATTTTGTGTGATTTAATTAATTGGTGTCTACAAGTCAAATTTAAATTATTTTGAATAAGTCGTAGTGATTTAAGGATTTCTTTTGGATAATTAAAAAAGAACTTGGTAAGGAAATATTCCAACACAATTTATGCAAGTCATAAATTTGGTGAAATTTTATGCCAATCATAGAATCTCATTTTCAAAGTGCTTAGCAACTAGAGTTAATCCTGAAAGGGAAAAACATATTATTCTTAATTTTTGTCTCCATTGCTCATGTGGATAGAAGGCACTGATCTGTCATAACCCAGAAGATAAATTTCATCAAAAACAACATATATAAATACTTTCATTTTATGTAGTAGGAGTAGTTGTTATAATTTTATCTCTCCACTTCCAATTGGCATTGTGGATAGATTGCTCAAGCAGGAAACATAGTTCAAATCTGCATCATTTACATAGGTACACTCACCTAGGTTTGGCAGAGCCTAAAGAGTAGAAGGTCCAATCACATTTATTAGCCTTGTACGCTGGCTAAAGATGTCGTGAGAGCTCAACAACCTCTCGTGGTTCAAACTTGTATTTTTGAGTCCTAACAGGAAAAATGAGCATGACTTGAGCAATGTGGGATCATTCAACATCCAATGGCAAAGTGCCACTTGTCAAGATGTGAATGGGTGAAGGTTGTGCACATTTTGATAAAAGTGTCAATAAATGATATTAGGTAGAATTTGAATTTAGTGAAATGACTTGTTGGAGAGGGAAGAAAATGGAGTTATGGCCACTTGGCTCAAGGAAAAAGGCCTTGTAAGGTGAAATAAATGCCTTGTTGGAAGGACTAAGTCCACTTGGATTTGAATTTGAATTTGAGGGAATATTCCCCTTTTATGCCATGTTGAGAGAAAATAGAGATTTAATAAACGAATTTAATCTATTTTCATGTGCAAGTGGTAAAAGCTAGAGGATGGGACATGATTTAAGATTAATTAATGTAATGAGGAATTAGGAGATGTGACAATTTAGACTTAAATTTATGAATTGATTTAAATCAAATTGAGAGGAAGGGTTTAATTAATTAAATATTTTGATTTATTTAACTAAAGGGGATAATGTTAGATTAAATCAAATAAGGTTTAATTTATTCAATTTAATCAGAGGACTTTAGAGTTTTCATTAACTAAAGTGAACTATTTAATTAAATAGAGATACATAGTTAATTAAATTAAACTGATTAATTTAATCAACAGAGGAGAAAGACTTAATTAGATAAATAATAATTTATTTAATTATTGGATGAAGAGTGATGATAAGTTGAGAGTATGATTTAGCATGAAATGATGTTAGTAGTCAAGATCAAGTGTGTCGGTCAATTTCCCATGTCTACATTTTTCCCCTCTTTGAAGCAATGCACTTGTTGTACTGGTTCAAAGAATAAACTGTTGTGATCAAAGTTCAAAATTTCTCAATTTTTTTGAATGCCCCACTATTGCCCCAATGGAAGGATTGTGCTGATATGTTGTCCCCTCAAGAGATCGGATGATTTTTTTAAATTTTTGGATGATCTCGTGAAAAAAGAGGACAAAGTGCCTGACAGGTTGAAAAGTGCCCCAAGATGCCAAAAAAATGAATTAAAACACTAAAAAAGATACAACATGGCCCTCAATTGGGAAAAAATGGGATCAGGGGACCAAAACCCTAACTGGATGGTCAAATTAGGTCAAAAAAACCCTAATTTGCAAGCTTAAATAGACCCTGAGGGGTCACTTTCAATTCATTTGCACACTTAGCCTTTAGAAATTTTTGCACTTTGAGCTCTGAGTTTTGATCGAGATGGTGCAATGACAGCTCCCCAGGCACGTGTCAGAGAGGGTACGAGTGCACTAGTGGCCAGCCGATGTAGGACCTGTGGTATGTACCCCTATCTCGACTTTTTTTTTTTGTTTTTCATGCATTTAATAGGGTCTAAGTCAACTATAGGTCAAGCAACACTATATAGCACTATTACAAATGTTCAATTAACGTCGTTTAGAACTTTATAACTTTACAAACTATTCTGCATTTGCAAACAATGCTATATTTGTTGTTTCAAATGCGAAAAGATGACGTGGGAGGCAGAATTTTTACAAGGCTTGACACGATGGTTTCCCTTGTGTAGGAGGACCTCAATATACTTCATTTGAGGGAGCACAGATGTCCAGTGCTGCAGAGACTATAGGGTATGCATGTATTCCTTTAGGAGCAACTTGGTATTCTCGGCCTTTGGTTCATTGTGTACGTTCATCCTGTTCGTACCCACTTGGGGATGATGACAGCTTTGGTGGAGCGATGGCACAATGAGACCTCCTCTTTCCATCTTCCCACCAACGAGGCTACTATTACACTCAAGGATTTCTAGTGCATCCTACGACTGCCTATCCATGGAACGAGATTCATTTATGATCTATATACCAGTAGGGATGCCTATTACGATGTGATGGGTCTCGATGAGATTTACTTTTCCAAGGGACAGATAGACTTGGAGAGGTATCGAGGCATAGTGCCCACCTATAGATTTATTTTTTCCGCTATTATATCAAGTCTTGTGGCACTAGATCAGTGAGGTCGATACTTTAGTCTGGGTTGGGGGCTAGCTTGGGAGTGGATGGTCATCGACAGGGAGTGCTTTTCTTGGGGACCAGTGATGTTGGCCTCACTATACAAGGACCTGCATGATTTTTCATATCTTGACAGAAGGGCCATCAGGGTCGGGGTCACTCTATTGCACATCTGGGCATGAGAGAGGATTTTAGTGCTCCATCCGTAGGTTACTCCAATTGTTTTGGATATAGACAATCATGTTGTTTGGCGGTATGGGGGAGCCTAGATTCATTTTACTCATACAGGTACAGGAGGCATCGCCCATTGTTGATGGGTTCTTAATGAGATGCGAGAGTTTGTTTGGAGGCCCTGGATGGGTATAGGCCCATGGTATGATGATCATGAGCAACTATTCTTTTCTCAGTAGGATAGATGGATGCAGGGCTGAGAGCACATTATGATAGAGTGATTTCTTCCAAATAGGGTGGCCCGCCAGTTTGGTGATGTTTAGGATAGGCCAAACAATCAATACGTGGCGATCTTCACCCATTCCACTCAAGAGACAATATTGGGCTAGTCTGTCCCAGCACCTAAGGCAATATCCTCATTCAAACAATTAGTGGCCAGGCCTTGGGCATATGATCAAGGGCCAACAAATGCAAGGGTTACTCAAGCCTATTGGGATTGGTTCAGGCCTCCTTTGAGATTGATAGTTTTGGGTACGGTTCTCCCACAACAAAAGTAGAGAGGAAGGTCAGCTGGCAAGGGTAGGGGATGGGGTGGCAGAGGGGATGGTGATTAGGATGGGGATGGAGATAAAGGAGGAGGTGGACCACCTCCTCATCAGACACCACCTAGAGATCAGGCACAACGTACACTGCCACAAGTAGAGATTCATGAGATCCTTGCACAGGATGATCAGCCCAGAGATGGGGACAGAGATAGACATGGACAAAGAGGTCCCACACCAGCAACCACAAGGGAAACCTAATCATAGAGATACCTTGATCCAACAGTTACAGGTTCAGGTTAAGATATTGACTATGGAGAGAGATCAAGCCAGACAATAGATTTTAACAGTTACTGCTGAGAGGGATCAAGAGATAGGTTGGCAGAAGTAGCTAGAAATTACAACCTTATTATCCCAAGGTTGGACAATTTCCTTGAGGGCATACTGAGAGGTGGTGAGGGAGGTCAAGTACTACCGACAACATTATAGGCAGGCAGTGCCACTAGCCGGTTGTGTGCCAGATTTTTCTCAATAGATAGGGATGAGGCCTCTTGAGGACTATGGTGAGAGACCAGAGGGGGAGGAGCAAAGTTAGTCAATCTAGTCTTTGATCATGGGTAGTTATCCATTTTTTGATTCATGGGATTCAATGATTATGTATTGATGATGGATGGTAATTATTTCTATTATGCCTTTAATGATACATGTAATGTAAATGAGATGAATGTAATGCAATTATTTCTTAAGATACTTAGAATAAAAAATCTATATTATTCCTCATAACTTAAGATGATGATAATGTGAGATGATATGATGTGGTATGGTCTATATGATATAATATGTATTTATGCTAATGATTTTGTGGATGTAGGGTGGATGCATTAGCGATGTTATGATTAACTGTCATGGTACCATGTTAGTATGGAAAGAAGATAGAAGAAAAGAGATCCAACAAATCATTAAATGTCAATGATTTGCTCACTAGGAGTTGGGATTTTCAAAGGGACAATTACTTTATGTTTGATAACACACATAAGTATGATGCATCAAGGTATAAAGAACCAGGATGTCGTTGTACCTAGTGTGATGTAATTTGACTTGACAATCAGATAGGAGTATTCCTATTCACACTTAGCATACAAAACCTTATTCAGAATTTAGTTCAGATCCTCTAAACATCTTGGACCAAAACATAGAAAAGCAAGCCTTCCTATGTGGTCAACAAGACACCTAAAACACCCCTACAAACCAAACAAAGTATGCATGAATAAGTTATTTTACAAGAGTATCCAAAAATCATAGCAGACAAAAAGATAATGATCATTGCCCCATTTATTTCTCTCTAAACCTTTTTTTTTTTAGGAATCGTTGAGAGATCATTGGAATGGGCACAAAATAAGATAAGTCAAAAAGACCAGATAAAGTAAAAAAACAAGCTAATGTTCTTCATACCGCTAGCCAATACTAAACTATATTGGGATACCTGATGTTGATGTCCATCATGGGAAGGATGCATCTGAGGACATGTTTTGATCAAGGTTTTGATGAGATTGATTGGATGATAAGCTATTGATACTCCGAGTTGATCAACTTTCTTGCTTACTGACCTAGACTTGAGACTTTGACAATTAGGTGTTCACTATTGAACCTGTTAGACTTGCTTCTGACTGACTTACCAAAGGATGAAGATGACGATTGATTTATTATGAATGGTGATTATTGCGGGTGAAAGCGAGATGAGATGAGTGCACCATTTTGGGTTTTTTGGATGCTTTTCTTTTTAATGTTTTTGAATATGTTTTGAGGTTGTTTTGATTTTCAAATTTTTCAATGTTTTTGGATTTTTGAGATTTTATGACCAAGAAAATAATTTAAAGACCTATCCCAAGGGTCTCGGGAGCTAATCAAAAAATTAGCTTTGCCTACATTATACATGCAGAGACCACGTAGTTCGACTAACGACAGACTTGACTCAATGATGAGAAAGATGGGCAAACAGATTGCCAGATTGCAACGGATGTCTAAAGGACTAACCTAGGGTGTCTCGGGGGATGATCAAAGATCGAAATTTCCTACGTTCAAGCTTAAAGATGACGTAGTTTGGACAAGATGATGCCACTTTTTGATTTTTTTAATTTTTGACATGTTTTAGATTTTGACTAATTTTTTGAATGTTTTTGAGTTTTTGATGGATTTCAGGGAAGATCATGAGAATATACACGAATCTGATCCAATGTAGGTATAGGAACATGCCCCTAGCATAATGTGATAGAATAATTTGATATAGGTAGGACAAATTGAACTTAGGAATATGCCAAGTAGTACTATGGTGGAACATGATATGAGCATAAGATCAAGCTATGGTACGGATGAGAATGGATGATGGAAGGATAAATGGATTGCGATGGATAAGTGAGTATGCGGAAGATCCTGGTGGATGGAGGGTGCTTTATTTACACTTGGTGCCTATTTTCTAGGATTTCACGAAGGTACTTGTCCAAAGTGCCACCGAAGTGGTTTTCACTAGAGGACGATTTTTTTCTCTTTACTGTTTTTGATCCTTTTTCTGATTTTTTTTTATTATTTTTGCATTTTTTGATTTTTTTGTTGTCACCAAGATGCCTGTTTGTCAAGTTTTCATCAGGGTGACCATTTTTTTAGAACATTTTTTGATTTTTTGTTCTATACCTCACAATATTTTAGGCATAAAACTTTCTGAGATGGGAGTTGTTCATGGGCTCCTGCAAAGGCTCCCCTTCAGGTTTTGACAACTGACATGCCCTTGATTTATAGCTCATCATGATGATGAAAGGTCCCAACTAGTTGGGCTCAAATTTCCCTTTTCTTTCTGGGTTTGGCACATTCTTTTGGTTCTCTTTCAACACAATTTCACCAATTTGGAAGGTCCGCCCCCTAATCTTCTTGTTATAACTTTACTTGGGTCGGTTTTGATACACCTATAGATAATTTAGTGTGTCCATACGTTGTTCATCCAGTAAGTGCAGCTCATTCATTCGTGTTACCTTGTATTCTTCATCTGTGATGAGGTTTTGAAGTGATATTTTTAGGGATGGGAGCTCGATCTCAATGGGTAGGATGACTTCTAATCCATAGACTAGGGAGAATGGGGCAACACCTATTGGTGTGCAGATACTAGTATGATAGGCCCATAAGGCGGGATTTAGCTGCATATGCCAGTCATGACCAACATCATTGACTGTCTTCTTAAGGATTTTTAAGATGGTTTTGTTGGTAGCTTCTGCTTGGCCATTGCCTTGGGGATAGTACAGAGTGGAAAAGTGATGTTGGATTTTGAAGTTTTCACATAAATCACGAACATCCTGGTTTTTGAAGGGTGTCCCGTTATCTGAGATAATGGCTTGGGGGACACCATATTAGCAAATGAGGTAGTTCGGGATGAACTTGGATATCTTTTTTCTAGTTATGTAGGTCATGGGAATTTATTTGACCCACTTTGTAAAGTATTGCATGGCAGTGATGATGAATTTGTGGCCTTTGGATGAGGTAGCTGTGATTTTTCTGAAGAGATCGAGCCCCCACTATGAAAAGGGCCAAGGTATGAAAATAGGGTGAAGCTCTTGAGTTGGTGCATGGATGAGGTCCCCATGCTACTGACATTGCAAACATCTTCTGAAAAAATCATGTGCATCCCACTCCATTGTGGGCTAGTAGTATCCAGTTCAAAACAACTTCTTATCCAAGGTCATACCACTCGATTGTGATCCACAAATTTTTTTGTGTACCTCAATTAATGCAGTTAGGATTCCTCGATGTTCAAGCAACGCAACAGGGTTCCTTCAATGCTCCTACGATAAAGGGTTTATCCTAGGATGAAAAAATGGGTTGACTTCTTGATGATGGCTCATTTAAGGTTTGGGGTTATATCAACGGGAAAGACTCCTATTCTTAAGTACGTGTAAATGTCATGATACCAAGGATCACCGGGACCAACGAGTTCACACACAAATTCAGACTCTGATACCTCGAATGATAGTACAAGAAGCTGCTCTACTAAGAATTCTTGCTTTATGACGTTGCATGATATTTCCAAGAGCAATCCAATTATTGCCATTGTGTCAGTTGCTCTGTTGTTTTCTCTAGGTAGTTGTTCAAATGCAATATCAATGAATGACTCTTTGAGGCTCTCGACCAACTTCTTGTATGGAGTTAGTTTGTTATCCTTTGTATGATATTCATCATTTACCTAATTGATTATGATCTAAGAGTCCCCATATACCTTTACAACCATGATTTGTCATTGTAATGCAATCCTTAGACCAATGATGAGAGCCTCATACTCTGCTATGTTATTCATGCATGGAAATGACAATTTGTAAGATTTGGGTATGTAGTCTCCTTGGGGAGTTATGAAGAAAATTCCTACCCCTAATCCGTTTTGTCTGTAAGATCCATCAAAATACATCTTCCAGTGGTCTGCAACACTTAGGTTGAATATTGATTTATTTAGGAATTCTTAAATGAGTGGGTTCTCTACATAAATAGGAGCCTATGCTAGTTGATCTGCAATTACTTGTCCCTTTATAGACTTGCGCTCTACATATTCAATGTCATGTTATGTTTGTATCATGACCCAGTTGGTTGTCTATCTTGTGAGAGTAGCTTTAGAGATTAGGTACTTAAGAGGATCTATCTTCGCAATTAGCTTGATTTGGTAAGAAAACATGTAGTGTCTGAATTTTTGTACTGCAAATAAAAATGCTAGACAAGATTTCTTGATAGGAGTATAGTTTAGCTCGTGTCCCACCATAGTTCTGCTGCTATAGTATACTGCTCTCTCTCTTCCATTTTCATCGTGTTGAGCTAATAGAGCATCGAGAGCTGCCATGATTACTGAAATGTATAGAATCAATGGTTTTCCTAGAGTAGGTGGCATTAACACTGGTGGCATAAATAGATATTCTTTGATTTTAATAAAAACCCGATCACACTTGTCATCCCACTTGTATGTTACTCCCTCGTGGAGTAGATGAGAGTATGGGATCTGTTTATCCACAGCTATGTTATGAATCTACGGATGGATTAGAGCTTGACTTGTAGACCTCTCAGTTGTTTTAGTGTCCTTGGTGCTTCTATGTCAAGGATCACCTTGAATTTTAGCGGGATCACTTCTTTTCCTCTCGTTGATACTATATATCCTAGGGGTTTGCCTGATTTCACCCCAAAGATGCATTTCTTGGGGTTAAGTCTAACCTTGTATTTCTCCAATCTATCAAAGATGGCACTTAGAGCTGCTATGTGATCCTATATTTTCTTTGACTTGGCCAATATATCATCCAGATAATCTTCCACAATTTTGTGAATTATGTCATGAAAAATTAGTGTCATGGCCCTTTTATATGTTTCTTCCACATTATTTAGCCCAAATGGAATCATGTAATGCTGGTTTTCCTTTGCTATCATAATCTAGTTGTACCCTGAGAATCCATCCATCAGTGATAGCATCTCATGTTCATCCATCATGTCCACTATCATATCGATGTTGGGTAGTGGAAATTCATCCTTAGGACACACTTTGTTTAGGTCTCTGAAATCGGTGCAGATATAGATGCCCTCATTTGGTTTTGAAACTAGCACAAGATTTGACACCCATTTCGGATAATCAATTGGGCATATAAGGTCGGTATCCAAGAGCTTTTGCAATTCCACCTTGACTAGCAAGGCTACCTGAGGGTGCATCTTTCTCAACTTCTGTCTTATTGGCTTTGCCCTTGGGTAGATAGCTAAATGATGAACCATGAATTCTTGATCAAGACCCGACATGTTGGCATAAGTCCACGTGAAGTTCAACTTTCTTTCTCTTAGGAATTCCGCAAAGAGTTCTTATTCTTCTATGAGAAGTGATTCAGCATAAAAAGTGATGTGTGGTAGCTCTTCCATGCCTAGGTTAATAGGATTGCATTTTTCTGCTAGGACTGATAATTTCTCTTGATGAAGTGTAGTGAGGGGGAGATTGAATTCTTCATCCTTCGGTGCCTCAGAGAGGTTTTCACTGTTGGATGTGTCCTTTATTTTTACTATTCTATGATTACAGAGTGTCACAGTGTGGTTTTCACTCAACGACCCTGAGCTTATTCTCGTTCTTTTGATTTTGTCACTGAAGGACTCAATTGTCTCCCCATAATAGGCCTATGTGTCCATTGTGATGTTGAATCCAACTTTATGATCTCTGCATGGTATTGTATCCCTTAGTCCCATGAATTATGAGAGTACCTCATCATTTTAGAATTTTTCTAGAACTGGTGGTCCTTGTTGGTCGTAGTCGATGAGTTCGGGGTAAACTAGGTTTATTTTGTGAGTTTGGAAGTCTGAATCAATGGATGAGGTACTAATCATGAATAAGGAGGATTCTATAAAAAGTGTGGGTAATCCAGTCATGGTATCCTCCTCATCACTACTACTACAGATGTCAGTTATGTCAAAGGTGAAATTATCCAGGGGTAGACTTGTGGATACTGGTAATCATATGGCAGCTACCGATAATTGAGGGGGAGTCCTGACTATGTTAATTGGGGGACCTTGACCACATATGGTTATACTCGAAGGGGTACATCTAAGGCCAAGATTCCTCATACGCCTTTCAAGAATAATTGGTTCCAATCGGCCATCATTGTTCTTTCCAAGACTTCCATTTCTATTATATCCCATCCCAAGCATCATTTATAGTCCTTTGCTTCTTTCATCCATAGGAATTTTTGGCATGGGACTTTCATCTTGGTATAGTGAGCTTGAAGTGTCTCTGTCATCCACAGTCTCCCGACTTAGATCTCCCCAAAATTGGAATCTAGAGGGGTCTACTATGAAAGTGTGGATAGGTATTTCAACTAGTTGGGGTTCCCCATGTGACCTAGGAGATTGTGGTAACTCTCGTACAACAAAAAAAAAAACTTCATTCTGTAATCTCGACACCCATTGTCTTGGATCATGAGCTTGATGTCAGATATATTGGGGATTGAGGGTATCTCTATTGTAGAAGTTGAGGCGAGGCTAGATGGATCCACATAGGGAGTGGAGGGTCCTTCATCATTTTTTGGTACTTGGAAAACTTTGTAGAAATTGGCCTCCAGATTCTTGCAATAGGTGAAAGGTTCAAGATCACCTTGAATTGTAATCTCTTTATTTTGGTATGAGAATTTTACACATTGGTGAAATTTTGAGGTAATTGCCTTCATCCCATGGATCCATGGGCATCCCAAGAGGATATTGTAGGGTAAATCAAGGTCGAGGACCTAACATGTGGTTTCCATAGTAGCTAGACCTACTTGGATGGGGAGTTTGATAGTGTCCTGAGACACTCTTTCCTAGTCATCATATGCTCTGATGGTAATACCTTTATCTTTGTCAATGGAATCTTTAGAGAGTCCAAGATTCTTTGAGTTTTATTGAACAAATATTGAGTCTTGCACCTCCATCCACTAAGATCCTTTTGACCTTTTTCTTGTCAATCAGGACCTCAAGGTGTAATGCACGATTGTGAGATGGTTGGGCTGGGAAATCCTGATTGGAGAAGGTGAGAAGATTTGGAGTGATGATATTACTAACCATAGCTTGAAATTGCTATGTATCCAGGTTGGGAGAGATGGTAGATGAAGCTAATGCTTGCTCAATTATTTCGCTATAGGTAGTTGAGATTTTCAATAACTCCATGAAGAATATCTAAGTAGGGCTTCTCTTTAATTGGTCAAGGACGTTGTAACCACTAGGAATGGATTTTGAGGTGGAGGTCTTAGATGGTTTTGATGCCCCAGAAATAGTGACCTTGCCACTGTGTGTGGTGACTCCACAATCAATGTTGGCTGCTTTGATATTGACAACAATGACCCATTCATCCATGGATGCAACAATATTATCATATATATGGTTTGTATTGGCATACTTTTGTTTCCCTTTATTGTTTCCTTGGTTTTTTCCTTGGTTGTTTGCTTGATTATTTCCTTGATTGTTATTGGGCATCAAATTCTTGTATATTTTGAGATCTTGATTTCCAGCAGGTTGCTCGACATTTATGATTTTATCCTCAATGAGATCTTGGATGATGTTTTTCAATCTCATGTAATTTATGATCGTATGCCCTTTGATTTTATGAAAATCGCAAAGGAGATTTTCATTGTACCAAGGGGGTTTTGTCATGGGTTTTGCATACTGCTCAGAAGTGGAGATTTTGGTGAGGTTCTCTTTACCCAACTTATTCATTATAGATTTGATTGACTCCCCAAGGGTTGTGAACTTCCGCTTGGGAGGGTACTTGTTTCGGGGAGGTGGTCCCCCTTCATTGTTTAGGTTATTGATTTGATTGTTCGAAGGTGGTTGTTGTTGTGCTACCATATTAGTTTGTGCATTTTTACGGTTTTTATTTTGTGGTTGATGATGGATTTGAATATTTTTCTTGGTAGCATTGATGACAACCTTAGTATCAACCACTCCATTGTTTGTGACATTTTTGGTCTTTATACATTTGTGAGGTTTATCATTATAACTTGTGGATGGGCTGTTATCCTATTGTGCAAGAAACATAGATACACCTACTTATGTAGTGAGGGCTCTTTCGATATTGAGTGCCTTTGGGATTAATTGATCATATGTTTTAATGCATTTCATTTTTAGACAGAACACCAAGTCTTCATCCATATTTGCTATGATAGTGCAAACATGTTGCTCTTTTGGCATGGTCCACTTGCTCTAGTTGGCCTTGGATCACCATCTTTGCAAGAAGGAGGAAAATATCTCTCCTTTCCCCTGTTTGAGTGCTGACAGTTCCTCCAAACTAAAATCTATACCCATGTTGAATGCATAGTTTTTGAGGAATGCGTCGACAAGTTCTTGGAATGTTATGATGCATGTGGGTAGATGAGAGAACCATTCCATGGCGATACCAGTCATGCTTTGAGGAAATAGCCACATTAGGTACGTGTCATCATATGCAACTTCCATGCAATGCACTTGAAACTCCCTGAAATGTTTTTTAGGGTTTCCCATACCATTATATTTGTTGAATTTAGGAATTTCAAATCCCTTCGAGAATGGTACCATTGTAAGACTCCTATCAAAAGGATAGGGGCACAAATTGCCTAGTGTTTTGGTTGTTTTTCCTGACTCTAGGTCCAACACTTGTTGCGAGAGCAATTTGATCTGTGTTGTTGCATCATTTTGTGGATCAAGAGGTGGGATGAATGTGTTTTGAGGCGTTTACGGTGTTTGATTGATGAGTGGGTTATTGGTGGGGGTTTTCTGCAAAATTTGTTGTGTGTTTAAGGCCTACTGATATGCCTGCATTTGTACCAACAACACCTTTTGTTGGTCCTTTTGTTGTTATTCCAACAAAGCGTGTTGTTGGTCCTGCTGTTGTTGTTCCCACAAAGCTTGTTATTGGTCTAGCTACTGTTGTGCCAACAAAGCTTGTTTTTGGTCTAGCTACTATTGTGCCAACAAAGCTTGTTGTTTAGCTTGTTGTTGTGCTGAAAAATCTTACAAGGCTTGTTGGTATGCCTGTTGATGGATTGCTTATAGTTGTGCATGGTACTGTGTGTGCGCCTGATGAGCCAAGTGTTGGGCTTGAGCTTGAGCTTGTGCCTATTGGGTTGCTTGTGTCACTTGTGAAGCTTATGTGGCTTTTGAGTGGCTTGTTGGGTGGCTAAATTCACTTGCGCTTGCTGAGAAGCCAGTTGTGCAGGTTGTTGGTTTTGTTGAAGTACCCTTTGGTGGGTAGATTTTTGAACTACCTAAATCATGGTGATGAATAAATTTGTCATGTTAGCTTTTGGTGGAATTGGCAATGGATTGGGAATGGTGTTAACTGTTGTGATGAGTGGAAGGGTCATGTTGGTAATCAGATTTTGGGTTGTGGATGGTGTAATTGAGATGCTTGGTCCTTGGGAAACCATGCTTTCAGATATTTGGGGAATGGTGGATGTGTTGACCATTGTGGTTGTTTGAATGTTTGCCATCTTGTTGTGATACTAATGGAAAAATGAAGGGGTTTGATTTGATTCTTAGATTGCTTTGGGTTGGTAGATTGGTGGTGAGTAGGGGGGAAGGCCCAACCAAATAGGTGATATAAATGTCAGAGGTAATGGATGGAATGGTGGTGTGTTCCCTTGGAAAAGTGATGATGAGGAAGGATCAATGACTCCCCCTGTCCTAAATAACCCACCCTCTCCTTGCGAAATCATGGGGAGATAAGTATGTATATTCAATAGATAGATTAGTGTTGCATGAAATGAGGATGAGTTTGCATGATTATGGAAAGTAAGTGGAACATATGGGTGTAATTAATTTATCGGGATGGAGTTATCCGGTGTGGTGTTGATATTTATTTCTCTGTTGTTTACAAGGTGATTCTTTTGGATTTCATGAAGCATGGCGCTTCCCTTGTTAACAACTGGTGGGATTGAAGCGATTGTTGATATGATTTGGGGAATATCCTGAGTGATGTTTGGGAGTGATATTGGGGGTATGCTCACAAGAGGCCTTTCCATATTGGTACTCATGTCAAAGTCAGAAGGGAGTTTGGCCCCTTCTTTCATCAACACACGTATATATAGAGAGGGATTAATTTTCAACATGGCGTTGATGATTCTATGATTCTCAAGATTCTGAACCATTTCAGCTATTTCCTCTTGCATCATTCCCAAGTTATTTTCTATGATGTCCTCTAAATGACCCTCCTCTTGAGGGTTTTTTGATGGCAGAGAGGAGTTTTTTGGAGGGTTGTTTGATCCCACAAGGTTTATTTTGGGATTCATTTGACTTAGCTCACTTGAAGTTGATGTTTCCTTAGTGATTTTCATGTTCCTCTTGTGTTGTGATCTTGTTTGAACCATAAAATAGAGATCGTTTGATCTTAATCCTAGGCACAAAAGGAGAAGAAATAGGAAATTATAAGGATAAAAAGTGATGATGGGGATGAGATAAATGGAAGATGGATGATGTGGATGAATGAAACTCTTGAAGATCCTTGGGGGAGATGCTAAACTTTTTAGGGCTTGAATTGATTTGATTTTGATTTAAGGATAGTTTGACTAAGTGTGTTACGTCAAACAAGATGATAATGAACTTGTAAACCCTAGGAAGTTGTGTTATCCTAGAGAAAACTTGTACAAGAGAATGATTTTACTAAGTTTGCTAAGTCAATCAAAGTGATTTTGAGCTTGTAAGCCTTAGGAAGTTGTGTTATCCTAGAGGTAAATTTTCTCAAGAGGATTGATAATTTTACTAAGTGTATTAAGTCAAACAAGGTGATGTTTATTTTGCCTATAAGTTTAGCATGAATGTTGTTTTAAAAGTGTTCAAGAGTTTTTTGGTGAAATGGGATTTGATTTTGATGGTTGAGAGATGGGTGAGAGTGATTGATTTTGATCCTAGACTTGACCTAGGCAAAACTCCTTCTTATAGGACCTCGGTTTTGAAGAACATGCCATACTTCCTAAGTGAGAAAAGATTTTTTTTGAAAAAGATTGGTATGTTGTTGACAATAAAACTCATACAAGTTATGGTTTTTATTTGAAGATTTCTTGTAGAAGTTGTAAACCAATCTTTCTCTCACTTCAAGAAGCCTTTCAAGATGCTCCACATGAGCTTTTGGGCTAATCTTTTTGAACCTCGCTTTTCAGATTTTTATTTTATGGGAAATATTTTGAGAGAGCACATGTGTGAGGTCCAAGTGTCCTTATATTTTTTTAATGATTTTTTTTACCAAAAATAATTTCTTAATTCTAATTTCAAACTAAATGTCTATGCCTCAATTCTTTTTCATTCCACAAGGTCCATTATGTGAAAATCAAGGTTTTCAAGAGCATAGTTTCCTAGGTTGACTTTAGTGAAAACAAATGATGATTAAACCCAAGTACTTAGAAACATCTAAGGATAGAATCCCTAGGGAAAACAATAGCACTTAGGTTTGTCAAAATATATTTGTTTCCTCCAAAGGGTGTTAAATTTTGAAGCTTTTCATGAATGTTTCTTTTCAAATGTTTTGAGACCCAAGAAATGTATTTTTTGATTCCAAGAACATGTACACTCCTAGGATGAAGAGACAATATCTTGTTGGGTTCCCACTTGAATACATCCAGTTGCACATATTCAATGTGGATGATTAGATGCTTGACCACACAAGCTTCCCTCTACAACACACACTTCTCGGGTCAGCCAAGCATTAGTACCCATGAAAATCCCATGGCATAATTTTCATCTCTACAATAGAAACACATATATATGTGGGATGACTTCAAAGGACACGACATTTTGCACCAACAAAATAGTTAAGGATTTTGGTCTTTGCTAAACAAGGGTTTTAATGTGGGCATTTTATTCATGTGGGACTATCCAGTACGATGAGAGACCATTGCTGCCCTTCTTGTTAGAATAATCCTCGTGATATTGGACTTTGTTCCAATATCCACACTTATATCCCAGATGGAAGTCGCTTGGCTTTAGCGTGTTACCGGTTGGGTCATTCCCTTGGGTGATTACTTTTTCCCACAAGGCAGGCCCGCTAAGATAAAAAAAAGTGAGAAAGCATATCCTGTAGCTCAATTGACCTTCATTGAAAAACAAAGGGATAACACGCAATATTGGTTCAATTTTAATCCCAAAATGAAATGTGGAGGTAATTACTTTACTCAACTTAAGATCACCAAAAGGCCTTTTATTTCTTAAGATCATCGTGAGGTGCGAGAGAAGCGCATACATCCTTTCAATGGTATTACTTTGAGTAAGCAATTACAAAACAAAAATGACACTTGTTCATTTTAAGTCCACAAAGAAAACGTGAATTATTTGTATAGCACCAAACCAAATGTGGGATTTTCCTTTTTCAATTGTTAATCCTTAAACCAAATCTGGTAAGTTATTCTAAAATTCTTTTTAAGCCCTTTGTTTGAAAAAATTGAAAGAAAATTTGTGTTTTGCTTTCTAGAGCCAAAAATAAATATAGTTTTCCCTAAAGCATGAAAGATAACAAATTCTTTAAGAGAGATTGATAATTCTCTAAGAGTGTTAAACAACAGTAAAGTGTTTAAAAAAACATGGTATAAGGTGAGAATGATGTCATAATGTAGCCTTCCTCTTCGTTTTCCTCCTTGCCCTAACATGCAAAGTGATTAAAACCAGAAGACACAAAGACAACAAATAGGTTAGAAGCTCTAAAAGCTAAAAACAAAAAAGGCACATGTCAAAAAAAAACAAATTTGAACTTTTTACTCTCACCCAGCGGCATAGTTATCAAATGCAGAAGAGTTTAGAAACTCCAGTGGCAAAATATAGCATCGTTGATGATTGAGAGAAACACTCTGCAATAGGACAAAGAGCGCAATTGTGGTGCTATTTAGCCCATCGATGCAATTTGGAGTTTACAAACCAGCGACCGAGTTTGAAATTTTGAATTTTTGGGTGGGAAGATGCCGACAGTAGAGTTTGGAGTTTAGGAGCTGTTCAATATAGTGCCACTTGACTGATAGCGGTGCAATTTGGTGCCGCTAGACTGTGAGTGGTGTAGTTTCCTGTGAGTTGCAAAAAAGCACAAAAAAACATGAAATTTCTTGAAAAAAGGTGATTGAATCTTGAGATTCACCCTCCTAGCGCGAAAATGTGAACCCCAAACCTAGACCTGCACAAACATGGAAAACAAGCACATTATTAGATTGAAATGCAAGTAAGAATAGAAATTTCCCCATGAAATTTATCTACAATATTCAAAATAGGAAATGAATGAAGAACAAAACAAACAATTAAGTTAAATCCTAATTCAAATAATGCAAACACTTGATCCCATGGGGGAGTTGGTGCCAATTATGTGTATAAATTGGACCTTTCCCAACTCCTTAGTAAGCTTGATGATTTGATGGAGATTGATCCACTTTGTTGATGAAGAACAAGATGATTTCTTGATAAAACTTGTAATAACCTAGCTATGGTGATGGAAAATGCTCAAGAAAATGGATGAAGTTTCTCTAATGTGAAGATAATAACTTTGCATTCAAACTGTGTCTGATGAATGAGAGGAAGAGTCTCTCATTTATAGATTTTAAATTGGAAGAATTGGCAAGATTTGAGCAATGTGGGATCATTCAACATCCAATGGCAAAGTGCCACTTGTCAAGATGTGAATGGGTGAAGGTTGTGCACATTTTGATCAAAGTGCCAATAAATGATATTAGGTGGAATTTGAATTTAGTGAAATGACTTGTTAGGGAAGAAAATGGAGTTATGGCGACTTGGCTCAAGGTAAAAGGAATTGTAAGGTGAAATAAATGCCTTGTTGGAAGGACTAAGTCCACTTGGATTTGAATTCAAATTTGAGGGAATATTCCCCTTTAATGCCATGTTGAGAGAAAATAGAGATTTAATAAATGAAGTCAATCTATTTTCATGTGCAAGTGGTAAAATCTAGAGGATGGGACATGATTTAAGATTAAATTAATCAAATATTAATTAATATAATGAGGAATTAGGAGATGTAACAATTTAGACTTAAATTTATGAATTGATTTAAATCAAATTGAGAGGAAGGGTTTAATTAAATAAATGCTTTGATTTATTTAACTAAAGGCGATAATGTTAGATTAAATCAAATAAGGTTTAATTTATTCAATTTAATAAGAGGACTTTAGAGTTTTAATTAAATAAAGTGAACTATTTAATTAAACAGAGATAGAGGGTTAATTTAATTTAATTGATTAATTTAATCAACAAAGGATAGAGACTTGATTAGATCAATAATAATTTATCTAATTAATGGATGAAGAGTGATGATAATCTGAAAGTATGATTTAAGACAAAAGGATGTTAGTAATCAGGATCAAGTGTGTTGATCAATTTTTTATGTCTACAATGATATCACCTGATCATCAACACCTGTAGAAAGAATCACCTCATGTGACATATATATCCTCTGCACATGAAACCAAGATGATCAGTACCATAAAATATAACTAAAAGTATCCAAAGCACTATCCTCAAAGCCACAAATCCAAGACTAAAATATATAACCAAAGCATATTTAATGCATAATACCAAACTATTAAATGCTAAGGCACCAACCCAGGGTAGTTTTAACATCAAGGAAAAATGCCACAGAAGAAGCCAAAAAAATCCCCCTTTGTCCTTGATGGAAAAAAAAAACTTAGCCATAGCCATCTAAACCAAAACTCATATTTCTCCCCCTTTTTGTCACAAGGACAAAGGAGAACCTGTGAAATGCCAAGAAATGAAACTGAAATATCTGTAGATGTAACAATGGAGAAGAAAATAAAGACCAAATGAAGCAGCAACAAGCTGCACAGAGAGATAAAAATCTCCCCCTGAATCCATGATAGAGAATTAAGAGAGAAAATATTGAGAAAAAAATCCCAACCGAGAACGAAGTCTTTCAAAGACTTCTTTAGCCAAAGGCTTTGTAAAAATATCTACAACCTGTGCTTGAGTAGGGACATATTACATAGAAACTTTATTAGCCAACGCCTTTTCACAAAGACAGTGAAATTTAATAGAAATGTGCTTGGTTCTTGAATGCATAACTGGATTCTTAAAGAAAATTATAGCACTTGTATTGTCACAAAAGATAGAAACAATTTTTTCAACAACAATACCCATATTAGAAAGATTTTGTGCCATCCAAAGTAATTGAGTACAACAAGATGTAGAAGCAATGTATTATGCTTCTGTTGTAGAAAGTGAAACATAATCTTGTTTCTTGCTATGCCATGCAACCAAATGATCACCAAGAAAGAATGCAACACCACTAGTTCTTTTCCTGTCATCTAAACAACCAACCCAATCTGCATCAATATAGGCCATCAAAGTGAAACCATCAATTCGGGGATACCAAAGACCATAGTCAAGAGTACCCTAAATGTATTTAAAAATTATTTTTACAATAGTAAGATGTGTTTATGTAGGAGTGGATTGGAATCTAGAAACCAGAAAAATTGCTTGCATTAAATCAGGTCTAGATGCAGTCAAGTATAATAAATTACCTATGATAGACCAATATTCAAATTGATCTACATCAAGAGAATCATCAACTTTGGAAATTTTACAACCAGTTACCATTGGAGTGCTTACTGCATGACAATCATCCATCAAAAAACATTTTAAGCATTTCCTTTGCATATTTATTTTGAGACAAGAAAATGTCATGTTCAAGTTGAGAAACTTGAAGTCCAAGAAGAATTTTAATTCACCTAACATGGACATCTCAAATTCTGATTCCATAATCTTAGAAAAAAATTGGATAACGCATCATTATTACACCAAAGATAATGTCATCAACATAAACTTCAACAACCAAAATATCATTACCTTCCATTTTGACATAGAGGTTGTTGTCCACACCTCCTCTTGTAAAGCCATTAGTTGTTAAATGTGAGTCCAGCCTTGAATACCAAGCTCTAGAAGCTTGTTTAAGACCATACAAGGTGTTTTTCAACCTATAAAATGAATAGGCTTGTCTTGTGCAACAAACCCTTTAGGATGTTCCATATACACTTCCTCATCAAGATATCCATTCAAAAATACAGTTTTGACATCCATTTGATAAACCTTAAATTTCTTAAAATATGAGTATACCAAAAATATTCTAATGGATTCAATTCTAGCAACAGGTGCATAAGTTTCACCAAAATCAATACCTTCCTGTTGTGCATAACCTTTTCACACAAATCATGCCTTGTTTCTTATAACTTTCCCACACTCATCAAGTTTATTTTTGAAAACCCATTTTCCACCAATGACATTTTTGTCATCAGGTCTTGGGACTAACTCCCAAGTCTTATTCTTTTCAATCTGGTTGATTTCTTCTTGCATTGCTTTCAACCAGAATTCATCATCTAATTCTTCACTCCATGTCTTGGGTTCAAACTTAGTTACTAAACAAAAATGTTTATCACTTTGAGCTTGTTCCTCAAGTTTTTCTCTCCTTGTCAAGACACCTACACTTCTATCCCCAATTATTTGATCTTGAGGATGATTCTTGACAATAATCCTGGAGGGTGTTTTTAGAGGTGTTACTACTTTAGAGATTGAAGCATCCTCCTATTGTATATTATCTACTTCAACAGATTTGGGAGAAATGTCAAGACCTACCGTAGGTTCCTCTTCAACATTCTACACATAATCATCATCTGGAAGCAACTTTTCATCAAACTTGACATTAGCAGATTCAATAATCTTATTCAGCCTATTATTGAAACATTTATAAGCTTTGCTATGTGTAGAATATCTTAAAAATATAACTTCATCATACTTGGATTGAAAGCTTCCTAATTTTTCATCATCTCTTTTGATAAAGCATTTACAACAAAATATTTTGAATTACTTTATAGAGGCAGATTTACCATACCATAGCTCATATGGAGTGAAATTGGATTTCACTCTTATTTGCACTCTACTCAGAATATAGACAGTTGTATGAACAACTTCTTTCTAGTACATATTAGAAAACTTGGCTTCATCAAGCATTTTTCTAGCCATTTTTTTCACTGTTCTATTTTTCCTTTCCACAACCCCATTTTGTTGAGGTGTCCTTGCAGAAGCATATTTCCTTTTTATACCATGTTTCTCACAATAATAAATGAATTCTTGAGAGGTAAAATCACATCCCTTGTCTGACCTCAAGCATTTAAGATTCATATCAGATTCTTTCTCAACCATTTTACGAAATATTTTAAATCTGTCAAAAGCCTCTAACTTATGTTTGAGAAAGGTTACCCAAACCATTCTTGTGTAGTCATGTACAAATAACATGAATTACTTCTCACCATTTATTGACCTTGTCCTAGGAGGACCACACAAATCAGTGTGTACAAGCTGCAAAGGTTTAGTTGAAGCATGTTCTTTGGATTTGAAACTAACCTTTGTTGCTTACCTCTTAGACATTCTTTGCAAACTGCATTTTTTGGTTTGCTTAGAATAGGCAAACCTCTCACATTTCGGTTTTTGCTGATCCTAACCAGATTGTCAAAGTTAACATGTCCTAAATGTTTATGCCATAACCAATTCTCTTCAACTTGACCCATAAGGCACATTCCTTCATTACTTTCATGATTGGAAGAGTCAAGAATATTGTAAACATTACCTTGTGTCATTAATCCAGTTGCAACTGTTTTACTAGATTTGTTTTTTATAGAACATCCTTGTGAATTGAATATAACATTTTAACCATTGTCAAAAATTTGACTAACACTTAAAAGATTGTGTTTAAGACCTTATACATAATACACATCATAAATGGGTGTGCCATCATTTAGAAGCAGAGAGCCTTTACCTTTAATCTGAATTCTTGTGTTGTCACCAAACTTTACAAAACCTCTTGCATAATCTTCAAGTTTAAAAAAATTGCCCTCATCTCCTGTCATGTGATCGGAACAACCACTATCAAAAACCCACAATGCCTTCTTTTTCGAAAGAAAGGTAGTTTGCACAAGCATAGATTGTTCTATGCTTTGAACAAACTTGGGTCTCCAAACCTTTTTAGTGATTTTTTTACCTTGTTCGCATTGTTTGGATGTGTGACCAATAGTATTGCATTTGAAGCATCTAATTGAATTTGGAAATCCAAAGAACTATTTGTGACCAAACCTTGGTGTTCTAGGCATCATAAGCCTGCAATTTCTCACTTTGTGTCAAAATTTATTACAAAAGCAGCAATAACCTTGAAAAAATGCATTAAACCTGAAATTGGTCCATTTATGCTCAAATGGTTGCTTCTTACCAGCTGCCTTAAAGTTCTGATTTAAATTTTTTGAATACTCACTAGTGTTGAGTCCAATACAAGTCATATTTGTATGCTACTTTTGTTTCCCAAGTATATCATTCAAGTGAATAGTGCTTTCATAGCCTACAACTTATTTTTTAAGAGTGACAACTTGATGTTCAAGTTTTTGAATCTCTTTATCTTTATCAACAAGAACTGATTTGAGATTATCCATAGCTCTTTTAGGGTCATCAAGTTCAAATTGTAAGCATGTGGTCATACTGTTTGGACTAAGCTCTTGAGAAGAAATTGTTTCTTTAATCTTTTTTATTTCTTGAAGTGCACAAAGCAATTCAATTTCATAATTTTCTAAATCATTGGTTTTCTGAACCTTTATTTGAAGTATTTTGTGTATCAACTTCAGCCATGAATAAAGTTATATCTTCATCACCTAGTGAGTCATCTGAGTCCTCTTTGGTAAAGAGACTCTTTTTCTTTTTGAATTTAAACTTCTTTTTAGGATTAAAATCCTTTTTCTTATATTGTTTTTTTGGGTTTTAATCCTCATTACACTGATCATCATAAGAAAATTTAGCAGCAAAGTATCTAGACTTGCCACAAGTAAAAAATTTAAAGGAAAACTTACCCTTATATTTATTTTTGAGTTTTTTTGCAAGAGCTTCTTTTGAATCTGGTAAATCAGAGTCACTATCATTTGATAACTCTTTATTTTGTTCTTTGAAGGAAGTTTCTTTTGATGTAGACCAGTATTACCAATTATCATTTCATATGCAGTTCAAATAACTTGTAAGCTATCTAAGGAAATTTGATCAAAAAATTTCTTCTCTTCAAGATTAGAAACCTTAGATTCAAATTTAGGTTGCAAAGTTCTGATTAATTTCCTAACCACATCAAACTCTTTAGCTGTTTCACCTAAACCTCTTCTTGCATTTACAACTTCATCTTTTCTTAGAAAGTAATCAACAATCTTTTCATCATCTTTCATTTTCAATTCTTGAAACTGATTTTTAAGAGTGAGTATTTTGGACTATTTGACCTTGTCATTCCCTTGATACACATTCTCAAGTTTTTCCCATATTTCAAAGGTTGACTTACAATGCATGACTTTAAAAAATACTTCTTTTGTTAAACCACATAGAAGAGTATGTTTAGCTCTAGCATTTGTTTGATACTTTATTTTCCCATCAACATCAGTGGGTATGGATGTAGGTACATTATATTTGTTTTTCACAATACTCCAAACATCTAAATCAATAGAAATTAGATATTTTTCCATTCTGATTTTCCAAAAAAATAATCGAAGTCATCAAACAAAGGAGCTCTTGTAACAGATGAACCTTCTTGTACATGTGACATATTGACTTCCAATACTAGAATCAACCCTAGGTATGACACCTAATGCAGGGCCCTATGCTCTGATACCAATTGTTGGAAGATGAATTACTTTGAGAGGGGGGGTGAGTCAGAGTAATGTATTAAACAATGACCTTGAGACAACTTTATGAAATCTCTTAACTTGCAAAGTGAAATCTAACACATCAAAGAAATTTTAGCAAAATGATAGATTGATAAAAGACTTACATAAAAACGTCAAAGCATGATATTGATTGTCAGTGTAAACTTGATTGAACAATTTCTTTTAATGCTTTATTTCCACAAGACTTCATGTATATTTTGAACACTTTTATAACATAATGAAATGTATAGTCAACTATCAAAGCATTGCATAAATTGTATTTACAAATGATAGAATGAAAAACATTAACACTTAAGCACATGGGCTGAAACACAAATGCACAAATTTTACCACATAACACATTATTTTCCTGAGTGGAAAAACCCTCTTGGGGTATAAAAATCCACTTGTAAATTGATATTTTTATTCATTCAAAAGACCACCAACTTTGTTACAATGGTGGAGCACCAACTCAACACCAAAAATTATGAAGTAACAACTTCAATAGGAGAACCAACCCCTTTTAACATATCATAGTTATAGCATCCCATCAGAACCCTAGAAGTGCAGATTTTGCGACTCTAGAATTACAATAGAAAACTATAAAAATCCTCATTAAGAACATTGAAGAATGTTGTATGAAAACATTTTCAAGAAATGTAATAATCTGAGAATCACAACAAAAAATTTCAATGTAATATCTTATGTATCAAATGTCTGAAAACATCATATTCCTCTTTTCAGAGCACACACCAAAAAATATGCCTAAAGCCATCTTTAAAGACCCTTCAAATAATAATCTTTGGATGCAGTTTATATAACTATCAAAGAAAATCAGGTTAGGGTTTGAATGACAAACCCTACATAGTCTCTCTTAACAGACACTTTATTAAACCCTTAAAAAAAACTATATATTTTGTTTCCTTTCAAGATAAGATTCCAAAAATCCTAATGGGTTTTTAAACCACAAACAATAATACTTAACATCTTAAGATGCCCAACGAAAATAATCCAACATCTTTTTTTAATCCAAACCATAAAAAAACATAGTGTTTTCAATACCTGATCATGGTGGAAATAACTGAATGAAGAAGAAAAGAAACATGATGACCTGTCAAGGAGTTCATAATGACCCAACTGGAAAGATTCCATTGAATCTCCTCTTACTAACTTTATACAAGATCTTAATCATTGATAGTTATCAAACCAGAAAACTATTCTTACTGCCATTTACTCAAACCAAAATTCTAGTAAAACTATCCATGCTCTTTGCTATATTCTCTCAGTGTCCGTTGCGTGAAAAGACCTAAAAACCAGCAAGTTAACATACACTCCATGGCGGCAACAATTAGGGTTTCAAACCCTATGCTTCACACTTTGACATTTCCTCTTTAATTTTTATTCTTGAAGTTTTTCATAATGATTTGAGATCCAAAAATGATGTTAATCATTATTTTAAATCTGTGACACTATGAAACACATAATCATTTTGAAATCCATGAGATATGACAACATGATGATACAACCAACTATCATTGTCCACATGAGCTATGAAAACCTTTGGACTATCCAAGTCATCATCCCATAATATGTAGGTGTCGCTGAAAAATACTTATTTTCAACCAACTTAACTCAAAGTCAAAAATAAATGATCGATAGGAAACAAATATCACCACTTTAATAAATATTTAAGGAAACCTGATATGCCTTGTAAGAAAGATCACATTCAGATCTTTAATCACTTTTAAATGTCGACAAGGTGTTATGTAAAATGGTGAAGTATAGTGGCCAAAAATAATATGACTTTATTCAAAGTCACTTACCAATGCAATAAGGCTCGATACAAAATCACTTTAGACATTGTAATATTTAGCCCGAAGATAATTATCATATGAAAAATATGAATGGATAAGCCAAAGGAAACAAATATTCACATTTATGAATCAAACAAGATGTGTAAGAATGTGTGCTAGAAGACTTCACACAAGGTGAAGCACAAATAGATCTCATAACTAAATATCAACAATACCTTCATTTGTATATGCCTTATTAATGTCATGTAAGTACCAACCAATATCACTGAACTAACTTGAGTGTCAGAACAATATGTGCATTTGTAAAGATCAAAACAATACAACATGATATCACCTGATCATTAACACCTATAGAAAGAATCACCCCATGTGACATATATATCCTCTGTACATGAAACCAACATGATCAATACTATAAAACAAAGCTGAAAGTATCCAAAGTGTTGTCCACAAAATACTATCCTCAAAGCCACAAAGCCAAGACTGAAATATGTAACCAAAGCATATAAAATACATAATACCAAACTGTGAAATGCCAAGGCACCAACTCGGGATAGTTTTGACATCAAGGACAAATGCCACAGAAGAAGCCAAAACTAGATTTTTCCATGCTACATTTTAGGATAAATTAATGAGTTGTAAAAAATTTGTAACTCCCCAAATCCCATGCCCAAGAAGGCATATTTGAAGAGTTTTCCTTGAATAGGCCACCAAAATTCTTCCAAATTACAATAAGGATGTTACATAAAATATGACCAAAAATATTTAATAAAATATTTGGCCATTTAGTACAAAATTATTTACCTAGCACATTAAAATATAAACTATTGTAAAAATTAAATAAATCATTTTTTTGGGTGATTGAAGATTGCTCTCATAGCCTAGGATGCTCTTGCATCAAACATTTGGGGTAGGAAATTTTTTTGAATATGGATTCACAAAATGGAGTTGAGTTTTAATACCACCCTTTTAGATTGCAATCAATCCTTCGTAAACCCCATCATTGAATTAGACAGAAGATTCTCTTCCTCCACCTCTTCCATCACTTAGTTGGGACACTTATCGTCCTCCTCCACCAAGTGTGCACCTTATTCCTCCTTCCTCTCATGGACTCACATACACCATAGACCATCCTCATTCTCCAAAGACTCTTTTCTCTTTGCTCCTCATTCATGGGATCCATCCCACCACTAATTGATCACCTCCACCAAATTTCACTTGCAACATCCTCTACAATGTCTACATACAAATATGTGTTATCCATAGAACAATCAAAATCCACTTCATCCTTAGACAAATATGCAATTAGCATTCCATGGAAATTAAAAAAATTGATCGACATGCTCTCTTCTTGCTCGACATCCTCTTATAATCTCACCAAAGATGTATAGAATCATCACAACTAAATTCAAAATTAAAATTTACCTTATTTTTGTTCATTTGAACCCAACATCTTTTCCCCCATTCTTCGCTGCAATATCCTTCTTCTCACCTTCACTCTCTACTACAATTTAATTTTACAATGCCTTTAAGTCCTCCAAAGGACACTCATATACTTCTGTAAAATCATTTTTCTCTTCAATTGTTGCACCTTATGTTTTCCTCTCATCCTCTAATGCACTTTTCTCTTCATTCTCACTCCCATTCTATATGCCTTCCTCAAAGCATACTTTTGCAATATTTTCTCCATCCAATTCACCTGCATACACAATTATGACAAAAAAATTCCTTTCTTCTTTATATTTTTTCAAACACTTTCCAAACATTTTCAATATTCAACCTCTTAGGTATAGATTGTCTCACATTTGATGATATATCTACACACCACACACACTCGACCCCCATGTCCTACTACAAAGTTCCTCCAATCGATGCTTTTTCCTGCACACTTAGGAACACTAGCTCTACTACCACTGATGAAGAGGTCTCAACATGATCTAATACCATTGATGAAGGGGCTTCTTAACCCTCAATCAAAAAATCACGTACAACAATAAATTGATACAAAAATCTACAACAACATACTTAATATTCAGTATTCAAATATGCATCAATGTTTCACAACTTTGTTGAAATTAGATTAAATATGTTTTACAACCATGTAGGCTGATGAAAAACCAATACATAACAGATTTAAATCTACAACATGACATCAAATAACATAAAAAACAAGCTATAAATTCTCCTCTCTTAAATCAATTCCCTATGTTGTGAAATATGCTCTTCAATTTGCATTCTTCAACAATCCACTTTGCTACTCTTCAACTATGGACATCTTCATCAATTTTATGTTGTTACACACCATTAAACCTGCAACAAAACACTTCCAATCTCCTCTCAAATAAGATGCTACCTCCCATTTTCCTTCAACAAAAATTTTGAAGAATCATCAACTCTAGAAATTATCAAATCTCCTTCCAATCAGGCATCCACTACTGCCATTTCATGCAACCTCTATCTCCCATACCAACCTCGGAAGAACACATTGAAAAATATTAAATTTTCAACCAAAAATTAAAAATCAAAACCACTCCCAAGAATTGGCAAAAAATTGGATTCCACCCCTAGAAAATAGGCCTAATCTTGGAAAAGTTACAATCAACAACATGGGTGCCTAGATTTTTCCATGCTACATTCTAGGAGCAATTAATGAGTTGTCAAAAATTTGTAACTCCCCAAATCCCACACCCAAGAAGAAATATTTGAATATTTTTCCTTGAATATGCCACCAAAATTCTTCCAAATTACAATAAGGTTGCTACATAAAATTATATGACCAAAAATATTTAGCCATCTATTAAAAAAATATTCACCTAGGACATTAAAATCTAAACTATTGGAAAAATTAAATAAATCATGATGCAAGATTTCTCTCATAGGCTATGATGCTCCTACATCAAGTTGTATTAATTAAATTAATTGCATAAATTATATTATAAGCCTATCAAAATTTAAAAGCATTGTGAAAAAAATGGTGTTCAAGTCCTCTACCTTTAACCGTGTTTCTCTCAATTTATATTTCCACTATACTTCCCCCCTTTCAAGAAATATCGCATGTTCTTCCTTATCTCTTTCTCCCTTAGATAATAAACCTAAAACATGCCTTAGGCTATAATATATTGACTTAAGGTCTCAATTTTCACCTCAATCTACTCCTTTCTTGAAAAATATTTTCAAATGATATTTACTTTTAGTACTTTAATCATGACTCAATAGTACTTAGGTTTTTGGAAAAGAAGAATATTTTTTAACCTTTTCATGTCTCAACTATACACTGCCATTCCTATATGAGATCTAGATTACTAACACTTCAAAACCACATCTTTTCAAAATTGGAAGGTCAATGTAATGGTGAATGATCTTCATTAATGGAGAGAACCATGTAATGATCAAACCCCAAAATATGGTAGATGAAAATTTATAAATGATGTGCATATGATAGATAATTAGTATATTCAATAAATTTAAGGAAGCTAAGGTAGTGGAACAACGTCCTACATTAATCTTGAGAGGATGATAAAGTAATAATTTTACAAATCTTTAATAGTTACAAAAACTTGAACATAAATATCATGCATACCACAACACAGTGATTTACGTGGGGAAAATCCTTTCGAGAGGAAAAAAACCACACTCCAAAACTTCCCAATATATTATTCAGAAATCACAAATATTAGAATATACTTGTAGAGCAAGCTTCTCATAGGAGTATCACCAACCAAAGATCTAGAGGCAACATGACTGCTATGAGACTCTCATAATACATCACAATCCACAACCATAATACAATGCCCTCATAAAATACAGTTTCCTTCTAAGGAAGGTCAAGCTAATAAAATATCGATCGTTAGATCTAAGACTCGATGATGAATGGTCTACATTTACAATAATAAAATATTAAAAAAAATCATTTCAGGGGGTGTTGACATTTTAAATAAACCAAGTTGATCTCATTATTACCTATGAAATTTCCAGATTCAATGGTTAGTAATTAAGAGAGATTCGCCAACTTGACAAGTGAAAGTCTTTGAGGTTTTCCCTCTACAAGACCCAGGAGGGTGATCCCTTACAATGTTTTCAAGCTCTCTTGTTACATTCACTTTTGAACATTGTAATAACATATATATTCTCCAAATTGTTGTTAAATAGATGGAAATCTAAAAGACCTGGTGGATCTTACAACATTTACCAATGTATAACTTGATAATTTTGTGAAACATGATTGAAGACATACATTCAAACTAAAATTAAAGATTTAAATTGATTTTGTATGTTATTGTTGTGAATGACCAGAGGATTGTAACATAAACACAACTTATGGACTAGTGCCTTATCTCAGGGCATGGATTCTTAAATCATTTAACTAAAATCATATAACAACATTCATTATATTACAATAGATCTATTAAATGATGTCTTACACCACCTAACTCAGAATTCAAAGCCAACATTACTTAGTTATCCTAGCATACATTCATATAAACCTTCATTTATGTCAAAGAAAATTAGCTTGTTCTTTGAACAAGAGCATCAAAAATAAATAAGAATTCAATGGAAACACCACGAATATGAATTTTAATATCTTTTATTCCTTTAATTCATGATTTATATAATGTATACATTAGAGAAAAAAGGCTCTCAAATATGCCATTTGCATTAGAAAATGATAGTACTAATATACAATGCTAGTAATCAAAGACTCAAACTCCAAACCCTAGACAAAACTTAGACAAAATGTATTTGTGTTCTCTATTGCAATTTTTTTCTTAGAATCACTCAACAACAACCCCATCAAATGGCCCTGAACTCCCTTTTGTACGAACAATGGAGAAAAAAAAAGCTTTAGGCCAATTGACACTTGTCACATTTTCATTTGACTATTACAATTCATTCCAAAAGACTGTTATATTTACAAAACCTAGGGGAGATATCCAAATGAGGCAAAATTTATTTCCCATTCATTGGTGAAGATAATTCCTACCTTCCAAAAGGAACTTTAGTCAATGAAGATATTCTTTCCACGAGCAGAAACACCTTTTTCCACATACACCAAAATTTGTAGGATGAAAAGCATGAAAGCAAGAAGAAAGAAAAGAGCAAAGCACCTCCACATCAGCATTCTTGTGTCATCAATTTTGAATTGAGGAGGAAACAATATTTAAAAACTAATATAATAAAGGATTAATTTGTACACTTTTCAAGCCATGTATTCTATTTCTTCTTATTAGGCCATTCAACATCCAACAACCTTTGTATTCATCCTTATTGAAAACCTTTTATTTGTTGAGTACACCAGGACCATAATATACTATTACCTTTGCTTAAAATCAACTCACAAGTCTAGGATATCAACATACTTCTTCCATAGTTCAAAATCCTCCTCAGATGGCCATACATATGCAATAAAATCATCTAATTTTTTCCTATAAGGGTCATACTTGATGATTGTTTGAGTTTCTTCCTTATCAAAAACCTCAAGGAAAACATCTTTGAAAGACAACTTATCCATACTATCTTTCAACATCTCAATGTCCACTCTTTCAAAAATCAGTGTAGCTAGGGTGGGAACTGAACTATTTATTTGATCTTTCCATTCTGAATGGGCTTAACTCCACTAGCATCATTTAGAATGTCAAGTATCAAAACAAAATCATTTTCATCAAACTTTTGCACAAGCTCCCTTATCTTATTCTCCATGGGATCCATCAACACTTAACACTCTATAATCCCTTTCATGATTTTGTGGGTTGGAGCAATGTGTGGGGGTTTATTTGCATGATCATGGGTTGATACAATAACCATGATATTTAATGTTTCCAACCTAGGGAACCATTTATTTATAAATGGAATAACAAGTTCACTATCCCTATCAAATATCTTTATTGCATCAAACATGGTTGAATAAGTTGAATGAACACTAAGAGTCTTCCTCTCAATATTTTTATTCAGGTGCTCCAACACCATAGTTATAATATTCATGTTATTCATACATATAGTCCTATCCATGTGCCCAAGGAATTCGTCATAAATCTAGAGTTGTTCAATCAACTCCCTTCGACTATCTCTCTTCCTTTTTTGAGGTGCAACTGATGTGCTTGGAGTTAGATATGCAATGAGCACATCATTAGGATTATATACAATTAATTTTGTGGAAGTGGAAGGAGGAGGTGGAGAATTAGCATGGGTTAGTTGGATTGGAGAAGGTGGTGGGGTTCGGGATTGCACTTGATCTCTTGATGATCTTGATTGTAATGCATGCAATTTCTCCTTCAAAAGCGCATTCTCAAGTTGGGCCTCTGCAATTATTTGATTTTCCTTATTACATTCTACCACCAAGTCATTGTATTCTTTATTCTTGGCCTCATACTTCTCTTGAATGGAATCTACAGCTGCTTTAGTAAATTGAGCAACATTTGTAGCCAATGTGGTTGCATCCACAACTAAAGTGTCTAATACTCTTTTTATTACAAATCCTCCCCTAATGTTGGGTGTAGGCTCTACAACTACTAGCTTCCTTGTGTTAGGGGCCAATACCCAAATTGCTTAGGTGTCTCATTAGGGGCTAAATGTTGATCTTTGCAAGGCTATTATTGCCACTTACTTTGTAGCATTTTTTTCTATCATGCCTCCTGACAGTGTCAAAAGCAATAGTTAAAGCCAAGTCCCACTCTGGTAGCAAAAGTACACCAATTATTTGTACTAACTCCCTTCCTTCATTAGGTGTAATATTCTAGTTATTTTCCCTCATTTTTGCAAGTATCTTGCATTGATGACCTCTCTAGGGAGATTTGGGTTGTTGACCATTACAATTTTGACATTATCATCATATTCATCCCTTTTGCTCTCCAAACTCTTCAAAAGCCTTTGTTTTTATGAAAGAGTCAACATCCATAAATTTGTTGTAGGCCTCTTCCCTGACATTATCAGTATTATTCAATCCACTTAAATCATCTTTTCTCAACCTTAGGGTCATAACCTATAGAATTATTTCTCTTGGAGGTGAAGGAATACCTTGCCTCATCTCATCCTCAGTCAAAATAATCTCATCTTCAGAATCAATATCATAATCAAGAAGACCAGTTGATTCAATCATCCTTCTCTTTGGTGAAGGTGGCCTTATTGTGGTGATTCTCTAATAAGAGAATCCAATTCAATGACCTTAGGTGGACCTGACCTATAAGGTGATAGTGGTGGAATTTTTGATACAAGTGAAGATTCCCTTGACCCCTCTGACTGAGTAGGGGTGGAAATGGTTTGTTATTTCTTTAATGTGCTCTTTCTTCTTGCAAACACATGCAACTTCTTAGGGGGCTAGTATGTGGGTCTTTACTCCTCCATGGAGGCTTTCCCCTTATCTTTCTCATCTATAACTTTAGCCTTCCCTCTTTCCTACATAATCCTCTCCTCTTTTAACCACCCAACCACCTTACCAAAATTTTGAAACATTGTTTCAACCTTAAGTATTTCATCCTTTATTTCTGGAAGGTCTTTGTACTTTGGATCCTTCTCCTACATTTCCTTTTCCAATTTATCAAATTTCATCCATTTAATTTTTCTATGTTCTTGCAATTTGTAATAAAAATGTTCATGATTACATATTCAAGGAAATAGAAGTTATAGTAGAACCTACCCCCTCTAATTCCATTCGTCAAGGAAACCATGACACCCTTTGGGTCATGGTTCCTCATTGTGCAACATTTCATCCTCAAAGGCTTCAATTTTGGCATGATATTCTACCATCCATCCTTGGTCATAAAAAAATCAACAAATACTATGTATATAGGGAAAAAATTCCCTTTCCTCATCGCCACCAGATGTTTATCTTCCACATAACCTCCAAGAATCCAATCCTCAAAGTCACATCTATGGGAAGAACATGAGGTGTTTTTCTTGTGCCATAAACCCTAAGGATGGTTTAATCTAAATATGGGATGATGTCTCCCTAATTATGATCAATACCCATCTCAAGCCTCCTCTCCCTAGATCTCAATAAATCATGAAGCTCCACGGAATCCTAAGAGGACTTAACATCAGAGCTCTCCTCAACTTGGAGGCAAAAACATTTGAAAACACTAAAAAACAATAATGTTAATCATCCATATCCAAGATATATGTCCACATTTGAATAGGAATATCTTCACCTTTCTCACCCCTCATATTCAGCTTCATATCTTCCCCAAAGTATGGAGCTTCCATATACAAAAACATATGCAAAAAGAGGAAATACCACCAGAACCTTACTAATCCCTCACCATTCTTAAGATCCACAAAGGCCTTATGCATTTCCTCTGAAAAATAACTAGCAAAATCATAAAATGTTCTAATCATCCCATGCTGGATATTAGCATCCATATACATGAGAGTTGATGACATCCTTTCTCTTGGTTCATACCCGAAAATTTGCTACAAGGTGTAGAAATTCCTCTAGAAATAGTGTTCAAAAAGATTAATCTCAAAGGGCTCTTTATCCAAGGGGTTGAGTGTAATTTTGCTTCCCCCTTTTCCCCTAACTATGAAGATGGTCAATATAGGCACCCTGAAGGTTAATCTCACCTTCTCATATTCTTCTTTCAACTTTTTTTGATCAATTTTTACCATCTTAGAATGGTAGGGCCCAATTTGAATACCTCAATGAGTCCTTCCCTCATAACATCCACCATTTTATCCCCTGAGTGTGTCCTTACAACCCTAAAAATTGGGTCATAATCAAATGTTATGGCCTTCAACAGATCCACATCCAAATATACATTGGGTACAACAAGTTTACCCATATCGAGGATCCAATTGTTGCACAAAGGAATACTTAAGAACCTCTTCCCAAACCAATTCTTGAACAAGGTACATCCAGTAACTGATAAGACAATGTCTTTGATGACATGTTGTTTGTAAACAATGTCATCCTTCATTCCAGGGCCTTGAAACATTCTTTGGCCATTTTCTTATGATTGGTTGATGTTTTCAATTGGTCAAGTAATTATTCAAACAAGGGACATGTTAGGGTTTCAAAAGTAGAAGTTTGATCTTTGGGTACCATTGCACTAAAAGAAATGTGTGCTAGGGTTTGCTAAGTGCAACTAGGACTTGACTTAAAGTAGAAAAACAATGTGAATTGAAAACTACCAACGTGTAATTCAATAAACTTCAAACCTTAAAAGAAGCCTAGTTTGTAATTTGACAAGGAAACCAACACATGCATGCAAATTCTATTGAAAGTCATTGTGAGAATGAGTGAATTATACTTACTAGTGTTTGATGCCTAGAAACCCTAATTTTGGATGTGAAATTCTTGAAAAATGTCATTGCAAATCTTTGGATGCTTTAAAATAATTTGGTGAATTAAATAGTGCTTTAATCTCAGTTTTTATGGTGCAATAACCCTTCAATTTGGTCATTTAGAATCACTTATGCCATTATTGTCCATTCACGTGAACCAAAACAACTCAATAAGCTTTGTTTGCAAGTTTAAATCACAACCTTTGATCTCCCAGTGAGTTGGATCAATGAACGTCTCAGATGAAGTCATTAAATTTTGAATTGTTGACTTTTTATGACTTCAACATCCAACCAAATAGATATTTCGATGTGTTTCCCTTTCTTTTTTATCACCATAGGCTCCACCACAACTTACAAGCCATGAGATGTCCATGTTTTTCCAACCTAATGAGATTCACAGGTTATTGATCGATTTATGTGGGCTAGCAGGAAACGGCTCAAATTATGTAACACCTCTCTAGTTCCAGCTTGGGTAAGATGGTATTTTAATTTTGATTTAGCATTCTAAATGTTAACATAATGAGATTAGACATTGATGATTATGAGATAGGTTATCATGATTAGTTATTATGTTGGATTACATGCTTATATGTTTATATATTGTTATCATTGCTCTTGTATGATTATGGACATGAAAGGGATGATGTTTTAACACTAGTATCCAAGAGCCTTACGATATCATGACCCTCTTCCTAATGATTGATGTTGATTTAGCTATATGATATATGTTATATGCACATGTACTTTGATCTGTGAATGGAGTGATGTAGGTACTGAGTATCAACTCCGCCTGGATTCAAAGGCCTGAGCGTACTCTTATTCCTCGATGGTGGTAACTAGAGGTAGTCACATACCAAATGTCTCATACCCTAGCCTTTGTACCTTGTTAATGTGGTGCTCCCGTATTGTTGTCTTATCGTCCGGTTACCTAGCGGTAATGTCTAGAGCACCTTTCAGTCATAGGTGGTTTCCCAATATGTCTTATTGAGGTATTTTTTTCATGGTTCGTTAATCTTTTATGTGGCTATATTGTGGTTGTTGGTGTTTTGATGTGGTTTCATTTATGGTATTTTATAGCGATTTATTGATGGGAGATTTGATTGGTTATATCCTTGAGGTTTTAAATATGTTATTTTAAGTGATTTTATTGATCATTTGAGAGAATGATATATTTCATTTAGTAATTTTAAATAATTTTATTAATCCCTTTTTGTGAGCTCTTATAATATTATTTAATCATTTTGGGGAGCTCATGTATTTTAATGTTGGATTTATATTATTATTTTATGTGTTATTGTGAATGTTGGATATTTAGTGATCTAATTAAATGATTTGGAGAGCTTCAAGAGTTTATTTAATCAAATATTTTATTTCATTTTATTGTTTTGAGAGGTTTTTTTTAATGGAAGTAAGTTTTGATATTGTATTGATTTACAAAGTTATATTTTAAATGTGATTTGTTTTGGAGGAGTTTAGTGTAAAAATAAAAATAAAAAAAGGGTAGTTTGGTCTTTGATGTTTATTCTTTGTTTTGAAATTTTTGGGGAATTATGTTTTGGAGAGGAGAAGAAATTGCTCTATTTTGGGGAAGGAATAGAAACCCCAGGTTTTTGATGGCAAAATTGGAGGGGACAAACATGGATATTCTTTGGAGAAGAAAAATGTGTGCAATTGTTTGTTGTTTTCAACATGTCGTTTCCTCCTTGTTGCTCGGTGTTGGAAGCTAGTCGTGCCTTGGCAGCTGAGCATTTCTCCATCTCAAATTTGGGAAGAAATTAGAGGTATTTTTGTGTACATTTCTTGAATTTCTGAGGCATAAATGTATGTGTGTATGTGTTTAAAATTGTTGGGAGTCT
Source organism: Sequoiadendron giganteum (assembly GCA_007115665.2). Classification (NCBI taxonomy): domain Eukaryota; kingdom Viridiplantae; phylum Streptophyta; class Pinopsida; order Cupressales; family Cupressaceae; genus Sequoiadendron; species Sequoiadendron giganteum. Next base: position 133,766,830 of record CM021104.1, read on the forward strand.
TGGTTGCTCTGGGTGTTGTCATGGTATTTTGATTTTGAGATTTCTTTTCTACCTAGTTATTGCTTTCCTCTTTTGGGGAAAATTTAATATTCCAACTTCCTATTTTTAAACTCCAATGAAATTGTGGAAATAATATGGAAACCATTAAATCTGAAATGGGTTGTTGGCAAAATAGATTTTTGGGCACTTCCATTCTCTTTCTACTTTTTTCTAGTTTTGCCCAACTTGTGAAAATGAATTTTTAATTGTTTCTCTTTATCCACCCATTATAAATGAAAAATAAGTGTGGGTTCCACGTAAAACTTCGCATATCTCAACTAGGTAGTTATCCAATTTTAGATCCAAGCAATTTCATTTTTCATGTCTTTTTACCCAGCTTGGCCAAACAACGTTTTTTTAACAACACCTTGTTCTTGGTCATAAATTTATAAAATAATGGTGTATTCTATGTAGAAACACCCATATCTCAACTGGGTCTTTGTCCCATTTGAATTATGGGCACTTTCAACTTTTCATGTATTTTCTTGCCCAACTTGGCAAAATGACATTTTTCAGAACAACACCTCATTTTTGGTGCTAAACTCAAAATTCGAAGGTGGATTCCACCTTTAAGCATCATAATATAAACTAGGTCAAGCTTAGAATTTTACTTTAGGCACTTTGAATTTTTATGAAATTTCTATGCCTCTTTCTCATTCGTTTGAACAACAACTGGAACCATGTTTTGTGCCAACGTCTCTTAGTGGTTTTAATTATTTTAAAAGTGGTTTTATGATATGATTTAATGAGGTTAATACCAATTGTATGATTGGTTTCTTTTCATGAATCGATGTTAAATTTTTGAATGGTATTTGATCTACTTGTTGGCATATGTGATCAATTGTTTAAATGATTTAACAACAATGTTTGTTTGGTTGTGTTTAAATGGTTTTAATGATGTATTTTAGTGGATTTTTCACTATTTCATGTTTTTTATGGATTCCTTATTTAGTTAAACAAAATGGACTTAATTCAAATTCATTAGAGTGGCCTTATAGAGTGGCCCATAAGTGGTTGTCAATGGAAATAGTAGCAGAGTTGTAGTAAACATGTGATAACTAAATAATTACAATGGTCCAAAACACTTATAATATAATGAGTCCTTGTGCATTGCCTTGATCACTTTAAAAGGATAAGGATGCACTCAAGAAGGCCTATCCATCTATGGTGCATTGATTTATCTATCTATAGGGCATTGATTTAGGCATGGTTGAGTCCCCTAATCCATATGAGATGTGTACTTGATTTCGTGTGGTGTCATCCCTTCGAGCACACATGATTACCCTCCACCTGATTTGCACTCTTGATCTTGTATCTTTCAATTGTGAGTAGTACCCGACATGTTATTGTATGAGAATCACCATGTTGTGATATTGGCCTTATGCATTGTACTTTGTGTTTGCTTTGTGTCTGATGTGAGTGTTGGCCATATGTTAGCCTTGTCTTATTTTTTTGTTTGGGTCTTGTGACTACCTCTGAGCATGGTGGGGTGGTCTCTCTAGAGTCCACATGGTAGGGAGGTGTTGCCACCACCATTGGGGACCGGAGTATAGGTTATTGGAGCACCAGTTGGAGTTGTTTTCTTTCTTGCTCTATTTTTATCAGTTGCTATATCTTATTCATGGCAATGCCATTGTTCTCATGTATGTTTCTTTATGTATAATGTATTATCTTGAGAGATGATGTAATCATATAATTTAATGTGAAGAAATGTGATATTTATATTTCTCTTGCGGGTTTCAGTGTTGGTATCAGACTTGCTTGTACTTTGATGATCATTATGGTTTTCTTTCCAAAATATTTCATGCAAAAATTAGAGCTTTGGTTATGTTTTTACCTTCATTCTTTGGTTTGCACAAGTTCTGGTGCATCAACACTTTCTATTTGTTGTTCAGTGTTGTTTTTGCCAAGTTCTGGAGCATCAATGCTTTTTACTTGTTGTTCAGTGTTGTTGCTGCCAAATTCTGAAGCATTGACGCCTTTTCTTTGTTGTCTTGTGTGTTGTAGAAAAGGTTTTAGAGCATCGATGCCTTTTGTTGTTGTCTTGTGTGTGGCAGAAAAGGTTCTTGAACAATAGGTTCCTGAGCAACAAATTCCAGAGCAACAAGTTCTGGAGCAACAAGTTCCAGAGCAACAAGTTTCGGTGCAAATTTCTAGAGCTATCCTATTTGTTCCTGTTCATATTTTCTCTAGAGGGTGGATTAGTCCTCTCCTTTGGGTTGTACTTTCAACCATACTTGGCCATGTTTTTTGTCAATATATCGATTCGGTAATTAGTTTTGTGTATGTTATTCTTCTTGTAAAAAAATAAAAAAATATCTTGCCCTCTTTTGGCTCTTAACCTTCGAGGTTGTGTGGTAGGATGTTACATCTCGTATCAGATCCCATGTTCACACACTGGGAGTTCTGGTGTACTTGATTCTTCTATGTTATGTTGTGTTTGGTGTGTGTGGTGTGAGCTTGTTATTTTGTTTTTCATAGTGTTTTTTATTAGCTTTCATGCCTTAGTATGGTTTATAGATCGTCCTTATGATGATCTATTTTGATGTGTTCTTTATTTCCTTTAGGATGCCTCCTAGGGGCAGAGCCAAAGGAAGAGTTAGAGGTAGAGCCCATGTTGCAGCACCAGGATCTCTGTTTATGGTTGTTACCTAATTGGTGTGTTGTGTGTGGTGGATAGCGACACGTTTTGTTGTTTCTTTCCCCCTGCATGTCCTACTGAGGAATGCTTTGTTGAGGGTTAGTGATACCCTCGAACCTAATAAGAATTGTATTCTGATTGGTCTCTTTCTTGATGTGTGGCTCTTTCATTTTGTAAATGGTTGTGACCCTTGAGTGGTTCTTGAGTGTGGTTGTAGGCCATGTGGTTGTAGTGTTCTTGATGTGTGTGTTCCAAATGCTTGTTATGGTGAGATAGTCATAGGACCTCTTGCCTTGAGTGCCTTAGTATAGCGTTTTAGAGGGTTGAGTTGCCCAACCTTGGCTTGTGTTGTGGAGGAATGATGCCTCCTAGGACTTTCCTTACCCTATGGGATTGGACTGGTTCCCTTGGTTGAGAGTCTCCCAAGGTTGAGATTGATTACTTCCCTATATCTTGTGTTGCAGGTGGGCATGTTGGACCTTAGTATGTTGGTGAGTTTCAGGTGACATGTGTTGCCTAAAATTACCCTTGCTTGGTTTCTTAGTTCTTTTTGTTGGAAGGTCAATTTGACCTTGGGGGTGCCAAGAAGTTTCATTTGTGTGTATTCTCTCCTTGATTTTTTCTATTTTTTCATTACCATCCTAAACTTTCGGCACATGTCTTCTTGCTCTTTACCTCCTTGTGCAAGTGATTGGTAGATGGACCCTATGTGGTTTTGGAGTTGTTTTTGATGAGATTATAAAATATGGTAATAGAAAATGAATGATCATATTGTTAGTTCATAGATATTATTGCATGCTCTCATACGATTGATGCATTTGTGTGAAAGAGATTATGTGATGATGAAACCATGTTTGTATTCATGTATGTGTCAGAATTGTAAATCTCTCCCTCCTTCTCTCTCTTCTCATTGGTTTAATGAAGATGCCTATCTTTGAGTATGTGGTGTATTGAAATCTATTGTATGTTGCCCTTTTTGAGCAATGTTTATGCACTCATGAGGACTTGCTTTATTAGATCAAACCTTGGGTAAAAGACCTAAGTCCTCAAGTTGCATTCATAATCTTGGAACATGTATGAATATGAATAAAAGATCATTTTGCATTAAGTAAAAGTTACGAGAAAAATGGAATAGTGAAACCATTTGCATGTTAATGATGATTGCATAATAGGAGCATCTTGTTGGTGAGTCTTATAGTCCCCAACAACATTGTTAAGTCTTAAGAAATCATGTAGATGTTAAATTATTGTACCTTGAATCAAAATGCAAATGATTAATGTATGATGAATTGATGATGTTGCATACCTTGTCTTGACTAAACATTGTAATGATATTGCATTGTGTATAGGAAATAAATGTGGTTAGCATATCTGTATAGTAAGGTGATTTACAACTTAATAATAGTGAATATGAATGTGAGAGTTATTATGGGATTGTTGATTTACTCCATGTAGCACTATGATACATTGTATGTGATAAATTTTGTAATTATAAAAATATTTTTAATGACATTATCATCTTGAAAAGAGAAGATTGTATGGATGTTGGGAGTACATGTTCTTGGAAATTTTGTATTGATCTTGCATAATTAGAGGTAGATAATGGTTTCATTTTTGTAAGAGAATATTGGAAAAGGTACTCCCTATTATGTGAACATCTTGTATTAGTGCTCATGTTGAGTGTTATGAATATCCTATGCTTGAGTTGTGTTCCCATGGGATTGTGGTACAAGGTTCCCAACCATGGATGATATGATTTTGGAAAGGAAATCACTTTGATTATGGAAATATATGTACTTATTATATGTGATCCTTGAGTAGTAATTTAATTGAGTATGTAAATGTAACCCCCTATAAATGTGAGAAACCAGTAAATGTGCATTGGTTGAGTGTTGTGAATACCCTGTACTTGCTTTGTGTGCCATGGGTCGGTGAAGTAAGTGACCATGAGGATCATGTTATACTTTAGGTGTGGGATTAACCATACCATTATGTGTGCTTGTTTTTTTATTACCTGATTGAGGGCCAACCCATGTGTGGTTGAAATTTATATATACATGAGTAGCTAGAAGTTAGTTTTATAGATTATCTTCTTTTAGTTCTCTAGTCCCTCAGTCTGTGAAGGGGTAGTAGCAGCCACAAAGCTCCTTGGGTAGAGTGTATAGCATACACATATTGCAGTGCAGAGTGGTCTCAACTCAACCGATCCCAAGGAAAGTACTCACTACTTCCCCTTATGATGTATCAGGGTACTTGATCCATAAGTGCTAGCTTAATCCTCACAATTTTGAGTACAACAACATTGGTTTGCTATTATTTCCTGGCCGTTCATGGGGGCGTTGAGCTGGAATTAGTGAGTCAACCTCATCCATATGAGAAGTGAAGTTTGAGTATCCCCATATTGATATAATCATATATGCATTATATATACCGTATCTGCACATGTTTCGACATGATTGAATGGATACGATGCCACATGCATAGATGCGTGAAGGTGCACTATGAGATTGTGTTATGATAGCCTACTTCTTTGATGAGCGTAATGGGGCCTCATACACTTTTAGAGGGACACTCAGGTTTCTCTCAATAGTGGTTGGGTTAATTAGCATATGGGTATGTCCTAGCCATGTATACCTTTGGCTATGGTGAGTACCTACATGTGCCTTCTCCATGAGGTATCGCTATGTGGGGTGTGTTATGTGCATGCCTACTTCCACAGAGCCACAAACACATTGCCATGTGGCCTACGACCAGTACATGCCTTCTTCGACTAGTGTATGGCCATGTCATGTTGAGACACGATGCGAGATGGGGTCGAGGTGCACATCCCATGTGGGCAGCCAAGGAGTGTGTGGGCCACTTGGTGAGTCCATACTGTGTGATGACACGATGCGGGGTGTAGCAGAGGAGTACACCTCATGCCATATGGTTGGCATGCTCACTTTGTACCACATGAGGGGCTATTGTGATAGTCAGACATTTTCCCTCCTTCCTCGTTTGGTGGCTAGTATCTAGTCATGCAGTGTTGTATAGTGTAATTTCAAAGATTGTGGACTTTCTTTATGGATATTGATGATCTTCTATTGATTTTGAAAGTCAAAACTTTGTTTATATTTGATTGTGATTGTTTAGCCACACCTTGTGATCTTCATTTGCATGTAACCCTCATGGTTACATTTGATTTAGTGTTGAGATTGCACACATTTCTCACTTTATTGTTGAAATTGAATCTTTATTTGATATTTATTTATGATCTTTGGTGGCTAAATTAGTTTTCTACTTGTTGTTTTCAAATGTCAGTCTTGTGTTGTAATGTGATTCCTTATCGAGAATGGGAGATCCGGACTTGGTCGATTGTATACAAGGAAGTAGATGTGGGGAACTTTGAGGATGGGGGTATGCGAGGCTGTTATATAGCTAGGACCCACTACCTACCTATGTGTGATGACTATCTCTTGGAGGCTAACAACCTTATACAACAAGAGATAGGTCATTTTGGTCTTGTTTTGATGGTCTCACCATGGATGTGTGGCCTAACACCATCAAGCAACTGAGTGTGAGGTATGGATTATGTGAGATGAATATTAGCTCTTGGCTCATAGATTTTGTGTCATGGATTAGTATGCTACTTCTCGATGTCCAAATGGACCCTTGTGTAGCCTGGTGATGTGATTCCCAATGATGTAAGTATGTATGTATCTGTAAATTCATGTTTCATCTTGGATATGGTTACACATGAAAATTTCAAAAGTTAGCTTGTTATGCTTTAGGAAGTGTAAATTGTTATATTTTGTTGAAAATGATGTCAAATATGTTCTAATGTGTGAGATTGGAAGTGTGTAGAAAAAATATGGTTGCAAAAAATGGTGTTTTAGAAAGAATTGAGTGCTTATACATCTTATTTACCCTATTCTTAATGTAAATTAATGTGTATTTTAACCTATCTTTGAATGAATGTGGATGTTAAAATAAATTCATATTTTGAGAGTGATACATGTGATGTTAGCAAGATTAACCATATCATTTTATTTCATGTTGAGACCTTATGAGTAAGGAATATGTCAATATATTGATAATGATTCTTAGAAAGGTGAATGTTAAAAGGATTTCCTTTCTATTGCGTTCAGTGATGAATGTTGTATATTATATTTTTTATCTTTGGGATGAAGCGCAATCTTTTAAAGTTGATTATTAGATTTTTGAGTACTATTGTGTGACATGGCTCCATATTGAGTTTACATGACTTCTAGGAGTAAGTAAAATATTAGGGAGGGAGAATGTAACACATCTCTAACTCCAGCCTGGGTAAGATGACCTATTTTAATTTTGATTTAGCATTTTAAATGTTACCATAATGAGATTATACATTGATGATTATGCGATAAGATCATGATTACATGCTTATATATTTATATATTTATATATTGTTATCATTTCTCTTGTATGATTATGGACATGAAAGGGATAATATCGTAACACTCATATATGAGAGGCTTACGATATCATGACCCTCTTCGTAAAGATTGATGTTGCTTCGGCTATATGATATATGTTATATGCATAAGTACTTTGACGTGTGAATGGAGTGATGCAGGTATTGAGTATCAACTTCGCTTGGATTCATAGGCCTGAGCGTACTCTTATTCCTGATGGTGATAACTAAAAGTAGTCACAGGCCAAATGTCTCATACCCTAGCCTTTGTACCTTGTTAGTGTGGTGCTCCCATATCATTGTCTTATTGTTTGGTTACCTAGCGGTAACGTTCGGAGCACCTTTCAGTCATAGGTGGTTTCTTAGTATATCTTGTTGAGGTATTTTGTCATGGTTTTTGTTAATCTTTTGTGGCTATATTGTGGTTATTAGTGTTTCAATGTGGTTTCATTTATGGTAATTCATAGTGATTTATTGATGGGAGATTTGATTGGTTCTATCCTTGAGGTTTTATATATGTTATTTTAAGTGATTTTATTGATCATTCGAGAGTGATATATTTCATTTGGTAATTTGAAATGATTTTATTAATCCCTTTTTGTGAGTTTGTGTATTTTAATGTTGGATTTATATTATTATTTTATGTGTTATTGTGAATGTTGGATATTTAGTGATCTAATTAATTGATTTGGAGAGCTTTAAGAGTTTATTTAATCAAATGTTTTATTTCATTTTATTGTTTTGAGACGTTTTTTTTAATGGAAGTAAGTTTTGATATTGTATTGATTTAAAAAGTGTTATCTTAATGTGATTTGTTTTGGAGGAGTTTAGTTAAAAACAAAAATAAAATGGGCAATTTGGTCTTTGATATTTATTCTTTGTTTTAAACTTTTTGGGGAATTATGTTTTGGAGAGGAGAAGAAATTGCTCTATTTTGGGGAAGGAATAGAAACCCCAGATTTTGGACAACAAAATTGGAGGGGAGAAACATGAAGATTCTTTGGAGAAGAAAATTGTAGGCAGTTGTTTGTTGTTTTCAACATGCCATTTCATCCTTGATGTCTGGTGTTGGAAGCTAGTTGTGCTTTGCAAGCTGAGCGTTTCTCCATCTCAAATTTGGGCAAAAATTAGAGTTATTTTTTGTGTACATTTCTTGAAGTTCTGAGTTAGAAATTTATCTGTGTGTGTGTGTTTAAAATTGTTGGGAGTCTTGGTTGCTCTAGGTGTTGTCATGGTATTTTGATTTTGAGATTTCTTTTATGTCTGGTTATTGCTTTCCTCTTTTGGGGAAAATCTAAATCAGTCCAACTTTTTATTTTTAAACTCCAATCAAATTGTGGAATTCATATGGAAACCATTAAATCTTAAATGGGTTGTTGGCAAAATAGATTTTTGGGCACTTTCATTCTCTTTCTAATTTTTTTTTAGTTTTGCCTAACTTGTGAAAATGTGTTTTTAGTTGATTCTCTTTATCCACCCATTATAAATGAAAAATAAGTGTGGATTCCATGTAGAAATTATCATATCTCAACTGGGTAGTTGTTTGATTTTAGATCCAAACACTTTCATGTTTCATGTCTTTTTGCTCAACTTGGTCGAATGACGTTTATTGAACACCTTGTTCTTGGTCATAAATTTATAAAAATTGGTGTATTCCATGTAGAAACACCCATATCTCAACTAGGTCTTTGTTCGATTTGAATTCTGGACACTTTCAACTTTTCATGTATTTTCTTGCCCAGCTTGGCAAAATGACGTTTTTCAGATCATCACCTCATTTTTATGCTAAAATCAAAATTTGAAGGTAAATTCCAACTTCAAAAATCAAAATCTGAACTGGGTCAAGCTTAGAATTTTAATTTGGGCACTTTGGATTTTTATGAAATTTTTATGCCTTTTTTTCTCATTCGTTTGAAGAGCAATTGGAACCATGTTTTGTGTCACCGTCTCTTAGTGATTTTAACTATTTTTAAAATGGTTTTATGAGATAATTTAATGAATTTGATACCAATTTTATAATTGGTTTCTTTTCATGAATTGATGGTGAATGTTTGAATGGTATTTGATCTACTTGTTGGCATATGTTATCAGTTGTTTAAATGATTTGACAACAATATTTGTTTGGTTGTGTTTAAATGGTTTTAATGATGTATTTTAGTGGTCTTTCACTATTTCATGTTTGTTATGGATTCTTCGTTTGGTTAAACGAGATGAGCTTAAGTCAAGGTCATTAGAGTGGCCCATAAGTGGCTGCCAAAGGAAATAGTAGCAGAGTTGTAGTAAACATGTGATAACTAAATAATTACAATGGTGTAAAACACTTATAATATAATGAGTCATCGCGCATGGTCTTGAGCACTTGAAAAGGCTAAGGATGCACTCGAGAAGGCATATCCATCTGCGGGGCATTGAGTTATTCATCTGCAGGGCGTTGATTTGGGCATGGTTCAGTCCCCTCATCCATATGAGATGTGTACTTGATTTCATGTGGTGTCATCCCTCTGAGCACACATGATGACCCTCCACTTGATCTACACTCTTGATCTTGTATCTTGTAGTTGTGAGTAGTACCTAACATGTTATTGTATGAACATCACCATGTTGTGATATTGTCCTTATGCATTGTACTTTGTGTTTACTATGTGTCTGATGTGAGTGTTGTCCATATGTTACCCTTTTCTTGTTTTTTTGTTTGGGCCATGTGACTACCTCCGAGAACAGTGGGGTGGTCTCTCTCGAGTCCACATGGTAGGGATGTGTTGGCATCACCATTGGGGACCGGAGTACAGGTTATTGGAGCACAAGTTGGAGTTGTTTTATCTCTTGATCTATTTTTATCAGTTGATATATCTTATTCATGGCAATGCCATTGTTCTCATGTACGTTTCTTTATGTATAATTTACTATCTTGAGAGAGATGATGTAATCATATAACTTAATGAGAAGAAATGTGATTTATATATTTCTCTTATGAGTTCTGGTGTTGGTATCAGTCTCACTTGTACTTTGATGATCATTATGGCTTTCTTTCCAAAAGATTTCATGCAAAAATCAGAGCTTTGGTTGTGTTTTTCCCTTCATTCTTTTTTTTGCACAATTTTTGGTATATCGACGCTTTCTATTTGTTGTTCAGTTTTTTTGTTGCCAATTTTCAGAGCATCGACGTTCTGTGTTTGTTGTTCAGTGTTGTTGCTACCAAGTTTTGGAGCATTGACACTTTTAGTTTGTTATTCAGTGTTGTTGCTGCCAAGTTCTAGAGCATTGACGCCTTCTATTTTTTGTCTTGTGTGTTGTAGCAAAGGTTCCAGAGCATCAACACTTTCTGTTGTCGTCTTGTGTATGGCAACAAAGGTTTCGGAGCAACAAGCTCTAGAACAACAAGTTTTGGAGCAACAAGTTCTGGAGTAGCAAGTTTCGGTGAAAATTTTTGGAGCTATCCTATTTGCTCCTATTCGGATTTTCTCTAGAGGGTGGATTAGTCCTCTCCTTTGGGTTGTACTTTCAACCAAACTTGGCCATGCTTTATGTCAGTATATCTATTTGGTAACCACTTTTGTGTATGTTATTCTTCTTGTAAAAATAAAAATTTATTTTTCCCTCTTTTGGCTCTTTCGGGGTTGTGTGGCAGGATGTTATAGATTAGCCTTGTACAACTCAACATGCGCACCAATTAATCCTCAAGCTTATGCCCATATACACAATACCTTCATTGAATGGATGGTTGAGATTAAAACATCTAAAGCTTCCTTTTACCCACATGCACTAAAAAATCATTTAGTAGCTTGAGGTTTAAACCTCTGTAGTCTCATTAAAATATTCCATGAAATGTTTCCTCCTTTCAATAGTTCCTTGAGCACTGTAGATTATGCCACACAACAACCTCCACTATCCCTCGTGATATTTCATGATTTCATAAAATCGATGAGGGGAGGTAGGGAATGACCTAGATTCAATTTCTATGATCAATCGTAGCCCTCATATCATTGGCCCACCATTACTACCACCATACACACCATTGGGGTCCACCCATAATATTATACATGGGCATGTGCCTGCTATCCCTAGCTATTTTTCATGACATCAACAAATCTTGGATGGATAGCAAGGAATAGTCCAGATTAAAATTGATGGGCCCAGACACTTCCTTAAGAAATTTTAATAGCACGTTCATCAAGTTATGACTTAAAGAGGGGACTTTCCTAGGAGACACATGCTAGATTTAGGCTTCCCCCCCACCTAAATTAAAGATTAAAACATTAATATTCTCAACCCGTTCAGACTATAGACTTTAGGCAAAATATTTAAAAGAGGTGCATGACCAAATATCACTAGGAAGATGGGGCTAACAACAACAATGACTTCAAGTCATAACTTTAGTGACTCAAAACATGAAAATGAGGCCAATGAAAAATTACAAGAATACTAGGGCTTTTGTATAAATGAGGGTTTTAAGAGGGTTTTAACCTAATATTGAACCCCAATCAACATAAAAATAAAACCCTATGCTCAAGAGGACCAAAAATTTAGAATGCAAACTTGGAACCAACAAAATTTTGCAAAGTCCTACTAGGGAGTGCTACCCTCGAGCCCCCGTGGAGGCACCCCCAGTCAAAGGATGATCCACTCGAACCTCTCATGGGGGGAACCCCCTGCAACCCCCATCATCGACATATCAATAGTACTTTATGTAATTGAAAGGTTGACACACATTTTTCCAACAATAAATATGTCCAATCCTTGTAATATGTTCATAAAACCTAATCTCCTATTTTCTAAGGGAAGTCCCCATTGTTGAGAGTAATGTACAAAAAATTCACTTCTCTCACAAAAATTTTGAGCTACCTATTACTATGGAATACAAAAAGTACCTACAAGAAGTTGGGTCCACAAAGAGGGGAAGTTTCATGGAAAGAAAAATGCCAACATGAATGAGCACCTGCTTTTAAAAAAATGGGTACCCTTTTAGAAATGAGGATTTGAGCCTTAGTTCAGAAAGCATACCCATTATTCTTTGAGATCCCTTCTCACTTTGATTAAAATTTTAATCTCTACCTTTTTAGGAATAAACCATTTTTTATATTTGTATACACACATATACATATATATAGATATCTATATATCTATATATACATATACATATACAAACATTTGTATGTATTTAATGTTAATTTCATTAGATACATATATCAATGTACATACATATACACATATATATAGATATATATATTATGCATATGCATATATTTAATGTGAAACTCATCAAATATCATACCAAATGGTATGCTCAAGCATTCATTGTGCTAGAATATATGTTTAAGAAAAGCACTGGGGATGACCAAAAATTAAAAATATTAAGTATTTTATTAATGGATAGTTAGTATGTGATGTCAATTCTAAGAAGATAAATCATGTCTCAAACATGTGTCAGTGTTTACTACTCCCAGTGGCTTCCACTAAACTATTATACTTGTTCTTCATGCTAATATTTATTACTTTAAAATATGTATTTATTATAATTAAATATCTTATAAATATATTTTCTATATACTATACTAATTCTATATATTAATATTTTATTTTTCTTTAAGTCAATATTTTGATTCCTTCAATCTTTCTAGTTTTCATTTTTTATTATACTTTACCATTATTCAATACAAAAATCTAATACTAAATATTTTTACTATGGGTAGTTGAAAGGTGATGCCATCCTTAACAAGATAGTCCATGACTCAAACATGTGTTAGTATTATTTATGACTCCCAACAACTTACCATTAAATATTATATTTATTTTTGTCATATTACTATTTATTACTTTTTACAAGAATATTTATTATGATTAGTTATCTTATAAAATTTAGTAGTTATATGGTATAGTAATTGTATATATTAATTTTTTGTTTAAGTCAATACTATGATTCCTTGTAATCTTTGTAAATATTTATTTATTTTAATGTAATTTAACATTATTTAATATAAAATATTTTAAGTATTAAATATTGTTATTATAAATAATTAAGAGGTGATGCCATCTTTAAAAGATAAGTCATGACTCAAACATGTACTAGGGTTTATAACTCCCAATAACTTACCACTAAATCATTGTATTTGTTCTTATTATTATTTTTTAAAGAATATTTATTATGATAAAATATTTTATAAAATTTATTGGTTATATATAATATTAATTATATTAATTATCAATTATTATCTTAAGTTAATATATCTTTTTTTTGATACATAAGATATGTATTTTATTGATTATAGTAACTGAGCTACAATCGCCTGCATAGCAGGAAATTTGTATCATCAAAAGACTATAACCACACTCATCAATTCACCATTTAAACCAGTCTAGAAACCAGCTACCCAACCATCAACATAAAATACTATTAGTCGAAAACCACAGAGCCATTACTCCCAAAACACCAGCAAAGCTACCAAAAACAAGTTTCCTTTTAAGCCAGAAAACCCTAGCCCTTAACCCAACTTTCAGGAAACCACTTAATTTTGCAAAGTTCTCAAATTTTTTTAACCATTCAACCTTTCTAACCGCCTATAGCCCAAAGTATTTTTTCAAGAACTCTATGACCACCGCCACAATCATTTGGTGCCTCATCAGACTTGGCCCACGCAAATCCAGAAGGAAAGGATAAATCTTCACTGTGTCCTCCATACGAATCCTCTCCATGTTGTAGGGCCTCAGACAACCCCTTCCTTCAATCACTACACACAATATTTCATCCACGCCTTCCACTAGGTCCTCTTTGAACAATTTGAGTAGTAATCCTTTTGCTTCCACTTTGGGCTCTTTATTGTCTAAAAGAGAAGCAAGGAAACTAGATGAGATTTGCAAATTGTCTCTCCCATACTCTTTACTCTCCAAATGATTTGAGCCTAGTATCATCTTCATTGCTACCAACACTAAGGGATCATAATTAAGAAGGATCTTCTTCAGCCTTTGATCAGTGACCACCTTGAAGGAGGTTTGCCTTGCAGATGACTGCAACAAAATCGTTGTGTCTACTCTGAACCTTGTTATGCCCTCCACCAATACCTCAATGATGAATTTTGAACTCTTCGCCATCGTCGGCCCTACACAGTCCACTCCCAAGACAAATGAAAGTGGTCACTCACTCCTCTTCGCACTTGCAAGAAAAAAAACATATTTGGATAACGAAAGAAATCTCCCATAAGTAAACTCATTAGTCACAAGGTTGTTGCCACCAAATGCAATGGTAAACTCTACCGCGTGCAAGATGTCCTTGCCTTATGAAGGAGATCCAAAAGACCATATTCGCACTTATTTGTATGCATGGAAGTGGGAGCCATAGTTGGCCTCCGCTATCCATCGTACGTCGGCAAAAAGCCATTTCTCCCACCTTAAACCATTATTAAGCCAACTCTATCCTTCCTTAACTCCACACGCCTGCCTTTGTGGCTTGATTTGCCATCTCCCTCTGCCAGCTTGGAGGGGCACCCTCCCTTCCTCCCACATCTTAAGTTAATATTTTGATTCCTTACAACTTTTGTAATTATTTATTTTTATTATAATTCAATACAAAAATATATTATATTTATTATAATATATTGTAATTATTAAATATGAAAAAGATATTTTATTATATAATATTTGATTTTATAATATTTTTTATATAATTTATAAAAATATTTCTAATCATCATAAATTGTAGAAAAATAATTTTTAATATATCCAAAATTCTAAAATAAAATGAAATAAAATTATTTCTGATATCAATATGAATTAATGAATTATTTATTATTTAATGAATATAATTATAAATTTAATATTAATATCTTATTATAAATATCATATTAACTAAAATAAGTATTTTTAATTATATATTTATTTAAATACTTTAACTTCTTTAACTTTTATAATTATTTATTAGTTACTATATTTTTAACTATATTTAATTAGAAAATAATAAATCTAACATATTGATAAACTTTATAATTAATGATGAAACTCATGAGAATGGTTAAAATTAGTTATTCGTGTAAGGTAGGGACCCTTTTCCCTCGGTTTGGTCATATTACAATGTGTCATATGGTAAAGAAATTAAGAGAATCATATTAGTGGGCAAGTGGGTCAATCTTGAACTAATGAGAATCATAAAAGGGGAATATATATATAGCTGCAATAGAAAGGCTTGTGATTATTTTATGTTACTTTCCATAGCTCCCTTAATGTGATTTTGGGATCACTTTATTCTCATGTTCCATTACTTCTTTGTTCTCGACCTTCATACGAAACACTAACATTTTTCTATTTAATTATTCTTTGTTTGTTGTTAAAGTACTTGTATGGAAATTTTAAATAAATGTCAAATATTAATATAATTAGTTATGTGGTTATAAATTAATTTATATAAATTTTTATGTAACTATTAATTATTTTATTAAATAATTATGATTAAATTAATATAGATATAATATTTTTAATAGTTTTTTTTTTAAATATTTATAAATTAAATAATGTCAAATAAGTTTTATTATAACATATAAGAAGATATAAATTAAGATTAGTATAAAATTTATATGTAAGAAGAATTTAGGGGTTTCTTTAAAGTTATGATCATATTTGATTTTTGGAGGCGAGTCTATAATTTTAGAGCATTGGTCATCATAGAAGAGTCTCACATGCATTTGATGGGTCGGATTGGGAAATTCTAAAATCAAAATATATGCATGTTATCTTGAGTATTCTCTATAATACCTAGGTTAGCATTAAGCAAGGTGAAGGTGGTAGCCTCATCCTCAAAGATATGTCTAGGTTGATTGCT
Organism: Sequoiadendron giganteum; assembly: GCA_007115665.2. Taxonomy (NCBI): domain Eukaryota; kingdom Viridiplantae; phylum Streptophyta; class Pinopsida; order Cupressales; family Cupressaceae; genus Sequoiadendron; species Sequoiadendron giganteum. The sequence continues at coordinate 133,782,748 of CM021104.1, forward strand.
ACTTGCATACAACTAAAATAGAAGGCTATTAGTACTATCTAGAAGATCATGAATGGAGGAGGTTAACTATTGTAAATGTAGTCTCTCTATCCTAATTTCTTGAGTATATATATTTCTTAAGTCAAATAGATTAGAGAAAATGGACTAAAGATCCTGAAAAGTCCTATTCTATTCATGACTCATATAAGCACATCTAAAGGCATCTAGATTAATTCCTAAAGCAATCTAAATAGGCTCCTAATCTCTATATATTTTTAGAGGGCATAAAGGTCAATTTTAGAGGGCATAAAGGTCAATGAAGGTAGCCTTAATTTTACATTTTAAAATAAATAATGTGAAAGGATCTTGATCTTCCATAATAGCCAAATGGAAGAAACTCAAATAATTCTATTCAAGATAAATATGAAAGCTGATGAGCTCAAAATATGCTCATAATTTGAATATTATGATGTATTTTTAATACCCTTACTCTTTTTGCTGATGGTTGTTTAAACTCTTTGATTTAAGACTTTTTATCTAAAAATAGGTAGTATCCTATGGCAACACATTCCTATATTTCTACAACTTAACATCTTTGTGTGTCTATATTTATTGCCCTGTTTAACCTCCCAAATGACTGATATAATGCATGTGGTTTTTGGATAATGAAATGGATTTAATGTGTGATTAATGAATGTGTATCATGTTATTGTGTGCGTGATTTCCTTTGCTTCTGTTGCCATGTGTGTCACGGGTTGTTGAAAGAGGCATGAATGAGTCAAAGTGCAGCAGATCTCGGCCCTACAGTAAAGTCCATTTCCAACACGGCATCGAGGAAGTAGTTCCAACAAAAACTCTCTAACCGGGTCGTTGGGAGGAAATCTAAATGAATCATTATTCTAGGAAGAGTGGAATGCTAGATTCTCTCTGAATCGGTTGAACAGATATTCTTTCATTTATGAGAAATTTGTTCCTCGGTATCAGGAAGCATTTATGTCCACGTCTTTCTCTATTAGAGTTAGGTAGTCAGTTTCTTTTCTATAAATAAGTGCTCCTCCTGCGTGAGTGAACAGACTAGAGAGTAGAAACAAAACAGAGTGTGTTAAGATTAGTGTTATAATGAGAAATAGAGTTTTGTGTTAGTTTTTTTACAAGCAGAATGATCAATGTATATGATTCCAAGTTTATGAATAAAAGCTGATGAAGTTTTGAATTCAATTCTTGCATAAAATGGTTGATGCTTGCTAAGGGGGGCCACTTAGTGAGTATCTGTAGTTAGTTGTTTATTTCCTGTTGATTATAAGTTAGAATTTTATTCCTGAAAGTTTCAGCACAAACTCAGTCTTATATTGTTCCTACAGCATAAGGAATTCATCCCTGTGTTTGTTACTGCAACATAAGACCAGTTCATAGTTTGTTCCTTAGTAATAGCTGTCATGATTTCTGCTTTGATTAAGTTATGCTTAAGTTAAGAATACTTTTCATTAGGTTCCTGCATCAGAAGTAGAATTCCTTCAAAGTATTTATTTCTAGTAAATTGTGGTTGAAACTAGTTCTTAGTGCACATACAGTGCCACTCCGTTTCAAGTATACATTCCCTAGTTTGACAATATAAATGAATGACCATAAGAAAATGTTAGTCACCTGCTGGAATGTCCAATTCCCAGGTTAGGATTTTTCATGACTTTTATATCCTTTTGTGGGCGACAACCATTTTTGGCACCGTTGTCAGGGATGGTGTCAAGCTAAGAACCTGTCATAGTCATTGTTAGCAGTAGTTTAGTGTGATTATTCCAGCATTTTTAAATTCCTTCAATTTTTAGTTAAGCCCGTTACATGCATAGAAGAAGAGATGCTCTACGAAGATTCATCCCTAACCTTCCATTCATTGATAACAATTTTGAACCAGCTTATAATCTATTCAAGGAAGGAGGATACCAAGATATCAATCCATTTGTTGTTGCTAAAGACCTGCTTGTTGAATTTCCCTTTGCCTAGCCGACGAAGAACCTCAAGAAAATCTATTTTCTTTTATACTCTATCAAGCAAATATGGCACAAAATCCACCTAATTGACCTCCTACTTTTGAATTCCCCATCATCGCCCAGCAAGATAATGATAACCTTAAAAATGTTCCTTCTTCATTACTTCCCAAGTTCTATGGACTAGTTACAGAGGAACTAGACACTTTCTTGTTTGAGTTTGGCATCCTCTGCCACAGTTATGATTACACTTTAGATGCTCACAAGTTGAATTTGTTTCCTACTACTTTGAAGGAGGGAGCTCCTGGATGGTTTATGAGTTTGGGAAGGGATGTTGTCGATATTTGGGAAGTCATGCAAATAAAATTTCTTGAGAAATACAAGGAATATTGTAAGAGTGGTAGTAAGGGTGATGATATATTCCGAATTCAACAAAAGCAGGAAGAAAGCCTGGAAGACTATATCTCAAGGTTCTTGTTTTCCCTGAGAAAGAACTTAGACCATACTCTCAATGAAGAATCTCATAAACTACTTTTTCTTAGGGGAATTAATGATGCCTGTATTGATGCCCTGGATCTGATGGGAGGAGGTGATATAACCCAAGTGCCTTGGGATGATATTAAGTCCATATGTCGCAACTACTCTCGAGAAAATGTTAAGAAGGGTAGAGGTCATCAAGCCACAGTGGGAAAGTATTCTACTAATGGAGTTTCACGGATGGAGATCTCAAATTTGCTATTGATTTCAAGCAGGATATCATAAACAACATGGCTACATAGTTGGATAATATGCAAGCTTAGAAGAAACATGAGGAAGCTGAAGCAATCTTGGCTGAGTTCTATCCACATTGTAGACATAAGAAACATGACTGCAAATGTAAGATGGTGGCTAACCTAGAGGCTAAGAAATTACCTACTGATTTTAAGGTAGTAGAGGGTGATGATGACCAAGTATTCTTTGTTGCACAAAGGTGCACATGGGCTCAAAGAGAAGGTATACATCAAGACCCTTTGACTTTCGATAATTCTTATTCTAATTACAATAACCAATGGAAACCTACATATGGCCCATCACCACTTTGGAATACTTCTCAACCACACTGGCCTAACTATCAGAGTCCTCAATGGAAATCTCCTCAAGGAGGTTGGCAGCAGCCACAAGGACAATGGACTCCACCCCAAGGTAACTAGAAGCAGAATGCTCAATGGAGAGGTTCTCAGCAATAGCAAAACCAAATCCCTAGATTCCCGCAACTTCAGCAGCCACAACCTTTGGCCCTCATGCCACCTCCTGTAGCACCTACAACAAATAATAGCCCTCCAAAACAAACACCTATGCCTACTCAACCATTGCCAAATCCTAATAATAAGCAGTGGCAACAACAACAGTCTATGTATTTTATAGAAGCCAATCAATATCCATCTTATGCCTTGAATATTAATGATATCCATCTCAGGTCTGGAACCACTCTCCCTACCCCACAGCAGCCAGTAATTACTGAGATTCTAGACTCTGCCTCTGAACAACCTACTGATCCTGTAGAACATATACCTATACCAGATACTGTCTTTAAGGAGCCTGTCCTGCAACATCAAGCCAAACCACTTTTTCCTCAGAGATTGCAAGTTACTACACCCAAGTCTATGGAAGAGCCTATCTTTGATATTTTGGATCAGTTAAAGTATGTACACATTCAAATTCTCGTCTTTCAAGCCATTAAAGATGTCCCAATTTATGGGAAATCCATTAAGGAGGCCTTTTTGAAGAAACCGGGAAGAAAGAAAAAGGATCCCCAAACTATCCATGTTCTAGGACAGTTGCCAGATATTATATTAGGGAAGATGAGACCTATGACATTTTGCATGCTTGTCATGATGAGACATGTGGTGGGCACTTTGGATCCAAGAGAACATCAATGAAAGTGCTTAATATAGGGTACTATTGGCCCACACTACAAAAGGATGTTGTAGCCTACACCAGAAAATGTGACAGATGTTAACGCATGGGGAGACCAATAAGGTCTGAAAAAATGCCCCTATATCCTGAAGTGGTAGTCAGTCCCTTTGACAAGTGGGGCATGGATTTTGTTGGGCCTATTGATCCTCCATCCAATGGGAAATTATGCATTTTGGTTTGCACTGATTATGTAACCAAGTGGGTGGAAGTGAAAACAATGACACATGACCGTGACAAAAAAGTTGTTGAGTTCTTGTATCAGAAAATTTTTACTCGGTTTGGAGTCCCAAGGGAACTTGTTACTTATCAAGGAGCTCAGTTTACATCAAACTTAATCACTGCATTGATGAATGATTACAAGATCAGGCATAGAAATTCAAGCCCCTATAACCCTCAAGCCAATGGTCAAGCAAAAGTTACTAATAGAGAATTAGAGGCAATCCTTACTAGAATAGTATAGTCACACAAGAAGGATTGGAGCAGTCACCTTCCTGAAGCAGTCTGGGCCTATAGGACAACATGGAAAACCACTACAGGGTTAACCCCTTTTGAGTTACTCTATGGCAAAACTGCCATGTTGCCAATAGAGTTTGAGCATAAGACCTTAAGAACTGCTCTTCAGCTTAACATTGATCTTTCAAAATCCCAAAAGGAATGCCTCCTGTAGCTAAATGAATTGGATGAGATGCGGAAAGCTGCCCTGTAGCATACTGAAGCTATCTAGTAGCAAAGAAAGAAATGGCATGACCACCATATAAAAACTAAGAAATTCTCTGATAGTGATTGGGCGTTGCTCTATGACTCTAGGTACAAGGAAAATCAAGGTAAACTTACCACAAGATGGCTTGGTTCTTATGAAATAGAAAAATGTGTTATGGTTTAGTTCAGTTGGCTATAATAGATCATGTCTTATTCAAGCTACTGGTTAATAGACACTGTATTAGGTTGTATCATAAGCCAGCATCCAAAGAATAATTTATGAAGCAATTTTTTTCAAATGCGGCCACTAATCTTCCTACAACAAAAGGCTTCAGACTTTTTCCTACACCATCTCTTTAAAATGCTATGTTGCATGCCCATAATAAAGGTTTCCTTTTAAGGAATCCACTTTCTACATTTTTTATCCATCACCATCATTCATTCCATCTTCTTCCACGTCACCCATCCATGTCATCCATCCTATTGTACCACCTTCATTTATGGTTTCCATTCCAGCGGTCATTTCAAGCTGAGTTGTGATCTTTCCCAGCATCTACGAGCACTTATTATAAGGTACTCGATATCTTTATTGCCACATCATTTATTTATTTCATTTATTCATTAATTGCTATGTATCTATCAGTCATTAATGCCTATTTTTTACCTATCCTTTTGCACATGTGTGGACACATGCCAAATTTTAAGTAGGGGGTGGGAATAATCCATTTCAAAACTTTTCTTACGTTATTGCCACATCTGTCAAGAAAGTTTTATTTTCTTGTACTTACCAAGTATGACTGCGTGCTTTTATCCTGATCAAAAAGTTAACTGCTTGATTTAAGTAGTTTCTAATAGTCATTTCATGCAATTATCCTTTGTATCATTCTTGGTAGGAAAAGAAAGGTAACAATCGAAAAGAAAGACAACTCTATCACCCATCATGCCCTTATTAAACTCTTAATTGAGAATTCTCTGAGGGATGTATCAGCCCTTTCTTGGCAAGAATTTATTTCCCAGAAGGATCTGTACCCTCCTGAACCTCCTAGAGCACTCCCTACACAGTGCAAGAAAAATAAAAAGATAGTAGAATCTACGAGTAAGGAAGCAAAGCAAGAATCATCTGCTCTTGCAGCACCTAGTCCTGTAGCCTCCACACCAGAGCCCTCTACCCAGGTAAAAACTAGGTTTTTAGGTAGAAAATAAAAAGGGAAAAAGAAGGTAGAAGAGTCATCTAGGGCTGCACAAACCCTAGAATCAAGCCCTCATGTTCAAAAGTGAAAATGTTCTACTCTGCTTTCTCCTGCAGCAACGCCTGTTGCCACCACAGTTTCACCATCACCTTCTCCTGCTAAGTCTGAATCCTCTAGGCAAGTTAGAAAGAGGAAAGTTGCAAAAGAGCCTCCTGCAACTATTACATTGCCAAAAATAATTTCATCAAGAAAATAGCGTAAAGTTACCTCAACCTCCATTCAACCTAAAATTATAGTCATTTCTGAGGAATCTGAAGAATTCAATCATGATGTTTCTCAGATTGTATCTGAGAATGTTCCACAAAGTTCATCTGTTATTCCTAGGGAGCTACAAACTGAGACACTGGAAGTTGAGGAAGCACAACATGATAGTGGTAATAAAAGGAGTGCCAAGTCTTGATGACTTGGCTGATGCAGTTGAGAAAATTTTAGGAGAAACAAAATCTCCTCCTAGGCAGCAACAAGAGTCCATCCTGTAGCAAGAGGAAGAACAATTTGAACAAACTGAAGTGTCCAATGAAACACCATTACCCTTTGAAACTTGTCAAGCATTGGTTGTTTATAAAAGGAAATTTTTGATTGAGTATTTGGAATATCTTAGGATTACATGGAGGCATGTTACACTTCAGACTTTGAGTTTCCACCATTTAGCTAGAACTAACTTTCAACAAAGTCTTTGGAAAGAAGAAATTGAAAGACAAAAATAGGAAATTTAAGAAAAGAAAAGAGAAAATGGATGAAATGATGAAGGTAACTGGTAAAATTATGGAATGTAGACCACCACCTAGGGTATATGCTATGTGCCTTAAAGAGAAATTTATGTGGTTCCAATTGATGAGAATTTCCAAAAATTTGGACCCTGACATTCACACAACTAAGGAATTTTATGATGCATATCAAATAGCACCCAATTGGCTGAGAAATTGTTTATGTGAGTTTTATCTTCATGGTTTTCTAATTCCCTTTGAAATAGAATGGAATCCGCTTCTCTACATTGGTGACATTCATCTAAGGTCACTCATGTATTGGGCGGCCAATGAAACTAACTATGGGGAAAAATTAGAGGCTTATGAAGAGGCTGAAAGGAATGAACCTATTCTGCTGCACCCTGAAAGCTCAGATCTCCAACCAGTTCTAAGAACTTGGCTTACTATTGCATATGGATTCCATGATCCTACAGCAAGAATAAAAGTATTTGATATCAGGAATTAGGTGTATGATGAGTTCAAAGACCAAACATATCTGTTTTGGAAGCTTTCATCTTCCAGAATTAAAACAAGATGGGAAAAACTAACTGTTGGTCTGAGAAAATCTGAGCCTCATAGCCGTCTGAAATTTAAAGTAGCCATCAGAAGGTCAGAGAAGTACATGCAGTTGGGTCTCCAGGAAAGGTTTGAATTATGGTTACCATTAACATTTCGACCTCTAGTTTTGATGTGGCCATTTTACCCTTATTTGGCTACAGATGTTAATGAGGATGCAGAAACCCACAGGTATGAGAGATGGCCAAATTTTAGAGGTTTCTGCTACAAATTCGAAACTTCATTGCAGGGCCATGATACTCCTACTAATTTCAGAGAAACAACTAGAAAGATTAATGCTGGAGGACCATCATTAGGATAAGTAAGGGGAAAATGATGAGCTCAAAATATTCTCATAATTTGAATATTATGATGTATTTTTAATACCCTTACTCTTTTTGCTGATGGTTGTTTAAACTCTTTGATTTAAGACTTTTTATCTAAAAACAAGTAGTATCCTGTGGCAACACATTCCTATATTCCTGAAGCTTAACATCTTTGTGTGTCTATATTTATTGCCCTGTTTAACCTCCTAAATTACTGATATAATGCATGTGGTTTTTGGATAATGAAATGGATTTGATGTGTGATTAATGAATGTGTATTGTGTTATTGTGTGTGTGCTTTCTTTCGCTTATGTCGCGATGTGTGTCGCGGGTTGTTGAAAGAGGCATGGACAAGTTAAAGCATAGCAGATCTTGGCCATGCAATAAAGTCCATTTCCAGCATGGCATCGAGGAAGTAGTTCCAACAAAGACTCTCTGACTGGGTCGTTGGGAGGGAATATAAATGAATCATTAATCTAGGAAGAGTGGAATGCTAGATTCTCTCTAAATTGGTTGAACATATATGCTTTCATTTATGAGAAGTTTGTTCCTCGGTATCAGGAGGCATTTATGTCCACGTCTTTCTCTATTAGAGTTAGGTAGTTAGCTGCTTTTCTATAAATAAGTGTTCCTCCTACATGAGTGAACAGACTAGAGAGTAGAAACATAACAGATTGTGTTAAGATTAGTGTTATAATGAGAAACAGATTTTTGTGTTAGTTTTCTTACAAGCAGAATGATCAATGTATATGATTCCAAGTTTATGAATAAAATTTGATGAAGTTTTGAGTTAAATTCTTGCATAAAATGGTTAATGCTTGCTAAGGGGGCCCACTTAGTGAGTATCTGTAGTTAGTTGTTTATTTCCTGTTGATTATAAGTTAGAATTTTATTCTTGAAAGTTTCAGCGCAAACTCAGTCTTATATTGTTCCTGCAGCATAAGACCAGTTCATAGTTTGTTCCTTAGTAATAGTTGTCATGATTTCTGCTTTGATAAAGTTATGCTTAAGTTAAGAAGACTTTTTATTACATTTCTGCATCAGAAGTAGAATTCCTTCAAAGTATTTATTTCTAGTGAATTGTGGTTGAAACTGCTTCTTAGTGCACATATAGTGTCACTCTATTTCAAGTATGCGTTCCCTGGTTTGACAATGTAAATGAATGACCATAAGAAGATGTTAGTCACCTGCTGGAATGTCCAATTCCCATGTTAGGATTTTCCATGACTTTTATATCCTTTTATGGGCGACAACCAAAAGCCACTAATTGCACCCTTCACTCTTAGAACATCAATAGTAATATTCATTAAACTAGGTAGTTGTGGGGTAGATAATACAAGAGTAGGTACTTCTAAAAATATTTTGTGTACTTTCATACAATCATTAAGGCCAAAAGAAAGAGCCATGAAGACAAAAAAATATAGAGATTATTGAGCAAGAAACAAGAGAAATATAAGAGGAGAAATGGATGTGCAAAAAGTATCAAAAACTAAATAATTTGCTAATTATAACGAAAATTGGTAGATAGATAATGCTAATAAATAATACACTAGACCTTATCATGCATAAAATAATGATAAAAATATACATTTCACTTTATAAAATATAAGATATACCCAAAATTCTATCCTTTTCAATGTAGTAATCTTAATTGACATGTATATCTCCTCCTCAAAATTATCATGGAAGAAGGTTGTCTTCACATCCATCTAACTCATCTCAAGATTAAAATTTGTAACATAAGATAAAATCATTTTGATAGATGCGGATCATGGAGGATAGTTCGTTTCAAAGGCGAAATTTTGGAGATGATTTTTTTTTCAAAAATTCCTTTATGTTCTACTCTTCTTGATGGTTTTCATGGCCTGAGTATGTTATCTCAGTTGGTTCTAACAATGCCAATGTTCCTTTTTCCAACAGAGCTCCTGGAATTCCTTCTAGATCTAGGTTTTCTTCATGCAAAAATAAAATTTTCTCTAATTTTAAGGATTTTAAGGGTTATCTTGGTTATGTCTATCGTAATGGGAAGTGGATTCCAGACAATATTGCTATCAAGTCTTCTTTTCATCGCAATCTGCCTGTAAATAAATCTCTAGTCAAGGGTAAGCAACCTACTTTTGACATTTGTGATTCTCGTTCAGTTTCTTCATCTTCCTCTCCTTTGTGGGCTGATGTCAATGTCGATCAACAAAATGGTCATAAGAGTTCTTTGCCCTGTTGTTCCTCACATTTGGAGGCTCCCTCCATTCCAAATCCGAATTCGACTCCGACCTCTTTTCCAAACAATATTCCTTTGGTTTTCCCAAAATTTTCGGCTCCACAAAACCCTCTTAATTTTCCTAACTCCATTGATATCCCTATTTCTGGTGCTATTCCTAAGAAGCTTGCTTCAAACCCTAATGATATCGGTTCGGTTGATTTCAGTTGGAGACAGGAAAATGTGAAAAAGAAGGCTTCAATTCTTGGAGAAAAATGTAATAAATGGCTTTCGAAGGTAACAAAAAAATTGCCTCTTGATCAAGTTAATGTTACGCTTCCTCATTCTATGCTTCAGCCGCAGATTGCGGACTTAAAGGATGTCACTCTTCTTGGTAATTTTTGCAATTTCATTCCAGATCTTGAATTTTTAAAATCATGGGTCTTCAAAATTTAGGAAGGTTCTAATCAAATATTTCTTGTAGATAAAGGTGAGGGATTTTTTGTTGTAATATTTTCTAATAAAGATTCTAGGAATGTTGTTTTTCATAAAAAATATTGGATGTGTGAGGGCAATGGTATTCTTAGGACTCTTTGGACTCTGAATTTTAGCCCTAAACAGGCTAGGGTTAAATTTATTCCTTTCTAGGTTCAGCTCTATGTTTTATCTTTAGAATATAGAGAGTTGTGCATTATTGAGATTCTAGGAAACAAATTAGGCATTTTTAAAAATCAAGATATGGATTTTTTCTCTAATCCTTCTTTACCAGTCAGGCTATGTGTTCTCATGGATGTTTCAAAAACTATTCCAAAAAATGTCAACATTAATTCAATCTATGGTATTTGGGAACAACAAGTGGTTCTTGAGTATCCTAAGCAAATTTTCTATTTATGTCATTTTCCTCTTCATCCTTTCAAAAATTGTAAGAAGCTTAATTTTTTGAAAATAAATACTAATCTTAATTTTGATAAATCATCTAAAGAATATTTGTTGGTCGATTCGACCATTGCCTTATTCTTTGGTTTGAATGGTAAGATTTTGTTTGATTTATCTTTTTCTTTCAAGATCTTTGACCTTTTTCTTAATTGGTACCAGTGCTTAAAAAGGTATCATAATTCAGATTTCAATGGTGATCATTAAGTCTATAATCAAAGGGATTGTCACAGTGTCCCCCTTAAAGAGGAAGTTGAGGTTGTTCAATCAACTCCTGCTACCAAGGGGCTTTATTTTAATGATTTTTTGTCTTCTGAGGGTAAAAATCCATCTTTATTTGGAAATTGCATTCGTAAGAAAGTTACAAATATTTCTTTTGTTAAGCATGTTGTTGTTTCTCTTGCTTCGGGTTGAGAACAAACTCTATTGTCTCCAATAAATATTTTTCTTAATTCTCTCAATTTTTTCTCTCTTCAACCTGATTTTGCCAGTTACCTTCAAGAAAATCAATGTGCTTCTATGTTAATGCTTGGTGTGACAAATAATTGTGATGAGAGGTTAAATATTTTTGAAGATCAAAATCTATTCGACAGTCCATAGTCCACAGTCCCATCTAGATTTAGTTGATTTCAATAATAATTATGTTGGCTTGCCTTCAGAGGAAGATCTTGCAAAATTTGTTGATCAAACTTTAGTTTTAGTAGATGATCAACTAATAGATGATATTGCTTCTAATTTTTTTGGTGAAGGGGGATCTTTAGATGATTTATGCTCAATTTCTTAGTCTTTGTTAACTTCACCCTCAAGTAAAAAGTCACTTGCTAAAAGAGGTAGAAAGTCTTTAGCTAAAAAATTGGAAGAAGAAATATCACCAGGTCTACAATCGACACTAGATGTCAATTTAGGATTTTCATTAAACAAAAGAGACCAAGGAGAGTGTGTTGCTCTCCCAAGTTGCAATGAGGCTAATATCTTGGAATTTCAAAGGCCTAAACGCTTCTAACAAAAATTCCCAAGTAAAGCATCAATTGGATGCTTCAAGGGCAAATATCGTTGTTTTGCAAGAAACCAAAAAATTTGAGGAATATTTTCAAGTAATTAAAAAATCATGGCATATTTGGGAAGCTTCTCATTCACCTTCTCATGGAGCTTTTGGGGGTCTGATAAATTTTTGGAATACTAAAACAATTAGCATTTCTGATATTTCTTTTGATCAAAAATTGGCAATTATTGAAGATTACCCATTTCGATTTATCTTTTTGGTTGTTAAATGTATATGGTCCAACTAGCACTTCTTCTAAAAAGTTATTGTGGGATACTCTCAAGCTAAAAATTGATGCGCTTGGCCAAGATACATTTGTTTTAGCAAGAGATTTAATGCCATTACAAGTGTATTGAAAAAAAGGGGGAATTTTTCCTCCCAATTCAGTCATGGTTGATTTTGCTGCTTTTATTCATGATAATGCTTTGGTGGATGTAATTCCATAAAATGGTAGTTATACCTGGATGAACAAGAGGAAATTTTTTCTCCAAATTGTGGAAATATTGGATAGGTTTTTAGCCTCTCCAAATTGGATTCTTAGTAATTTTATTCTTTCTTCTAAAATTCTACCTTTATTAGCCTTTGATCATTTTGCTATTTCACTTGATGTCATGGGAAAAAATCAAATAAAATTTTATGTCTTATTTCAAATTTGATGCAATGCGGCTTAGGAATCCTGAACTTATTCGTCTAATAAATAAATGGTGGTTGAGTGCACCATTCGTTCCTAGTTTAAAGATGTTTTAGCTAAGTAAAAAATTGGATCATATTAAGAAGCACTTAAAAACCTGGATCGTCTAGTCTTCAAGAATGTTTTTATGCAGAAAGATTTGGTGTACAAAAGGTTAGTAGAGATTAAAGAAAGTATCATTGTTAATGGTCTGGATAATTCTCTATTTGAAGAGAAAAGAAAATTACAAGTGGAATGGCGAGAATTATTATTAAGAGAGGAGGTTTATTGGAGGCAAAAGTCTAGGGAACTATAGTTGAAAGATAGTGATAAGAACACTAAATTTTTCCATATTTCAAATCAAATTAAAAAATAAAAATCTTCAATCTTCTCAATTCAAGATAGTGTAGCTAGAGATTTACTTTTAAAAGATGAATAAATTCATCATGAAGCAGTTAAGTTTTTTTCTACTCTATTAACAACTAATGCTAATGATAGTGTGAATTTAGCAATGGAAAGAGAGAAAATTTTACAACACATTCCTTCATTGGTGTGTCATGAATAAAATATTTGATTGTTGGATCCTTTCTCTCTCAAAGAATTAAAAGAGGTTGTGTTCTCAATGTCACCTGATAAAGCCCCAGGACTAGATGGATTCACTGCTATTTTTTTTTCAAAAATGTTGGGATTTCATTGGTTTTGATGTTCTAAGTGCTCTGGAGGAATCGAATAATTCTAGGGGTATGTTGAAAAGATTTAATGTCACACATATTGCTACCATTCCCAAAATCCAAGCACCAAACTCTTTCTCTGATTTTAGGTTTATCTTTCTTTGTAACACAATTTATAAAATATTCACTAAGGCTATTAATCTTCGCCTACATCCTCTTATTTCTTCAATTATCCCTGAAGAACAAGGTGAGTTTGTCCCTAGTAGAGAAATTTTAGAAAGAGCATTTTTTTCTCATGAAACTTTGCATTATAAAGCTACAAATAAATTACCATCAATGATAATTAAACTTGACATGCAAAAAGAATATGATAGGGTAGATTGGTGTTTTTTAAATCATGTTCTTCTGAAATTTGGTTTTTCTCCCAAATGGTGTAAGTGGTAATGGCATGTATATCAGGTGCTAATTTTTCAGTGTTATTAAATGGGTCAGTTGTGGGGTTTTCTGACTCTTCTCGAGGGGTTTTTCAAGGAGATCCTCTGTCACCTTTTTTATTCATCATTCTAGCAGAAGCTTTGAGTAGATCTTTTCTTACAACAAATTTTCAAGGTAAAATCAAGGGGGTCTTGGTTCCTAATATAAATCTTTTATTTACTCACTCTTTATTCGTTGATGATACATTGCTCTTTGGTAAAGTTGTTTTTCCTGAAGCTTTACATATAAAATCTTTATTGGATAAATGTACTAGAGTTTCAGGATAAAAAGTAAACAATGGAAATTCAAAAATTTACTTATTTAACACAAAGCCTTCAAATGAGAAGAGTATAGTTAATCCATTTGTATTTAAACAAGATTAGTTGCCGAGTAAGTATCTAGGAATTCCCATTTTTTCAAGACAAAACAAGGTTACTTACTAGCAAAAAATTATTCATAGTATTCAATCCAAATTACTTTCATGGAAAGGGAGATGGTTATCTCTTGCAAGTAAAATTTTGTTGGTTAAATTTTTTTTATCAACTATACTTAGCTACTATATGTTTGTTTTGAAAGCTCCAAAGTCTATCATTTTTCAAAATCAAAAAGTTATCAGGAAATTTCTATGGTCTGGAAATGTAGATTGCAAAAAGAGAATTCCTTTGATTTCTCTTGAAACAATGTGCCTTGAAAAGTTAAAAGGTGGAGCAAGTCTTCACAAATTTCTTGAAAGAAACTTGGCGTTATGAGCTAAAATGGTTTGGTGTATGTATGCAAAACCTTCTCTCAAATGGTGTCATCTAATGCAAAGTAAGTACTTGGATAGTCAGTGTTCATCAAGAATATTCATTGTTTCTAATCCTCCCCTGGGTTCAACAATGTGGAATTTTCTTATTTCTTGTAGAAATCTCATCTTACCACTTATTTAACTTGGGAAATAAATGATGGTAAAGAAGCTCTTTTTTGGGAATATTCATGGAATGGGCATAAAAACTTATTAAAATGTGGCAATTTCGGGAATATTGTATCTTTATTGACACAAAAATGGGGTCCAAAATTTAAAGACTATGTTCATCATGCTGATTCTTTGACTAGTAAATTCAAGTGGAAAGATCTCTCAAATGCATCAATAGATGAAAATCATAAAGCTCAAATTACTTCAATTCTTGGTGAGAGGACAGTTTATATCTCATCTACTCTAGATAGGCTAATTTGGTAAAAATACCAAAATGGTTTCTATTATGTTAAAGAGGGGTATAAGTCTCTTTCTCAAGATGTTACTCAATTAACAGTTCAAAGAGCTTATAAATTTTGTTGGAATTCAAAAGTTTTTCCTAAAGCAGGTTTTTTTGCTTGGCTTTCCATTCAAAATAAAATTCTAACAAGTGACAAATTAGCAAAGTTAAAAAAAATTGCACCTTTTAAATGTGTGCTTTGTGAGCAGGAGTTAGAAGATATCAATCATCTTTTTCTTTTGTGTCCAATAGCACAAACTTGTTGGTTGTTTGTTATGGCAAAAATGGATTGGTTGTCAATTTTTCCAAATTCTATCTAGAAGTTATTTACTAGTTGGCCTTGGCTTTATTCTTCATCCTTTTTTGCTAGCATCCGGTTTGTTATTCCTTCCTCAGTTCTGTGGGCTACTTGGTGGGAAAGAAACAAATGCATCTTTAGGAAGGAAAATTTGAATATTGATCATATGTTAGTATTACTAGAAAATTCAATTTCAAAAACTATTAATGCTTTTGTGGCTAAACCCAAACATATTGGCTCAATTTTTCAGATTGGGATTCAAAAATGTTGCTAGCATGGTCTCTTTTAACTCTGTCTTTCAAAGGTAACCTTCATCAAGCTTGTAAAAAAGTAAACAGAACTGATATTGTTTGGATATCGCCTCCTTTGGTATTTTTTAAGTTAAAATTTGATGGAGCCTCTAGAGGGAATCCAGGCATTTATGGTGTTGGGGTGATTATAAGGGATCATAAGGGGTTAGTTTTATGTGCTAAATCTTTAAAATTGGAGTTTGGATCTAATAATGTTGTTGAAGCACAAGATTTGTTACAAGGTTTAAAATTAGTTCTCAGTTTTCAAATTCCAAAAGTTCAAATTGAAGGTGATTCTCTAATTTTAGTCAATGCTTGTCAGGATCAAAAAAATCAAAACTGGAAGTTGGAATACATTGTCCAAAAAAATTGGGCTATGCTTGACAAAATAGATAATTTCCAAATCTTACACTTATAGGGAAGGTAATATGGTTGCATATTTTATAGCCAATTTAGGTTGTGATCAAATAGAAAAGGAAGTAACTCATGTGGTTAAAATTGGTAAAATAAATCATGCTTTAGAAGCTTTAATTGCAAAAGAGGAAAAGCTTTGATGGTTTATCATAGTAATATCTGCGAGTTCTCATTAAGAAATGCAAAAATTTGGATTTGCATATGTAATTGTCAATACAGAGGTGCACAATCAAAATTACATTCTTGAAAATGTTTAAAACTTTAATGAAATGTAATCAATTTGCACGTTTATATTTGGCAATTACATGTGTGGTACTTTGCACTTCTTATGATCATAAATTGGATATGGAAATTTTTAATTACTATCAAAAACAACAACGCTGGAAAGTTACGGCCAATGGTGATTTGATGTGGTAAGTATCATGTCAAAAGCAGTGAAAGATACTTATATTAAAATGTGAACAGGGTTATGGGCACGAAAAACTTGGAAAAGCATGCCAAGAATATTTGAAATCGGATAATGCCATGATATCTATTCAATATGATGTAAGCATGGATTTTCTTACAAGATAAGGCAATCTTTGTTACTAACGTGTTAATATTTTAAGTACTCTCAGGTACTTGGAATTTATTTTACAGCATCTTGAAATAGTTGTGGCACATATGGATTATTCTCCTTGACAATGGATAAACAACATATGCTAATTCTCAATGAGCAGGTGGCTTGCTACGAATATCACATAATAAGTTGTCACACTAGTGAGTACGCTTATCATCCTTTGAAATAAAAAGTTTAAAGTTTCAATAAAATTAGCACGCTAATGCATGTGTTAATAGTCGTTTCAAAGGAATATGCAAAGAAAGAAAGGATTGTTTTATTGGTTTCAAACAAGCATTCGCCTATATATCTAGGCTACAATAGTTGTTTTGTTTTCATCAAAGTTAAATTTATTTCTTTGCAAAGTTGTTGGATGTCTTTTTTTGGTTTGAATTTCGAAATGGATTATCGTCCAAAAAATCTCAAAATGTGGTTTCCAGTGCAAAGTTGGGAAGCTTCGATTTCTGGTAAGATTGGAGAACAACATTTGTAAATAGTGTTTAAGTTTCGTTGTCCATGTGATTTCAGATGTCTCAAATGTGTCATTGGGAGTGAAGTTCTTCAGCCGAAAACTAGAATGTTGATTTTTCCTTCAAATATTATCTTAATCTTCATTTCTAATCTAATGGACATGCTTCAATGTCTAGATTTGTGACTGTCATTGCAGAAAAAATGGTCAATGAGATTTTTTTGCAAAATGATGCTCTACTTACCAGTGCTCAAAAGTACGTTTTCTCTAGGGGAGAAGGTTATGTGGGTGGTATTTTGCCTCCACATTTCTTACCACACAACAAAGCTTTTGTGGATGTCTATGATGCTCTTAATAATTCATTAGAATTTTTTGATCCCAGTCATTTGAATAGAGCCTTAACAAGATATAGTCATTATTTGGGTAGGGAAATATCTGAAATTTTCAGAGAAAAATATCACTATACTTTTTTTTTGCTTCACCACAATTGTTATCATTCAACTCTTTTTTTGCAACGTCATCCAGGTTCTCTTCAAAAAAGTTCACAAGGTACAAAAAAAAACCTGTTTCACAACATGTCTCAGCCACAAAATCAAGGAGTAAGTTGCAGGAGGTTTGACATGCTTGATGTTCTAGATATGAATATTAAAATAAATACTTAGAACGTGGAAGAAGTAAATGAAGAACAAGGTGACAATTTGATGGAAATCATGCAGATGCAGGAGTAAACTAGTCGAAGTAAAGTGTTGTTTTTGAATATACTACATAAATTTGATCCAAAGGTTTTTTTGCCAAGACACTGAAGATTTCAAATGAATACATATGATGCAAATTCAGTTTTTTGTTGTTTAAATCATGTATTTAATGCCTTTTGACCAAAATGGTATTTTGTACTTACCGAATATATAAGTTTTGGAAGGAAAAATTAGATGATATTGTAAAAATGATCGATTTAATTGGTCATAGGTTAGATTTATTTTTTCCGCATTTTACGAGCTATAACTAGAGGTTGTCTTACTAGCTCTTTCATGCCGGTATGCTACTTGAACCAGTATATGTACAAAAATATTTACTTATAATATAATAATATATAGTGGCATGCCACTTTTGTTTTAAAAAAAAATCATTTTGATAGATATTAGATTTGTAGTAGGAGATAAAATATAGCCAAAATATATCCCCTCAATGTAGGAATAGCCTTTGGAAACCAACTATTATTTGAAATTTTATGCTAACGTTCAATCCAAACTTATCCTTGAACATCCAATTACATATAATGATTTTCCATCCTTCGGGATGTTGAACCAATTCCCACGTAGCATTATTTTTCAATTTAAACATATCCTCATCCATTTTTGATCTATGGGACTTACAACCATCCATTTCTATTACTTAAATATTCTAGGCTCATCGGTGTGGAAAAAAACCAAAAATACATCTATAATCAAGCAATATATACCTTTTTGGTTACAAGTCCTTTATTGATTTTACCTTCTCAAAGGTTGAGAGGGATGCAATATTTATTTTGAACTCTTTGATTTGAACCTCTTATTCAATATTTGGTGCAACCTTATCAATCTTAGGCTATAGTTTTTAGTGTGAAAAGAGGTATTATAAAGCTAGTTATCTTTTAGCCTACTTAGTAGAGTTGTATTCATACTACACTTAAGCTCACTTAGAAGTTATCTAAAATCTTGTCTCACTTCATGTAGACTCACCAAGTGTCCCAACACTTGTCCATAGGGTCCTATACTTGTTTCATACTTGGAGGGGTAGTCAAAGTTTGACTCCTACCTTCTCACCTCTTCTTTCTTGCCTTTATAAGAAATGCTCATTTGTACATCTCAATATATCACATGATTATGATATTTTATCATTTTGCATAGTCATTTGAGGATTACTTTGAGTTTTCAAGTAGATCTTGGCTACTCTAAGATGGTATCAGAACAAGCTTTCAAGTCCAATCCCTTTCTCTCTTGAATTTACGAGGGTATTCAAAGTTTTTTTATAACACTACTTTTGATATATAACACTTGGGTATTCAAAGTTTTTTTAGTTTTTTGGGCCTAGCCATGGACGATCATATAGAAATTTGTATAGTCTATAAAGATCCATACAACCATATTGTCTAGCATACCATCTTGCATCAATGTACTAGTCTATCTTAGTTTCTTGATCTATGTGCTACCTCGGCTTTTGTGCAATAATTTTTATAATTTTTTTATCTTTTACTTTTTTGGTTTCTAGTACAATTGTAGATGCTAGGGAATATTTTGTTAGTTTAGAGAATATTCTATCAACTAGCATTAACATTATGTCATCATTTCTCATCCCCAAGTTTTCCCCTTCACCGTTGGCCTATTTTGTTTTTTGGCTCAACTTCAAGAGCCTCATTCTTGAGCATACAAACATCTTTCTAAATGGAAGTTTTTTTCATTCTACATATTTTTTCATCCTCTATCCATTGGAATGATATTTTCTTAAAAATACAGATTTTTAGAAGACACCTTGCACGGTTCCCATTTTTGGAACTTCAAAGGGCTCGTTTGGGCTCATACAGACTCATTTTTTGGTCCCATTTTTTTAAACCTACATTATTTTTTTAGCTCTATGCAACAGTGATGCTAATTTTTCATGAATATATTTAAAAAATTTAAATTTTGAGTATGTCTCTTTTGAGGTTTTGTACATCAAATCCACTTTGTGGGATTTGTAATGCATTAAAATAAAGTGTCATATCATTGTATCATTTTAGAGGGGGTCATTCTTTGAATAATGGAGGTTTTCATTTTTATTTTTTTATCATTTTATTGAAGTTTGAAAGGTATACTTGATATATTTCTTCATTGTCTACCTCATGACATAAACTTGTAAGAACTCAAAATACCAAATAAGTCTATAAATACACTCATATAAACTAACACAACAATTAAATATGTATTCCTTACGGAGGGAATTTTCTACTTAAATTGAATTATAAAGTGTAATGGGGGGTTTGTAGTGCCTTGATTTTCCATCACAATAATGGATCCTTATGATTCTCGCCTCATGCATGTGTTCCTTGATGCACACCCTTTTTTAAGTTTCTTGTTCATATTTTTGGGCTTGATGTTGTGTCTACATTCCTATGAACACATTTGTGCCTAATTTCAGCTGGTCTACATATTCATCTTCCTCATCAATATTGAGGGCAAAATTACCATAGTGTTATGCTAATACTTCCTTGGTTTCAATGGAGCAGTGGAGAAACCTTCTTCTTTTCGGGGGGTCTCATAGACCTTCTATCTTTATTTTTCATATGGGGGGATTATTTTAGTGGATCATATTTTGTGAGATTATAGAACTTACATAGAGCACCATGATATATATTTTAGTAGTGTACTACATGTCACTTGTGTATTTTTTAATCATACTCTAGAATCATTGTACTATCTGCATATTCAACTTCATAGAGTTTAATTACCTTTTTTCCATTTGTGTATCATGGTTGAGTAGTGTCCTATATGTTCACTCACATAGTGTTTTGTATCTCTTGTTAGGATTAAGGTGTCTCAACCTTAGTGAAGTCCCATGATTAATTAATTAATTATTTTCCCCTAAGTTGTTGATTTTATTTATTAAACGCAAAAATATATGTTTCCAAATTTTCAAGTCACTTTGAGGGACCCAACAGAGAGTTGGAATCCTACATACAAGGTGTAAATGATGAGAATTTGTGACACTTGTAACATGGGCACTCATTTGGAAAGAAAAAAATATTAAAGCCTCTAAAATGTGAGCCATGTTGACATGTGGTAGTCTAATTCGGAAGTAAGATTTTGGTGGGGCCTACTTGTGAGCATATTCCTTTCTTGAAAAAGTGAAAACAAAGGAAGGTGACACTTGTCACTTGAGCACTCATTCTAGCATTGAGCATTGTGAAAACCTCAAGGAGGAGTGCTATGATTCCATGTGGCATTGGTTTGACTTATTGATTGAAGCTTGTTAAGTGGAGACTGAGTTGTCACTGTGAGTAATTAGAAGTCAAGGTTGAGTTCTAATTTGGTAGTTGACTTGATTTTCTCTATGGGACGCCTAGCATGTGAGGTTACTTTATTTTTTGAGTTGCAAGACTTGCATGTGATTGCATGTTGATGCATGTGGAGATGGTTTCTAATTGGGTCACTTGGGAATCATGCATGTTGTTGGTTTCAGTTTGCATGCATGCAAAGACTATGGGATTGACACATGACAATATTGGATGCCCATATATGATAAGGATATATATTGATGCCTTAGTGCATTTGTTAGTAGTGTTTGATTGTAATATTTGTATATCATTATGATGTCAGATTCACTTTGGAATCTTGTATCACAATGTAGTAAAACCTACAAGAGCATAGACTTTCAAAGTTGCATTATAATAGCATTTGCAGTAATACAATTGATTTGTGATTTGGTGTGGGTTTTTTCATAAAAGGGTTTTTGCATATAGATTATATGTCAATTGTGGTTTTATTTTTAAATCTGAAAATAACTAGATGAATGTGCATTCTTAAATGTAACTATAAGTGTTTGAATATTTAAAATAAATTTTTGCAACCCTCTCTTGATTGATTTTCATTAGGAAGGTTTTTTTTTCTCTTTGGTTTCCTTTTAGTTGGTATCAGAGCTTGGTCGGCTTTGTTATCCTTGTTGGGTTTGAATTTTTTTTATGCATATCTAGTTTGAGTAGGATTTTTGTAAAGAAAACATTTATAATATTGTTGCAGGTTTAAGATGGAAAACACATCCATAAGAATAGAGATGGAGAAATTTAATGATAGCAATTTTGATTTGTGGAAACTCAAAATAGAAGATATGCTCATAGATAGAGATCTATGGGCTACAACATCTAGTGTTAAACATAAAACCATGGCCCAGGATGTATGGAATACAATAGATTGAAAATCCAAGGGTCTGATAAGACTCTTCTTGGGTAACTTTGTACTCCTTAATGTCCATGAGGAGAAGACTATAACTAGTCTTTGGAAGAATTTTGGTGATATTTATCAAAGGAAATCATTGGTAAATAAGCTATTCCTAAGAAATAAACTATATTATATGAGGATGGATGAAGGAGGATTCATTGTAGATCACATGAATGTATTTAATATGCTTGTTGCCCAACTAGGTTCTATTGGTGTGAAGATTGATGATGAGGACCATTGCATTCTTTTGTTATGTTATTTTTAGGACTCGTGGGACCACTTGGTGATGGCTATTGGAAGCACACAAATCACTTTTAATATGTAATACGTGGTTGCTTCATTTTTATCTAAAGAGATGCATTGGAAATCTTATGAGATGGCTAAGAAGGCCTTATCTGTTTGTGGTAGATCAAAGGAGAAAGGAAAGAAAAATGACAAGAAGTGTAAGTCCAAGTCTTTTGGTAGATCTAATTCTCCTAGTAAAAATTCCAAGGCTAAATGCACTAGAACTATGGTAAATCTGGTCATTTCCAAAAATATTGCAAAGAGGAGAAAAAGAAGAAAAACGATAAATCCTATAATTTGGAATCCTCTTCTAAAGATGAAAATTCATTATTCATAGCCTTGGCAACACATGCATCACAATATATGTGGTTGATAGACTCAGGTGACTTTTTCCACATGATCTCTCATAGAGGTTGGTTCTAAAAGTATGAAAAGTATGATGGTGGGAAGGTGCATCTCGGTGATGACTCTCACCTGAATATTATTGGCCATGGAAGAGTTAAGATCCAATCCTTGATGGTAGAGTGAAGGCGATTGATGGTGTTCTGCATATCCCTGGTTTGGCATGAAACCTACTCTTAGTAAGTTCGTTGAGTTATGCAAGAGTGTGGGTTATTTCATTAAATGTTGGATGCAAGATGAGTAGAGGTTCTATGGTGCTTGCTAAGGGTGTTTGGATTGGCACCCTATACAAGATAGATGCATGTACAGTTTAGTGCAATAGTACTTCTATGAATTCCAATAAGAGGGCTTTAGATTCTTCATCCTCGCCATCATATCAAGTAGAGAAGAAGATTGCGGTGTCTACATTTGATGGTCATGATTTTTGGGTACCTAAGGGTGTTGATACTTTGGAGATGAAGCTCCTAGTAGAGAATATAATGTTATGGCACCAAAATCTTGGCCATACAGGTGGGAAGGATCTTAAAGCCTTAAAAATTAAGATTCGTGTTGAAGGCCTTAATGATTGTAATCTTGAGTTTGATTTTTGTGAACATTGTATAAATGGAAAAAACACTTTGTTTCATTTTATTCTAGTTCTCATAAATCCTTTGGAGTTTTGGATTATGTGCATTCTGATGTGTTTGGTATTGCTAATGTTCTTTCTGATAGAGCTTTTAGTTTTTTGTAGATTTTAGCTGGTTCCATGAGAAAATTTTGTCAAATTGTCACCCTTGTCCTTGGTGGTCATATGTTAGGGTTTAGGGGTTTGTTACCCTTGTTCAAAATTTTCTAAAAACCATTCATCCCTTGCATTATATTTTCATGTTGACCCGCTATACCAGGTTGTGAGTTGTCTTAGTTATGACTTATGGCATCGTGCCCATTGTCTTTATCAGTCTTGATGCTTAGGCTCATTAGTCATTGGGTGTTCATTAAATTTTTAAATCTTAATGGTCGGCTCAAAATATTTCATATCTTAAATACTTATGTCTTAAGTCTTTAATTATTTGAGGGTTTCGTTGCCCATCACCTAGCCCATGGCTCCTTCCTTATAACAAACAATATGCATGTGCAGAAATCTAAGCCATTTGGATTTAATCATTGAAATTCAGGCCCTTGAACGCACGTCATGCAGTATTAAAATTTTGAATTTTGGTTGGGTCGCATAGTGTGTGTGATTGCACCATGCGTCCTTCAATTCAAGTGGGACCCATTTCCACTGCTGGCTCGATCGCCCGTTGCAAAGGATCAATGGCTCTGATATACTATTGGGGTCTTGATCTGAGTCATAGCACGCGTGCCACGTAGAATATTAAATGGTTCCACCTAATTCCTTGTGTGGTCAGCGCAACAGTGACACGTGGACTTTGTTGACAACATAAGGACATTGGATGGGGCCCGTGGGTGGTATATGTGTTTTCTGATGGGGGCAAGCATCATTGGCCGATGGGCCTACCATGTGACAACATGGAATTTTTTTAAAAAAATTACTCAATCTGAGTCATTCAACAAGCCAATGCATCGGTGCATTGATGACTCATATTCAAAATACAGAATTTGTTGGAGTTGAGAAGATACAACACCACAGAAGCCCAAAAGATCTTTGCAAGCAAATAACCTGTTACAAGGAGAAACAAAGAGAAGCAACAAAGGAAATGCTCAAGAATGTGGAGCCATGAATTCACACAAAATGTAAAATGAATTAATGATACAAAAGATAGTTTTCAACTACATATAGATGAAAACCCTAAAAAGGAAAACCCTAGGCTTGCACAATAATAATTAATAAAGTAATTAATTATTATGCACCTAATGTTAGCTTAAGTGAAAAGAGGTAAAAGGGAACTTTAAGTAATTAAACAAATATTGTTTAATTAATAAAGTAAATACCCAATTACTCTAACACCCCCCCTTAAGATAGACATAGGGAGAAGCTAAAACCTAGAAGAAGCTACTGAAAGCAAAAGCAATGGGTCCCACAACAAGGCCAGATCAGGTACCCATGTACAAAATCAATGCAAACTAAATGAAATGGGGTAAAGGAGAAAACCCAGTGGGAACAAAACTCCTCCCCAAAATAGAATGCAAGGAAGGAATGCAATGCACTAATGAAAGAAGGATAGGAGGTGGATAACATGATACCCCCCATAGACAACTTCTATCATATAAGTACATGTACAATGATCTCCATAGGAGAGATAGAAAGAGAGAAGAAGGCCCCTCCACAATGAAGAAACTCCTGTCACAATGGTAGATGCCTGATGTAGAATCCAAAAGGAGATCCTGAAGCGGCAAAAGATATTCCTCCCCTTGGGAAGAAATGGATCCATGGACCTGTATCGAAGAAACCCTGTGAAGAATGATGAACCAATCTGTCTCAAGATGTGTTCCATGATAGGATGTTGAAGAGTCTCACTGTCTGAATGGAAACAAATAATGTCAAATCCAAACTGATGTGGAGAATACTGAAATGCAACCTCTGAATACACGGATAATGGTGGGCGAACAGTGATAACCTGACTATCAAGGTAGAGGAGATGAATGTCCTCAAAATAATCCTCCAAATCTGTAATATAGGACTCAACAAACAAGAAAGATATGTCTGCAACATAAGAGTCCAAAGTAGCTATGTCTGGAAGATGTATGATTCCCTGTTGCACTGAATCAAGAAACAACAAGAGATGCTGATGAAGTCTCAATCTGAAGAGTAGGAACTATGAGACACACCTCTAATCCATCAGAATAAGTAAGGGTGTCTAAATACTCAAGCTCCTCTAAAGTATCATGATCAAATGGTGTATTCTCTCTCCAAGCAATGGGTATGAGACAATTTGAAGTAGGATCCTCTAGGAATGGAGATAGAATAGGGTCTCCATAGATCTCCAAAGATGTGTCCAAAGTGGGTGAGGACAATCAATATTCGATATAACCAACATAGTGTCATGATCAACACTAGACAATATAACTCCTGCAATGTGATTTCTAATAATATCCCATATTAATCTACCCTCTAAAGTTGTTGGTTTAGGTATGAGATCATACATATAAGGCAAAATATTAAGCCACCTACAATGTGTAAGTATACCCTTTTCCCATGACTCATAATTACCCCATTCCAGAAGAACAATTGAAGGGTGAGTAGAGAAACCCATGATAACTCTTCAAATGAAAAAATTCAGAAACTAATGATCTCAGCAATGATAAAATATATCAAGATAACCCATCCAATGCAAACAAACCCCATGTAGGAGCCAAGATGACCAAGTAATTGAGCAAAGTGTAAAAACACACAAAATTGAATAAAAAATACTTGGTAAATATTCTGATAAAATAGACTATAAATCTGGAAAGAGCACTGTAACATCTTTCCAATGCCTATTTGTTTGCGCAAAACGGAGTTCGGACGCAAAAGATACGCCCCTTGGAGTGAAAAAACCAAGTACTGACTTTGACTAGCAAAAAACATAGCAAAACTGCAAAATCAGGAAAAATTACCAGTACCACTGGAACGGTGTCAGAACCAGTTTTCAGACGATATCTCGTTTGTGAAAAACCACGAAAAATTTCCCATTCTACGCCTGATTTAGCGCAAGCTGCTCCAAAGGGGAAAACAAAAATCCTCTCACAGCCCTCAAGGGCTAAAAAAATCGGCCCTTGGCCATATGGACAACCAGGGGGCTAGTGGCTGGGTGGAGCCCGTGGTCACCCATGTGACCGGGGGGTGGGTGTTAGAAGCCCACGGGGGCTGGAGGAGCCGACTCGGGTCGGCAAGCTCATGTCGATGGGCTCGAAGGCGGCCGAGCTGGGCGGGTTCTGGTGTCGGCGGGGCCAGTTGGCGGAGTTGGCCGAGCGATGCGCAGGGAGCCGGGGACCTCGATGGAGCTTGACGGAGGCAGCCAGCGGCGAGCGGAGCAGCCAGGCAGGGAGCGGTGGCAACAAGTGCGCAAAGCGGCCGAACAGTGGGCGGAGCGGCAACCGAGTGGGGGCAGAGCGTAAAGCAAGGTGGCCAACAGGGGCGGTGCGGTGGTGACTGCTGGGCGAAGGAGCGGTGGCCACTTGGCGGCGTGGCAGTGGCCGAAAAAATTGAACTGGTTGCACAAAAATTATCAAAAAAACCTTTGTTTTTTTTAATTTTTTTAATATTTTTTTTGCGTTTTTTTTCTGAGGGGTCGTACGGCCAAACCCTAAAAAAAATTTGCAACCTTTGATGACTGTGGCCAAAATCGACGATTTGATAGTCGTTTTAGGGGTTTTTGGGCGCTACGAATCCAATGGCACTGTCCATTTGAGCCCAAAGTGAACCCAAAAGATGGAGTATGCTAAATCCACCCAAAAGAAACCTTAGAACCCTAGATTTGCTTCCAATGCAAAATCTCAAAACAAGAACAAGCAGCTACAAATTTGAAGCTCTGATACCATGTGGGAGTTGAGAAGATACAACACCACAGAAGCCCAAAAGATCTTTGCAAGAAAATAACCTGTTACAAGGAGAAACAAAGAG
Source organism: Sequoiadendron giganteum (assembly GCA_007115665.2). Taxonomy (NCBI): domain Eukaryota; kingdom Viridiplantae; phylum Streptophyta; class Pinopsida; order Cupressales; family Cupressaceae; genus Sequoiadendron; species Sequoiadendron giganteum. The sequence continues at coordinate 133,809,711 of CM021104.1, forward strand.
AAGCAACAAAGGAAATGCTCAAGAATGTGGAGCCATGAATTCACACAAAATGTAAAATGAATTAATGATACAAAAGATAGTTTTCAACTACATATAGATGAAAACCCTAAAAAGGAAAACCCTAGGCTTGCACAATAATAATTAATAAAGTAATTAATTATTATGCACCTAATGTTAGCTTAAGTGAAAAGAGGTAAAAGGGAACTTTACGTAATTAAACAAATATTGTTTAATTAATAAAGTAAATACTCAATTACTCTAACAGAATTGTCCATGTGATGGCTAGTGAGGCTCTACAAATGGTGAGCATTAATGGTGCAAGATCTTCGAAGGATATCACCCTGGAAATTATGATGAATTGTATGTTGATTTCCAGGTACCTAGGAATTAACAGTGGTGAAACAGATGCCAACAAATAATCACTCGCTCGCTTGTTCTTTAATTGGAGAATTTATGATTGCTTCATCAAATTTCTCAATAAATATGGGTGAAGGATTTTTATTTTTCACTATAGCAATTAAAATTTTGGATTTCTTTGTGCCTCTGTAGTAAGTAGTTGCTCTTGTGAAGGTTGTGAGTTTGGGTACAAAATGAGCAAGTCTACCGCTTCTCCTTCACATGTACGTAGGTCTACAAGGATGAACATATGAAGATCTCAAGAAGAGGTGCAATGACATGAGAAAATTACCCTTCCAGGTGCTCTTTTCTTGAAGGAGGAAGACATAAAATCTGTCCCAAGTGCTACTAGATGTAGCTCTCAACTCAAGGGCCAAGCTACAAGTGCAAAGATAGTGGTGCTTGGAAAGGTTAAGAATTATGTATAATGTGAGAAGGGATCAAAGGCCAAGATGAGGTATGGTCATGGATCTCTAGGTCGACAAAATTCACCCATTGATGTATCTGGTGATTCTAGTGATAGTGATGCAGAAAATGACTATGATTACAGTTATTTCCTCATGACTCTGATTGAGATGGTTGGTGTTAATGAAGAGTTCCTTGCGGTTTCTCCAATTACCGTGGTGGCACCGTGTAATGTTGTGGGCTTTGGTATGGTGAAGTGTGATGATGAAGAAGAGGTGATGTTTCGCCTCCCACTAAGGCGAAAACATGAAGTGGTTGTCTATATCGTGGTCATGGTGCTGCTCTAGGTTCTAGGTGATGGTGTGGTTTTCTGGTTTTTCCATTTTTGTTCTGATGCTGATGTTGATTCTTTTTGGGTTCAACGTGGATATGGATGATAAGGCCTTAATGGAATTTTTCTAGGAATAGGGTGACACTGGCTAGTTACGTGGTTGTTACAAATTTTGATTCCCCTATTAGGTAAATGATTACATCCAATCGTCTAGGAATTTTGAAATGTAGATGAAATTTTATTTTGAAATGAAATTTTGGTGAAATGTAACTACAATGAACCTGATGCTTGTTTCTCTCTTGTGCTATAAAATAAATCTCAAGGCTCATTGCAAGGGTCAGATTTTTGATTCTAGAATGTCTAGGTGGGGTATATTGAATGCATATGCTGCAGAATTCTGGATGAATCTACTTGTAAATTTTCTTGAGTAGGGTTTATGTATGAGTAGTCTTAAATGGTCTTATGTAATTACTGATATCAAAATAAATATGCAAAAATTAAACTATTTTCTCTCTTGTGTGTTGTTGTGATAGACTATGAATGAAAGTATCAAGTGTAGTTTCATTTATCTTCAATAGTTCATTTGAATGTATGATTCTATTTCTTGCCCCAACTCAATGATTTGATCAAATTCTTGAGAATGAATTGTAAGTCTATGATAATGCACTAGGGATTTGATAAGAAGTGATACTTTAAATATTGTGAATTTTTATGATGTAATGCATTGTGAAAATCGTTCACTGATGTCAAGTTTGAATATTGTGTATGACTGAACATTTTATATGTGACTCCTACCCAATTTCATGAGGCATTGGCTTGTTCATTTGGAATTCTTATAATTTAGTGAAATCAAAAAATACCTACATGTGGATTCAAGGTTGGAACATTACTTAATTCAAATTTTATCCATTCTGAGATGCAAATCTTGTATAATACTTGTATTCCTAGAAAATATTTGGTCATTTGTGTAAAGGTCAGCCAAACCTTTGATAATTCATGTGTATTTGCAAGTTAGTAGGAATGTATCTGTGTATTGAATTTTTCTTGCGACAGAGAGTATCAAATGAGAACAAATAGGAACACCTTCCTTGGTCTCATAGAGCCTAAAGAGTAGGGGTAAAGCCCTAAGAATATTTACCTATCAGTTGGCCACTAGCTTTGATAATTCTTGAACATAGAGATTGGCTACCTCTTAGGGAGTTTTAAATTTTACCTCGGAGAAATAAAAATAGCCAACACCTTCGTTGTCTAGATCTATTTATTTTTTCTCATTCATAGATGAATATTCTAGAAGGAAATTTGTGTACTTCCTTAGAAGTAAATCTAAATTTTTTAGTTGGTTTAAGGAGTTCAAATCCTTTGTTGAAAACTAGACTAGTAAGAAATTTAAGTGCTTGAGGATAGATAACGGCAATGAGTTTTGTTCCACACCATTTGGTAGGTTTTGTAAGGACCATGGGATTTAGAGACACAAGACAAATCCATACACCCTAGAGAAAAATGGAGTTGTGGAGAGGATGAAAAAAACATTGATGAAGAGGGCTAGGAGTATGTTCAGTGGTGTTGGCCTTGAACATAAGTTTTGGGTTGAAGTTGTAGCCACATGTTATCTAATTAATAGATATCCTACTTCATTTCTTATTGAAAAGACACCAATTGAGGCATGGTCTAGCAAGAAGCCCTCAATGATAAATCTTAGATTCTTTGGTTGTCAAGAATAAGCTCATGTTCCTAGTGTGAAGAGATCTAAGTTGGAGAACAAGGAAGTGAAGTGTGTATTCATCATTTATGGTGTCAGTGTGAAAGGCTACAAGCTTTGGGATCCATTTGCAAAGAAGGTGTTCTATAGTATAAGTGTGATCTTCCATGAGCTAAAACCTTACATAATTGATCTACAGCCAGAGAAGGAAGAGGAGAAGGAGTTATTTCAAATTTTTCCTACTCTTTACAGAGATGAACTATCTAGTGTTGAGAAATGATGCCTCAATTACCAGCTTGAACCTTTTTTGAAATAAAGTCTTGGCGAAAAAATTCTTGTTCTCTACCTTTATCGCCATACCGCGGCAGTCATCTTTCTGTTCTGGCGGTACCGCGATGAAGGGTTTGGCAGTTACTGCCATACCACGCATAGTTATTCTCTCACTGCGGTGGCTATGGTATCGGGCTTCCTCTCTGCTTGGCGGTTACCGCCATACCGCGGCCAGCCAAAGGGCTGACTGCGGTGGCTGCAGTAAAGCTGCCTATGGTTGGCCTAGCGATTACCGCCATACCATGGCCAACCGAAGGGCTAACCGCAGTGTTCACAGTAAAGCCACCTGCGGGTGGCCTGGCGATTATCGCCATACCATGGCCAGCCAAAGGGCTGACCGTGGTGGTCGTGGTAAGACCGCTTGCGGTTAGCTAGGACAATTACCATTGTACCACGATGTGCCTTGGGGCTGGCTGTGGTAGCGCGGTAACCTTGAGCGACTGAACTTGAGTGGACTCAAACCACCTACTGCCATACCACAAGCTGGTCTTGTGGGGTCTGTGGTAGCGTGGTAAGGGCTATGGAGAGCTCGTTGAGCTCGGTGATTGAGTTGACCTAGTTGGACTCGGAATCAGAAAGCGACAGTGAATAAGATGGGGACACGTGGCTTAGTGTCATGCGATTATTGGCTAGAGCCCAAAGTAGTAAATGCAGCAGGTGTAGGTCAACCCAGGGTGGCAGAACAGAACCTGATTTGGGTAATGATAGTTATGGCCTAGGTGGCTCGATGTAGGAAGATCGACATGGGCAGATCATTGGTGCAATTTGATCAGAGATTATTGTACTTTGTGATTGGCGGTTGTCTAACAGAATTGAATGCAATGTATGACTTATGAAAGTCGAGTATGTGATTGCATAGAGAGTGAGTTCGAACTGACTGTATGTGAATAAGAGAGAACATTGTAATAGTAAGAGTTGAAGTGTGCTGTAGTGAGCTGAACAAAGAAGTTTGTGATTTGTATGTAACCGGTTTTTGTTACTGTAATACAAAATAGTCTTGACTTTGTGTGGTGGGTTTTTTTTACTTGAAAAGGTTTTCCCACGTATATCTTGTGTCAACTGTGGATGCTCATTCTTTGTGTAATATTTATATTTGACTTGCATGTATTCATCTTAAGTAGTTTGTGAAGCTATTGGAACTGGTTTATGGTTTACTCCTCTATTGTATTAGTGTGAAGGGAATGTATTCCACACTGTTGGGTCTATAGATCCATGCATGTTTTTCCCTTCAAGTGGTATCAGAGCTTGGCCAGTTGTGTTATCCTTGTAGGAAAGATTAGTTTTTTGTGCTAATATTGTTTCAGTGGGAGTCTTGCATTGCTGAAACTTGTTTCTATTTGAGATGGCGAGTACATATGGTAGAATTGATATTGAAAAATTCAATGGCAGTAACTTTGAGCTATGGAAACTCAAGATAGAAGACTTGCTTGTGGATAGAGACCTCTGGATTGCACTGTCTGGAACTAAGCCACAAAGTACAATGTAAGAAGCTTGGGATCTTGCAGATAGGAAAGCAAGAGTTTTGATAAGACTGAGTCTGGCCGATTTTGTTCTCCTGAACGTTCATGAGGAGCACTCTGCAGCTTCATTGTGGAAGAATCTTGGTGATATTTATCAGGTAAAGTCTCTAGTAAATAAGTTATTCCTGAGGAAGAAGTTGCACTCCTTGAAGATGGACGAAGGTGCATCTATTGCAGACCATCTGAACTCGTTTAATATGAGTGTCACTCAGTTGGCTTCTGTAGGTGTAAAGATTGAGGAGGATGATCGTTGCATGCTCCTATTTTGTTCATTACCTAACAATTGGGATCATCTTCTCTCTGTCAGTAAGTTAACTGATGCTGGTGTAGAAATTTCTTTTTCTAGTAAGGGGTGTAAAATGGCTAGAGGTACAATGGTACTAGCTAAGGGTGTTCGTACTAGCACTCTATACAAAATGGATGCACATCCTGTTCTTTGTAACAATGTCTCTGTAAAGTCATGTAATGCTGCACCTATAGAGAAAGATGAAGACTCTTCTCTAGCTGCAAATGCTATGGAGGTAAAACTCCTAGCTGAGAAGACTATGCTATGGCATCACAAACTAGGTCACATTGGTGAGAAAGATTTAAAAACCTTGAAGAATAAAAACCTTATAGAAGGGCTTGATGATTGTAACCTTGAGTTTGATTTATGTGAACACTGTATCTATGGAAAACAGCACCGTGTTTCTTTTTATTCTAGTTCTCACAAATCTTCTGGTATACTGGATTATGTTCATTCTGATGTGTTTGGTCCATTAAATGTTCCTTCGTTATCGAATTCTAGATATTATGTCTCTTTTATTGATGATTGTTCGAGAAGGGAATTTGTATACTTCATTAAAAGTAAATCAGAAGTGTTCAGTCAGTTTAAAGAGTTTAAATCTTTAGTAGAAAATTGGACTAGAAGGAAAATTAAGTGCTTGAGGATAGACAATGGTGGTGAATTTTGTTCTGCAGATTTTGAAAGGTATTGCACTGATCATGGTATTAAAAGGCACAAGACAACACCTTATACTCCACAGCAAAATGGAGTTGCTGAAAGGTTGAACAGGACTCTTATGGAAAAGGCAAGGAGTATGTTGAGTGGTGCTGGTCTGGAACAGAATTTTTGGGCTAAGGTTGTGGCTACAGCATGTTATTTGATAAATATATCTCCTTGTTCAGCTCTTGTTGACAAGACACCTTTGGAAGCATGGTCTTGTAAGAAGCCCTTTCTGAGGCATGTCTGTGTGTTTGGCTGTGAGGCATATGTTTATGTGCCAAATGAAAAGAGATCTAAATTGGATAACAAGGTTGTCAAGTGTATCCTCATTGACTATGGAGTTGGTGTGAAGGAATACAAGCTTTGGAACCTTGTTACTAAGAAGGTTTTGTACAACAGAAGCGTGATATTTCATGAGCTAAAACCTTTAGTTAGTGATCAGCAACTTGGGACAAAATAGAGTGACAAGAAGAAGGATGCAGTTGAGATTCCCCAAACTCTAGAAAGGGAAGAGCTGCATGGTGTTCCTGAGACTGAGGAGAGCTCAAGCAGCTCTGGAAGTTTTGATGATGAAGAACAACCTCAGCTTGTGAGAAGATCTACACAAGAAAAAAGGCAACCTGATAGGTATGGTTTCTCTATGCTAGATTCAAATTGTGCTGATGAGCCTAGGACTGTTAAAGAATCAATCATCATGGCTAATTCAAAGTCTTGGTTGGAAGCCATGAATGAAGAAACGGATTTTTTGAAAAAGAATGATACCTAGAATTTGGTACCACTACCTAAAGGGCGAAAGCCTGTTGGTTGTAAGTGGATATTCAAAGGGAAGACAGGTCTTGATGGTAGTGTTGAGAAGTATAAGGCACGACTGGTTGCAAAAGGTTTTTCTCAAATTGAGGGAATAGATTATGGAAAAAAAATTTCCCCTGTAGCAAAGCTTACATCCATCAGATTTCTTTTGTCTTTAGCAACTATATATGATTTTAAAATTGAGCAGATGGATGTGAAGACAACGTTTCTCCATGGTGAGCTGGAAGAAGAAATCTACATGTCTCAGCCTGAGCATGTTGTTGAAAGAGGTAAACAAAATCTGGTCTATAAGTTAAACAAATCTCTTTATAGTTTAAAGCAATCTCCTAGAATATGGTACCAGAAATTTGACACATTTGTGTTGTCAATTGGGTTTGTGAGATCAAAGTCTGATCATTGCATTCACTATAAATATGAAAATGATCATGTGCTTGTTATCACCCTGTATGTGGATGATATGTTATTTATTGGAAATAGCAAGACTATGATTTTTGATCTTAAATCTCAGTTGTCTGCAAAGTTTGACATGAAATATCTTGGTGCAGCTAGGTACATTCTTGGAATGGATATTACTAAGGACAAAAAAAGCAAAAATCTTTGGGTAAGTCAGAGGAAGTATGTAAAGACAGTTCTGGAGAGGTTTAGCATGGATGAATGCAAACATCTTGTTGTTCCAATCATGCATGGAACTAAGCTATCTGTTGAAGACTGTCCAAAGTCTGCTACAGAGATGGAGGACATGACCAGTGTGCCTTATGCAAGTTCTATTGGTAGTTTGATGTATGCTATGGTCTGCACAAGACCTGACATTTCCCAAGCAGTGGGAGTTCTAAGCCAATTTATGGAAAATCCAGGAAGATCACATTGGGATGCTGTGAAGAGATTTTTTAGGTATTTGAAGGGGATTTCAGAGTATGGTTGCATCATAGAAATCTCTCAACATCCAAGGTTATGTTGATTCAGATTGGGTAGGGGACATAGACAGTAGGCGATCCACCAGTGGATACACTTTCATGCTTAATGGTGGAGCTATCAGTTGGATGAGCAAGTGACAGGTTGTAGTTGCTTTATCCATGACAGAGGCAGAGTACATGGCTGCAACTCATGCCTATAAGGAAGTTGTTTGGCTGAGGCATCTGTGTTCAGACATTGGATTTGATGTTGGGCAGATTACAATTTGTTGTGACAGTCAGAGTACCATCTGTTTGGCAAAGAATCCGACCTTTCATGCTAGTTCCAAGCACATTGATGTGCAGTATCACTTCATGAGGGACATGGTTGAAGATGGCAAGGTTAGTCTAGAAAAGGTGGACACCTTGAAGAATGTTGCAGATGCTTTGACAAATCTTGTTAGCACATACAAGTTCAGATGGTGCACAGAATCGATGGTCCTTAGGGCCTATGACAGACATTAATTTTTCTTGGTATGAATGAAGCTGGTAATCTTCGTCAAGTGGGAGCTTGTTGAGAAATGATGCCTCAATTACCAGCTTGAACCTTTTTTGTAATAAAGTCTTGGCGGAAAAACTCTTGTTCTCTACCTTTACCGCCATACCGCGGCGGTCATCTTTTTGTTCTGGTGATATCGCGGTGAAGGGTTTGGCGGTTATCGCCATACCGCACGCAGTTATTCTCTCACCATAGTGGTCACGGTATCAGGCTTCCTCTCTGCCTGGTGATTACCGCCATACTGCGGCTAGCCAAAGGGCTAACTGTGATGGCTATGGTAAAGTCGCCTGTGGCTGGCCTGGCGATTACCGCCATACAGCGGCCAGCCAAAGGGCTGACTACGATGGCCACGGTAAAGCCGCCTACGGCTGGCCTGGTGGTTATCGCCATACAACGGCCAGCCAAAGGGTTGACCGTGGTGGCTGTAGTAAGACCACCTATGGTCAGCTAGGCCAGTTACCATTGTATCGCGGTGTGCCTTGGGGCCGGCTACGGTAGTGTGGTAACCTTGAGCGACTGAACTCGGGTGGACTCAAACCGCCTACTGCCATACCGTGAGTTGGACTTGTGGGGTCTATGGTAGCGCAGTAAGGGCTATGGAGAGCTCATTGAGCTCGGTGACTGAGTTGACCTAGTTGGACTCGAAATCAGAAAGCCACAGTGAATAAGATGTGGACACGTGGCTTAGTGTCATGCGATTATTGGCTAGAGCCCAAAGTAGTAAATGCAGCAGGTGTAGGTCAACCCAGGGTGGCAGAACAGAACCTAATTTGGGTAATGATAGTTATGGCCTGGGTGGCTCGATGTAGGAAGATCGACATGGGCAGATCATTGGTGCAATTTGATCAGAGATGATTGTACTTTGTGATTGGCGATTGTCTGACAGAATTGAATGCAATGTATGACTTATGAAAGTTGAGTATGTGATTGCATAGAGAGTGAGTTCGAACTGACTGTATGTGAATAAGAGAGAACAATGTAATAGTAAGAATTGAAGTGTGCTGCAGTGAGCTGAACAGAGAAGTCTGTGATTTGTATGTAACCGGTTTTTGTTACTGTAATACAAAATAGTCTTGACTTTGTGTGGTGGGTTTTTTTTACCTGAAAAGGTTTTCCCACGTATATCTTGTGTCAACTGTGGATGCTCATTCTTTGTGTAATATTTATATTTTACTTGCATGTATTCATCTTAAGTAGTTTGTGAAGCTATTGGAACTGGTTTATGCTTTACTCCTCTATTGTATTAGTGTTAAGGGAATGTATTATGCACTGTTGGGTCTGTAGATCCATGTATTTTTTTCCCTTCATCTAGTTCTAGTGGACCTGATGATGAGGAGAGCTCAAGTAGCTCTAATAGCTCTAAATAAGAGAGAGAACCTCAACCTCATCAATTAAGGAGGTCTACATGAGAAAGGTAGAAACCTGATAGGTTTGGGTATTCTATATTGTGTTTTAGTTATATATTTTACTTGATTGCTAACATTTATGAGGCTAAGACTATTAGAGAGGCTATGGGTATGCATGATGCAGATTCTTAGATGGAAGCCATCAATGAAGAAATGGCTGCAATGAAAAAGAATGCTAGATGGGATTTGGTACCTTTGTTAGAAGGACAAAAACCTATTGGTTGTAAATGGGTGTTCAAAAGAAGAAAATGGGTCCTAATGGTAGTGTTGAAAATCATAAGGCAAGGTTGGTCGCAAAGGGATATTCCCAGGTGGAGGGAATTGATTATGGGGAGATTTTCTCTCTTGTAGATTAGATGACATCCATTCAATTCTTGTTATCACTTGCAAAAAATTATGACGTGGAAGTCAATCAAATGGATGTGAAGAAAAATTTCCTTCATGGTGACTTGAAGGAGGAAATTTACATTCACAACCAAAGAATTTTAATGTGAAAGGTAAACAAAATTTGGTGTGCAAGTTGAGAAAATATTTATATGGTCTGAAGCAATCTCCTAGGATGTGGTACCAGAATTTTGACACCTATGCATTGTCCTTAGGATTTTTGAGATCCAAATATGATTATTTTTTTGATTACAAGACTAATAATGGTTGCATTCTCATCATTCTCTTGTATGTGGATGATATGTTGTTTATTGGGAATGACAAAAGCAAGATTTCAGATTTGAAGTCTTAGTTGTTAGCACAGTTTGAAATGAAAGATCTAGGTGTAGTGAGGTATATTGTGGGGATTGAGATCAAAAGAGATAGAGCTTAAAAAATCTTTGGTAAAGTCAGAGAAAGTATGTGAACTCCATGTTGGAGAGAGATAGCATGACTACTTACAAAAAATAGTTGTTCCAATTGTACAAGGGACAAATATTTCAGTGGAAGATTATCCAAAATCTCCTACCAAGATGGAGGACATGACCAGAGTTCCTTATGCTATTTTTTTTGGTATCTTGATGTATGCTATGGTATATATGAGGCTAGACATTTCCCATGAAATGGGAGTCCTTAGTCAGTTTATGGATAATTTTGGATGAGTGCAATAGGATGTGGTGAAGAAGGTGTTCAAGTACTTGCAAGATAATTCCAAGTATTCCTTGTTTTTTCATGGTTATCCTACTAGACCTCGACATTTAATGAGAATTCATGAGTATGTGGATTTTCATTGGGAAGGTGACATTGACAACAAGAGATCTACCAATGGATATGTTTTCATGATTTCTAGTGGTGCAATAAGTTGGATGAGTAAGCAACAAGCTATAGTTGATTTTTCCACTACAAAATTAGAGTACATGGAAGCAATTATTTTATATTGTGAGCTAATACTTACCCTGGTTATTCCCTTATTGGGTTTTCCACATAAATATAGTGTTCTTCTATGTATGGTGTTGATCCTTTTATGTTTCTATTATTCACTTTCATGCTAAATCAGTTTAACAGACTAACGGCTAATAAGAATAATTAGGATCTGAATTTTAATGAGTTTTTGATGTTTTAATGAACAACTGATTCACCCCCACCTTAGTTGTCTTATGCATTCAACACATCCATCCTAATACTACTTTGACTTAAGCATGCTTAACCATAGATATTACCCCAAGATCAGTCCCTATGATCTTCCTAACCTATTTTTAAAATATTTATAAAGTGGTTTACCTTGTGAAATATTTATTATAGATCCCCTTTAACTCATCCATTGATATTTCCCATTATGTATCAAATTATGATATTTATATTAGGATACAATTATGTATTTTTTGAGTCAAAATAATTGTCCCATATTTTATGATATTTATTTCACATAAACCAATCTCTCATGAGAACTAATAGTACACTTGACACTCATTGCATCTAGGTGACTATTATAGAAGCAAAACATTAGGAATTCTTAGGAAGTCACCCATCCCAATAATACCTTGACTCAAGCATAATTAACCATGGATTTTTCTCAAAATCAAAGCCACTTATCTTTCTACCCAATCTATAAACCTTAGACAAGTGTTGTATCTTATGAACTATTTATTATAGAGTCAATTTAGCCCATCCATTCATAGGCATTCAATATTTTCTACAATGTGTCAAATTATGATATTTATATCAAAATTAAAGTAGATACTTTTTTGGTCAAACTTATTATCCCATATTTCATGAGTAATGGTTCACAAAAACCTATATCTTATGTGAATGAATTATCCACTTGGTAGTTAGTACATCTAGGTGATTCTCATGATGAATCAAGAAAAGTTGGATTAATCTTTAGAAAAAAATAATGGCTAACAACACTTGAGTTGAAGTAGTATTGGCATGGGTGACCTGTCAAAAACCCTTGATGCTTAAACCTTGAGAGGAATTACCTAGATGCAATTTTGCAAAGTGAATAATTTATTATCATGAGATATGGTTTTGTGTGAGCCACTACTCATGAAATATGTATCATTGAGCTTCTATCAAAACCTATGCAATTGAATCTTGATATAAATATAATAATTTGACACAATACAAAAAATATGTTATCCTAATAATAAATCGATGAGATAAATAGGATTTATTATAAATAATTCATAAACTGCACTAATTTTTGAATGTTTTCAAAATATGGTATAAGCTAAGTGGGATTGATCTTGGGAAAGATTGATATTTAAGTGTAACTGAGTTGGATTAGTACTTTGATATATGACCTCTTAGGAATCCTTGATGCTTCAACCCTATTAATACCACCTACATGTATTTAGTGTCAAGTGGAAAATTAATTCTCATGAGATATGGGTTTGCATGAATCATTGCTCATGAAATATGGGTCATTGAATGTTTTTCTCATGAAATATGGATCATTGAATTTTTTTAAGAAATTATGTAGTTGAATATTGATATAAATACCATAATTTGATACACTATAGAAAATACCTCATAATTATCAATGGATGGGCTAAAGGGTACCTATAATGAAAGGTTCATAAACAATTCTTGTTGAATATTTTTCAAATGGGGTAGAAAGTTATATGGAATTTTTCTTGGGAAAATCCATGGTTAAGAACACTTGAGTTAGAGTAGTACTAGGATGGGTAACCTGTTGAGAAGTGGTAATACTTCATCCCTATGAGAATAAACTAGATTAAATGAGTTCTAAGAGACCCATTCATTCTCATGAGATATAGGTTCATGTGAGCCACTATTCATGAATTATGGGTTAATGAGTTTGAATAAAAATATGCAATTTAAACATCAATAGAAATATCATAATTTGGCACACTATAAAATACCTCCTATTTATGAATTAGATCGTACCTACATAGATGGTGGATCCCTTTTATATTTCTACATATTCTAAGATTTTTATCACTATCTATAACAAATGAAATCTCTCATACTACTTCTCTTTATATTTTATCATCCTCATTTTTAATTTTTTGATTGATGTTATTCATTTTTATTTTTTTTGTGCTTATAAGTGCCTAGGATGAAACACTCAAAGCAATGAGAGTACACATGATCCAAATTAGATTTTTACTTTACATATATCTAATATTTCTTGAGTGTGAAATATATTTAATTTCCATGTTGGCTACTTGATTTAACTTTGACATAAAAATTTATGGCATCTCACATGTAGTTCAAAGTGGGGTAGCAATAATGTCAAGAACTGTATATTCATGCCATTTTCCCTTATATTTTTGTCATGGTAACTAGGTTTTATTTAGTGTATCAAATAGTTTATAAACTAGTTTATTTATAATGGAAGTTAGAACATAATGCTTTCCATTAGTGAATCCCACCATCACACCTTATTAGATTTCACTCCATTCCATAAATATTCTATTTTTTTGTATTCTTCAAATATGCATTTGTAGACCTAATCTAGATTAGTTCTACCTCAATGGATCTCAAACTCAAAGTTAAAAATAAAAAATCAAATTCAAATACTTGTTGACTTTTTTGCTAGCCATTATGAACTAACTAAAACTTGGATTGCACCAATTTTATTATTAGGGTGGTTCATCTAAGGACTAATGTAATAAAAAACCATGTATCTATTAGGTTTGATATAGCATAACAAGAGAGAATAACTATGAAATGGATGGTGCATGGATGAAATGGATTAAATTAGCACTACATTATCTTATGAGATAATTACATGCTTTCCTACCATTCTCAAAATTGGTTCATCATTATTGAATTGAATCATAGTGGTCCAACTGAGAAAAATTTGACCCTCACAATCTAAAAAGTTCCTAAATATTCTTATTAACACTAGCTATCCTTACATGAATTTAGACTTCGAAAGATCAATGCAATCAATATTTAGGATACAAAGATAAGCTAGATTATTTATGTGAGTTATGAGACCAATTTTGTGCATCAAGATTAGTTCCACACTTATAAAAATGACCCCAAACATCATGCAATTATATTTAGAAATCAATAATAAAATGCAAAATTATAAATTTGAATAGATAGTTTTCTTATATCTAAACACAAATCTATATCAAAATCAAAGCTATATATACTTATGTATGTATGTATGTATGTATGTATGTATGTACGTATGTGAGGATCGTCAGGGTGGATCGATTACAATTGATCTATGATGAATCGAAGTATAGTGAAGCCACTAAACCTCAATCTACCAAACAAGATCATTCAAATTCAAAATTAAACTAAGCATTTACTGAAACTGAAAATTATAAACTATGAAAACAGTTAAATTCCTACTCTAACCCATTTGAAACTCTTTTTTTTTGGAATTGGTGTCGTGTTGATGTGGAACAATGACCCTTTCCCAATCTTGTAATCAATGAGCTTTTCAATCAATTCTATGGAAGAGAATCAATGAAGCCATTGTGATAAAATGTATTAAAACTTGATTTAAGATAAAATGGACATGATGCAAGCTATGTTAACATGATTTTATGCTAAAAATGATCTAATTATGCAATTTCTAAGCTAATTTATGCTACTTCTTAGCTAAAAGATGAAAACCCTAATTTATAAACAAGCTAAGATGGATACATGGAAACCATTAATGGATTTCTTAAGCTATTTATGCAAATAAAATGAACTAAAACAATTTAAAAGTGAGTAAACTACAAGTGTGGATGCAAGTTAATTCAACAACATAAGTTTGTTCTAAAAAAGATGGATCCAATTGTCTCCAAATAGGGTTCTATTTATAGGAGAGCAAATGAGAAATAGAGGGTTGAGATCGAAAAGCTTAATCAACAGTCGAGGATGAAAGGAAGAAGAGGCATGGATCATGGATTCTCATCAACGGATGAGAATGCAAGATGAAAAATTAATCAAGGGCTCACACTTGGTTCAAACAAACACACTTTTGACCTGCACACACAGGTCAAAAGGTGACTTGCTTAAGAGTTTAAAAGATAACTTGCAATTGAAGTTTAGTGAGAATATCCCTTTCTTAATTGATTGGAGAAAAGAGAATATTCATTTTGGGATATTCTCATGGATGAAGATAAAGATATTTTACAAATTAAAAGAAATTTTTAATTGTGCAAAAAGGGGGGATAAAGAATATTCCATGCGAATATTCCTCTTTTAGAGAAAAAATGGTTTAATTGTTAATTAAACAAGATTTAATCACACAATTAGAGGATTTGGAGGAATAAAGTGATTTTCATTAAATTAAATGATTTAATGAATGGGGAAAGGTAAAATGATATTTAATTAAATAATTTAGGGTTATTTAATTAAATTAGAAGACTTTAGGGAATTAAATTAAATTTATTTATTTATTTAATTTAATTAGATGAAATGTTAGCGTGAAAGGGGGTGAATTAACCTGATTTAATAAATTAGATTAATAGATGAGAATGACATAATTAATTAAATAGCTAGGCTAATCTAATCAATTAAGCGAAAAGAGGATGGGTTTAAGAGGAAATGATGTTAATAAACCTGTTTCGAGTGCATGATACCATTCAAGATATTTTCCAGTGTCTATAGTATGTATGTCTGTGTGTATGTGTATGTGTATGTGTATGATTATAATAAGAGAGTTTCTCCCTCCAAAATGAACATCAATGATCATTTGAATATTTATATCAACATTACATTTTAATTTTGACATTTAAATGAATAGTTTAAATTTTTTATGAAGAATTAAATTCTAGAACAATTTAGATATTAATATTCGATTATAACTTAGATATCAACAAATTTAAAAATTAATTATAAAAGTTCAAGATTTATAATTAAATTTTTATATTAAATATTACCTTAAAAAATGAACTTAAATCTTCAAATAATTTTTTTAATAAATAAAATTCAACCCCTTTAATATATATAGTAAACAATAAATAAATAAATATTTTTTATTATGTTACCATTGTGGGCCTTCTTAGCCTCCCCATACTTGGAATTTGGTCATGTCATAGAGTTGTCATTTCACAATTATAGTATGGGAATAAAAAATGGGAATATTGTTAGTGCTCAAGTGGGTAGTCTTAATGGGAATCATGACATGTCAAATCTCTTTAAAAAGGAAATGATTTGTTATATATTTTGGTTAACTGCTTTGTTATATGTTTATGTTAAACTTGTGCTTTTAAGCTCACTTTTTTATGGAAAAGGTCGCGAGGTTTGGAACCAAAAGAAAACTAAAGTGGAATATGGATTTTACATCTAAAAAACATTATTTCGCATATATGACTTAAGCATAAGGTAGGTGTAGAAAATTATAATAAAATCTATTTGTAATGTAATAATTAATTGTAATTAAATAAATGTTATAATAACTATACAATCAATTCAGAAGTAGTTTTGGAATAGATAATTGAAATAAATTATATGAAAATTAAATGTAATGGTTAAAGCTATGAATTGATGTGTCATTATAAAATAATTAATTTTCATTGTTGATCAATTTTAAGTTTTGTGTCTTTTCATAAAACTATATAATTTATTTTAAGTATTGTGAGTTTCACTTTGAGTGTTGTGAAATTAATTTGTTGCATATATTTTGATCTATATTGTACAAGATCAACTTGATTGAATAATTTCCTAAAAATGATTTTCCTTCATCTTCCAGATACATAAACTTGTTACTGTGTTGTTTAAGGACATTGTTCAGGATTTTGTCAACTCAATAGATGAATAAACTCTCATATGTCAAAACTGATGCAAGTGGGACCCCCAAATGCATGTCATAACCCACAACTCGCAAACAATTGCTCAAGACATCACACTCAAAATCTCTTTGCTAAAAAAAAACTTACAATACCCAACATAAATAACAAACAAATTGATGCTATTTTATTAGATTTCAAAGTCAACAAGCGACAACATCAATTTTAATTTGTATTGCAAAAAGAAAATCGTCACATTTTGTATACCACTTATCTTTCATTAGAAGGAATTTCTTAAATGGTTTCTAGGTTTTATGCTCCTCCTCAACTTTCCAAAACATTTTGAGTTTCCCGATTTCGTTGAGAAATGAGAAAGTTGTATATATATATATATATTACTGAGACTAGTTCTCACATTTGTGACCTCAAACAATCTCCCTCTCTAATGCATCCATCTGATTCTTCTCCATTTTTTTTACCTACACAATTAATTTTTTTTCCCAAATTATCTTGTCACCATTTCAATTCCATAATTTTTTTTTTTTTGGTGCTCAAATCCTGCCACTTCCAAAATAAATGTAGCTTTTTAAATTTAATGAGTTAAATATACCAAAAATGGCCTCCTCATATCTAAGAGTGGGGTTTTTTGTGAAACTCCCCAAGATGCAACCGATTACCATTTTTCTAGCACCTTCAAATCAATTTGAATTTAAATTCAAATGCAAATTATTTCTCCAATTTCAAGGAGTTAAGAGGAGAATGGAATTTAAATAAGATCGTTCTTGCATATACAACAAAAGCCAAAATCAAAGGAAAAATAAAATAGATTTTTTTTTTGTGCAATATTTTTCATGCACCCAGATGATCCTGCGTCAAACGACTCGGGTATGAGAAATTTTTCATGAGTTGGAACTCATGAAAATTTGAAGATACTATGTTTTTTCTTCATTATTTTCTTGCCTCTTCTCCCTCTTCTTCCAACATCTTGCCAGAGCAATTACCATCCTCCTCCATTTAATCCTTCCTTCTCCCTTCTCCTCTTTCATGGGTTTTGTTATATCACAAACTAACCACCTCCACCAAATATCATCTGTGGCATCCTCTACAACTTCTATATATAAATATGCTACAACCACACATCAATATGCAACTACATAATCTCTCTTTCTATCTTCTTGCATTAACTCTTGCAAATCCACATCAACTTTTTCATCACACAATATAAAAAAATTAAAATTTAACTCTTCATCAATTTGATGCTTCATGTCCACTAACATGTCTTCATTATAATCTTCCTCTTCTACTGCAACTTCTACCTCATCATCATTTGTTGCAATTTCTTTCACCGAGTCTACACTTTCATTCTTCTCAAGGTTCTCACTTGATCTGTACATCTCCTTCATATTCATGATCTCCTCATAAGGTTATTTGCCAAATATAGGACCTCCACAAATATTTTTACTCTCATTCTTCTCCTCATCTCCACTCCTTTCCTCTTCCATGACTTCTAAAAGACATTCTTCTAGTATAACTCTTTTCTTCTCCTCGTTCTTTACAATCTCTCCAAACTGCAAGGCTTCCAGCCTATCCAATCGTGTATTTATATCAACTATCATCCACAAAATCTTTCTCTTTTGATACTACCTACATCCATTCCATGTCATCATTTTCTTTCTCACGAATATCTTCACCCTTCTCACTATTGTAACCTTTCACAATTCACATGACACATTCTAAAAATGATTTATTCATGGCTTCTAGCTCTCAATTGCTCAGGGCTTCACTCTACCTACAAAAATCCCTACATGAGCTCTTCTCTACCACCTTCTCTACTCTACTCACAGTTCCTGGTATAGAATGCCTCACGTTCAACAATTTACCTATGCACTCAAAACCTCTGGATTTGATACCATTTGATGCAAGTGGGACTCTCAAATGCATGTTGTAACCCACAACTCACAAAAAATTGCTCAAGAAATCACACTCAGAGGCTCACTACTCAAACAAACTTACAATACCTAACATAAACAACAAAAAATATCATGTTATTTTATTGTTTTTCAAAGTCAACAAGAAACAACATTAATTTTAATTTGTATTGCAATAAAGTAACCAGTCACATTTTGTATACCACTTCTCTTTCATTAGAACAAACCTTCTGAAATGGTTTATGGGTTTTATGTTCCTCCTTCCCATCTTCTAGAACATTTTGAATTTCGAGACTTCATTGAGAACTGAGAAAGTTATATATATATTACTAAGAATAGTTCTCACAATTGTGACCTCGGATAATCTCCCTCTCCAATGCATACATTTGATTCTTCTCCATTATTATTTTTACCTATGCAATTAATTGTTTTTCCTAAATTATCCTATGACCATTTCAATTCCATAATTTATTGTCATGTTGCTCAAATCCTTCCAGTTCCAAATAATTGTAGATTTTTAAATTTGAGGAGGAGTTACATATGCCAAAAATGGCCTCCTCATGTCTAGGAATGGGGTTTTTGTGAAACTCCCCAAGATGCAGCCAATTACCATTTTTCTAGCACTTCCAATTTAATTTGAATCTAAATTCAAATGTAAATTATTTGACTCCAATTTTGAGGAGTCAAGAGAAGAATGGAATTTAAATAATATCATGCTTGCATATACAACCAAAGCCAAAATCAAAGGAATTTGTTTCTTTTTTTTGTGTGTGCAGGATTTTTTCGTGCACCCGGATGCTCATGCATCAATTTGGTAGAATAGTTTCTTAAAAAAATAGTTTTCTTCATCTTCCAAATAGTAAAACTTGTTAATTCATTGTTTAAGGACATTGTTTAGGATTTTTTCAACTCAATAGATGAATGAACTCTCATATGTCAAAACCATTTTGCAGGTCAAGTTAACAAGATGAAAAATATGGAAAAACACATAGACATGTAGATGGGCTATATGTAATTTGGATCTAAATATTTATTGCCTTTTAAAAGTCAAAATATGTTCTAATTGTTCTTCCATGAGAAATTAAGTGTACATTGAATATCTTTAAATACCATAACATAGCAACAATCCACACAAATATATGTTAAGTTAGCTCAAAACTAATAGTAAATAGGAAATGAAATAAAATTTGATTAAAAAGATTGAATTGCATCAAATGGTATTAGAGCTAGAAGATCTTGAGAGTGCAGGGTATGCACCAAGACCTGTAGGTGAAGAGTGGTGAAGAGTGAAGCTATGAAGCCATGAGAGAGTTGTGAGAATGTTTATTTTTTGTAGGTATGAAAGAGGGTATGTGACTTCTATCCTCCAATAGAGATAAATTTGGGTAGAAGGTGTAGATTTCCTCCACTCACAAATCCACCCAAAAAAGACTCTGGAAGATTATTCCACTACCCACCCTCTCTCAGTGGACTATAAGGTGTAGAATTCTCATATGATTAATGCATACGACAACTAAGAGGGGTGATGAATCAGTTTTTCATTAAAACATCAAAACCCTCATTAACATTGAGATCTTTATTAGCCCTTAAACACTTATCATGCATTAGTAGAATCTAAAAATATGAAACGGTAATGCAAACACATGAAACACATAAGAAGACAAAATTTACATGCAAAATCCAAGAGGGAAAAACCACAGTGAGGATTAGCTCACAATATAAAGTAATAGCAACACTTAAGAGAAAATGTTCACTACCAGAGGGCTCACTACCCAAAAAAAAGAAGGGTTCACTACCAAAGGACTCACTATCCAAAAGAAAGAATATAAAAGAAGGGGTGGCTCATTTCCAATTTTAACTACTAACAATGCATCTCTCTTATGTCTAAGGTTCAATTCCATTGAAGAATAAAAAAGTCATTCAATAGACTAAAATGTAGACACATTTTGCTCACTACATCTAGGAGTTGTAGGCATTAAATCTCGCACTCAAATCACCACACTGGATCACTTTTGTATCACACACCTTCTTTGCTTAATACATACAACAACTCACCTTGCATTTATACCATTTTTAACCTAAAACAATCTCAATTAGGTTAACCTTAAGGAAACATATGCACCTCAATTGTGCAACATCAAATAGGTTGGCACCAACCACTTCCACGGTGTAAATAAGTGGAGGTATACCATGCCACAACTTAGCTAGAACCCAAACCTACACTGAAACGCTTCTCAACACTCCACAAACAACAATCATCCTCCATAATCAGCGCTAGCATGCCAAGTCGTCCAAACCTGTACTGACACAAATAAACAACCACAAACATTCCTCTCTAGGTTTGAAAACATATCATGAACCATATAGAAACAATCCAAAATATCTTAGAATATTCCACATCAGTAAAATATTTTCCACTACTATTGCAACCACCTAAAACTTATGAACACATTTATTTTATGCAAGAAAACACATTGGCATAGACATCCAACTCATAAAATAACCTTGCAAAACACCACAACACCTAAAACTTCAAGGGAAGATAGATACAAACAATATAAGCATGTTCCCATATCCAAAAGACATTAACCTTCATTGTAGATAAATGCGAAGCAATCTCATTTCTCCCAGACACCCTATTTCACAAAACATACTTTATGTTTCCAGTGAAAATCCCCTAGTCTAAAGTGCAAAATAAAAGAATGCAATACAAAGGAAACACAACAACACCTCAAATATTAGGCCTAGTTGAAACTAAACAAACAATAACAAAAACAACAATAATTATTATACCTTTTTACTTGTTTAGCTTGTTGAAGTGGTTGGCCCTTGAAGATGTTCTTGATGTATGCTCCTTGATGGTAAGCTTGCAATAATGGAGGTGGGTGTAGTAGTTGATGATAGTGAGTGTATGCAAATGCCTTTGTTTTCAAATGGCTTGAATGCTGCAATAATGACTAGTATGCAATAATGGCTTCAAAAGCCTTAACCATCCTTAACCTGAGGCCAAAGCCCTCCAATTAAAGAAAAGTGGATGGCTGAGATTGATCCACCATGGACAAGATGAAGGGTCGTGGTGAGTTGAGGACTCACAAACCCTCACATATTGCCATGTGGAGGGTGAGATGGAAGAAGTACAAGGTGAAATGGAAAAGGCCATGTGGTCCCAAGGTACTTGCAAGTATCTTGGGATTGAAGAGGATTTCCTTAAAAACGGATTCCTTGTCCCCAAGTGGGGCTGAAAATGACAAGTGAGAACTTTTAGAAATTCCACTCTTGTCACCATGGGGATTGGAGAGGGAATTGGAGGAATAAAAGTGAATTTAAAATTCACAATCTTGGAAGAAACCCATGGATAAGACAAGGTCCTCCAAAAGGAGGTCCTTGTCCCATGTACTTGTTGTGACCTTTGAGAGGTCATGGGGAAGACAAATGCATGGGGGGAATAAGTGTGAATTTTTAATCCACATGGGGAATAGGTCAAACCTAATAAGGTAAGTACCATGAAAGGTTGATTTAAAGACATGCTAGAAAAGGTAAGTGATTAGGATTAGGATTGTACAAACAGGTGATTAGGAAAATTAATGAGGATTAGAGGCAAGTGGCTAAATATGGAGAATGTGACATTAATTCTGATTAAGGATATGCACATCCTAATGAAGGATTAATTAGATTAATCCAGATTAGTGAAAAGGTTATGGAGGATGGAACAAGGAGAGAGAAAGAATGAATTTAAAATTGAAGAGGATAATTGACTAAATTAAATAAATTGATTGATTTTAGAGAGGAAATGGTAAATGATAAAGTATTTAATTAAATACTTTTAGAAACCTTAGAAAATGGGATAATATTAATTAAATATGTCATTTAATTAATATAGGCGAATTGGACAAGTAAATGATAGGATTTTGACCATATGGGAGTGGTCAAATTTGGATGTCTACATTTTTCCCCTCTTTGAGATGGTGTTACGAATTAGCATCATTTCAAAGAAAAATAAAACATAGCACCTAGAAGATAATGGTTAGGTTAAGGAAGATGCCCCTATCATTCGAGGAGTGACTAGGAGGAAATATTTTAGGAGTGAAGATGAAGATTAGGGATTAAGGATGCCCCCTTGAGAGGACATGCGGGTTTAAGAGAACACAGGTGTACTCTCAAAATGGATGAGATGATGTAAGGGTAGATGGAGAATATGACGCAAAATGATGGATGAGAGATGATGATAATATGAAGAGATAAAGGTAATCACAAATATATTTTAAGGGAAAATATGATGTTGCCCCAATCAAGCGACAAGCTAGGATGGAGTTATGGTTGATGGAGTGTTGTTGATGAGGGAAGGATACATCCCAAAACAACACTAGGATAGGGAAGGATACATCCTGATGAGAGTGTTGTTGATGAGGGAAGGATGCATCCCAAAACAACACCATAGGATAGGGAAGGATACATCTCGATGATGATGATGATGATGATGATGATGATGATGATGATGATGATGATGATGACTAGATCAAGGCTTGTAGCAAGGCTGGGAACAAGACCAAAGGTTTGTTTAGATGATTTGTGCTAGATTGGACGGGTCATGATTGGATTGAGATGGGAGATGGTTAAAATGAATGAAGATGATGGAGGTAAAGATGCAATGCAATGGAAGAAAAAATGAAATGTAATTTGTCATTTTTGGAGCATTGGTTTTTGCTATAGCATAAGAAAATAGGTACCATGGTACATAGAACCAAGGTGGATTAGTGTCTAATGCATACACAAACACTGTTGGGAAATTATGTCTCAATTTCTAGTTTGTGCCTCTACATTATTCGAAGTTGGCAAAAAATGTTCTTTCTCAACCCTTACCACTTTACCACGGCGGTCTAGCCTACCCCTAGCGGTACTACAGTGACAGGCCCAACAGTTACCGGCTTACTGTGCATAGTGACTTCACTCATTATGGTGGCGTGGTAAGGCCGCCAGCGGCCTGGCTTGGCAGTTATCGCCATACTGCAGGCGGTGGTCTCCCTCACCGCGGTGTCCACAGTGAGACAGCCAATAGTGGGATCGGTGGTTATCACCATACTATAGGTGGTGGTCTCCCTCACCGGGGTGTCTACGGTGAGACTACCAACAGTGGGCTCGGCGGTTACTGCCATACCGTAAGCGGTGGTCTCCCTCACCACGGTGTCCATGGTGAGACCGCCAACGGTGGGCTCAGCGGTTACCGCCATACTGCAGGCGGTGGGTCCTCTCACCATGGTGGTCATGGTGAGACCGCCAGCGGTTATCACCCTACCATGGGGTGGCCTAGCGGCCCCCGTGGTAGCGCAGTATGATCACCCGTAGTCTTGTCTATGGTCACCGCCACACAGCAGGTCAACTAGGATGGAGCAGCAGTAGCACGGTGGAGAGTGATTGGGCTCAGTGAAGACTTGGGTGAGCTCAGGTGATCTCACCGCCATACCATGAGGTGAGTCAGTGAGCTCGGCAATAGTGCGGTAAGAGCTCGGATGAGCTCGGAGCTCATTCAACCAAGTTGGACCAGAATGTCAGAGCAACCAGCGAATGGAAAAAGGACACGTGGTAGTTTGACAATATTTTGATTGGCTAAAGGCCAATGTAGTTGTTGCAAATAAGTTTTGTACCCTTGCTAATCTATTAATTGTAGCAACCTATTGACACATTGGAACACTTTGAGGTTGTGGGTGACTAGGGAATGAAGTGGACCTCCAGATTATGGGTTGGTTCCCTTTGAATTTTTTGTTAAAAACTGAAATAAAATGAGGAAAAGAGTAGAAGGATATGCTTGAACTAAAAACTATCATTAACAGGTGGTACACCAGAAGTAAGAATTTTGACCAAAAGCTATTGAAACTCACAAAAAACTCGATAGAACAAAAAACAATCTCACAACACAGTAGTATATTTCTGCAAAAATGATTATATGTAAGGTTTTGACTGTTTTAATGTTTAAACACAAGGAAAACAATAATGTTTTCACAAATATAGAAGCATAAAAAGAGATCACTAACATAGACCTGCACTATGACATAAGACTTTTTGCATTCAACATGGAAGGAATTTGATAAAATAGAGGATTACACAGGATTTAATCATGCAATTCACAACCAATACTAAACAACAAAGAGAAAATGTGAAGGAAAATGACTTCTATTGAGGAAAAATGAGGATCTGTATTACATATGCCAAAATATTATGAGTTACAAAAGTGTGAAGTATCTACCTCAGCAATCTCCAAACCAAGAACTAACCGCTATACTGAAAGAAGAGAAAGACTTATAGAAATTGTCTCCAAATTCGAAATTGAATTTTGGCTCCAAAATCACATGTGTTGTCAAATCTCTCCTCCAAAAAAGGCATGCAATGCCAACCAACTCCAAGAAGAGTTGTCAAAGTTTCACCAACCTGGTGAGTCGTATGCAAATAGATACCCCTAAAAAACAGGCTCAAAACTGAAAGTACCAAACTGTCATGTGCCTCAAAACACTCATTGATTGCAATCCAATCAATCCGAACTCCTAACTGAAGGTGATTTCTTGATTTAGGGCTTCAAAATCCTGATTTCCCTCCAACATGTTGGCATAAATCTCTCCATTATCTCCAAGATCCTAGCAAGTCATCAAGACTTCATTTTGAACTCCCATTTGACTTAGCCTTTGAGAAATGTAATAAAGGTGTTTTGCATTCAATAATAACATTTATTTAAAGGTGATTTATGATTTATCACTTTAAATAAATATTTTACAATATGATTTCAATACAAAACACCAAATACATTATTATATTTTGCATTTTGAAGATAACATTATTCATGGTGATTTATAATTTATCGCTTTAAATAAGGTTTTACAATATATGTCAAATGCAAACATAAAATAGAAAGCCACAATGAAGGCTTTATTGACTAAGTCAACAAAAAATAAAAAATAAAAAACAAAGACTAAGACTTGATCATTTTGAGATTAAGATAGCACAAGGTATAGAAATGCCATGCATAAAAATGGAAGAAGATTTAATAAACCTAAAGGCAAAAATGCCTTTCTTACCCACGCACCTACTAGGGTAATAACCCTACAATGAAAACAAAAAGTTTCATTTCATTTTCATGTTGAAGAAGAAGAGAGGCTGCCACTATGAAGAAACCCTAGCTGCACCCAGTGTAGGAAGTCTGCTCCAAATGCCATTTCCTGGCCGCCATCAGCATTTTTGGTAAAAAAAATTGTTTAGAACTTCTGCTCTTTGCTATTTTTTGAAGAATTTTGAAGATTTAACTTGAAAACATAGAGGAAAGCATGATTTGGTGAATATATGGACATTTTTTCATGTTCTAATTAAGCTTTTGAAAGCTTCATTACATCTTTTGGCCGCAGCCTCTCTTGCTTCTTCTAATGGTTTCATTTTCTATGAAATGTTGTTCCTGATTTTGGCATCATGAAAAAACTCTCTTGGGCGATATTTTGAGCTAGAAATCTCTATCCTCAATGCCATTCTTTTGAAGATTCTCCTGCAAAAAACGTCGTAAGCACCATTTGTTTCAAACTTGCTTTTTACTTTGAATTCAAAGCTCTATGAGAGCATCCCAGCCACGACATCATTATTAGTCTTATATATTTCTTTGTCTTTCTTCTATTTGGTGTTGGACGCCATTGAGAAACCCTTAATAAATCTGTGGCCACATCCTCTATGTATTTTGGGTTTCCATGCTTAGAGCCTTGAGTAATTTATATTTTCCTTTCTTATATATTACTCTTCAAAAAAAAACCCTGTGAACCAGAGAGAGAGGCCACAAATTTGCACATTTATTTATTTATTTGATCACCATTGATGATATCATCTAGAGATTCAGGTCACCAAGAAAACTTGGAGGATTTTATGTGTTTCTTTGTTCTTGAAAGTCTGAAGGTCGCCATTGAAACCCCAAGTCGAGCTGCATGATTATTGCTCTCCTATAATTAGATGTAATGTCATTACATACCTTGAAACCAAGGGTTTTGTGGCCATTCCTTCCAAACCGTGGTCCTTTGCTCTGCAAAATTTATCCTTTAATTGTCGTGGGCTCTCTGTATTTGTGCTGGCTACAGACACTTTGCATTTTCTGTTCTTTCCATGTGTTTTCTGAATCAACCCTTTTCCTTGGGCTTAGAAAAAATTTGTTACTATGATGACCATTCGTAATGACTGGTTATCTTTTATTTTGAATGTTGGTATATGATAAGAATGTTGACATCATCTCTCGAACTGCCTCTTGTGATTTCCATTGGCTTGTGGGCCTAGCTCCATTATTTCTAGCTTGAGGATTTTGGTTTAAGAAGTCACCTCTTTGAATTTGTGCCTCTCATTTTTTGAAAGTGGGTATTTGGTTTCTGATTGTAAATTTCAAAAATACATAAAATCCATTAAATGAATAACCATGGCCTTGGTGCCTAACATGATTCACTTGCCATATTTTTGTTGGTTCTATGTATTCTTTGCCATGAACCAGAACTCACTGTCATTATTATGAGTTGGGTTCTTTTGAAAATCTTATGAAAGCTTTTCAATACTCCTTCTTTTGTTCTTCATAACCGATACTACCGCTTATAATAGTAGCTTTTATTTTCCATCAAAAGTATTCAAATCTTTATTTATAAACAAAAACTACATTTGTTGCTTCATAAATTTGCTAAAAGCCCTTCTCATGGCTCCTAGATATTTTTCTTTATGAAGAGAGCACGTTTCTAGAATGCTTTTCACTAGTTTCACACTTTTCCTACATTCTAACTGTATAATGTTGCTCTCAGAAATCATAATTTTACATTGATGTGAGCATTTACTTTATGTTGTAGCTGCACCCTTGATTTTTTCATTTTTGTTATTGTGGCATTCATTGTCTCCATCCTGAAAAAGATATTGCTATGACTATCATGAAATATCCTACATGCCTGCATGTATCATAATGATGCAGTCATCTCTTTCAAATGAAGTTGTCTTCTGGAACACAATTTGAATTCATCATATTCACTCTACGTAAAACACTCAATGAGTTGGGCTCAACCCTTGTGGGAGCCGCATTTTACCCCACTCATTCTGAAACTAATGAATAAAGAGAAACATTACATTTCTTTTTTCTGCACATGACAAAAACCAGTTAGTAAAAACAGCAATGAATCAATGATTTCCTTTTTTATTTGTTTCTTGTACCTGCACATAACACAAACAAGTTAGTAAAAACAAAAAATTCAATGGTTCCTTTTGACGCTCTGCTTTTCCTTTTATCTGGTAAATGATTGATAGAATGTTCATTCCATTTTTGTTGGTAATGTATGGATAAGGTAGAATGCAATCCCTCATTTCTCTAACACGACTCCTCATCTTGCAGGTAAACCTGGAGCTGGATTCGACACCGATACTAGAGTTGGACATAAGGTCAACATGGCTAGCTACGAAGATGATTCCTCATTCTAGGAAATGACGAATCACCTTCTCTCCTTACTCTTATGTTATTTTCAGTTGTGTAATGCATTCTTTCTTTCTTTCTTTCATCATTTGAAAAGAAACAAATCAGGCTACTCCCACGGCTTGTGTGGGATTACATAACATTCTCTCAATAAATGAATTATTCATGATACACAATGACTTCCATTATCTGATGAATTTATGCATTTATTTTGATTGCACAATGAAACAATGCAATTGAAATTGCTTTATAACATATTATGTAATCAAATGATTGATTTTTTTGTATTCCTGCTCTTATTTCCGCAATGATTAGGAATCAAATCAGGCAAATTAATGGTTCAGCCTGAACATTGTTTTCTTCAATGAAATTTGTTTGATTTGTGCTTTGCTAAACTGTTCAACCAATTTAGTCTAAACTGTTGAATGATTTTCGCAAATCATTCCTAAACATTCTTTCATTCTGAGAACAAATTTTTGTTGGATAACTTGTAATAAAAAATTTACTACCCCAGCAAGTAATTGCTCCTATTATTACTAATTTTAATGCAAGATACTAAAAATTGGTAATAGTAGTAAAGGTTGTTATTGTAGTTCGATTTCAGCTGATGATAGGAACCCAATTTGGGTGGTGAATTTATTGCTTGGGTGGCTCGATGCAATCAGTGTAGATTGATTGCTTGCTTGAATGATCGATGCATGAACCTAAATGTCGTGGGATTGGTTGGAAAGTGTAAATGTGATGTAAGACTTATACAATCAATGTGAGGTTGACGGATGTGTACATGTAAGTTGCAAGTCGATGCAAGTGAGTGAATTTTATTATTGTATACTTTCAGAGAAAAGTATTCTAACAATGAGAGATAACTTGACATTGTTGTGAGTTGATCAGAGAGTAAGGGTTGATCTTGTATGTAACTTATTATTATTGTAATACAATTGTTCTTGCTTGGTGTGGTGGGTTTTTTACCTGAAAAGGTTTTCCCACGTAAATACTGTGTCAATCTTTGAACTCTTATTTTTGTTATCTCTTTTATGTTGCATGTTTTTATCTTAGTAGTTCTAGAAGCTATTTGAACTCATCTTTTGCTCTTCTCCTCTGTTGTATTAGTGTTAAGGGAATGTATTATGTATTGTTGGGTCATTAGATCCATCCCTGTTTTCCCTTCAAGTGGTATTAGAGCTTGGCCAGTTGTGTTATCCTTGTTGGAAAAGGTCAGTTTTTTGTGCTAATATTGTTTCAATGGGAGTCTTGCATTGTTAACACTTGTTTCTATTTGAGATGGCGAGTACATTAGGTAGATTAGATATTGAAAATTTTAATAGAAGAAACTTTGAGCTATGGAAACTCAAAATGGAAGACTTGTTGGTGGATAGAGACCTTTGGATAGCAGTGTTTGGAACTATACCACAAGGTATGACGCAAGGGGATTGGGACCTTGTTGATAGAAAAGCAAGAGGTTTGATAAGACTGAGTCTAGCTTATTATGTACTCTTGAACGTCCATGAGGAGACATCTATAGCTTCATTGTGGAAGAATCTTGGTGATATTTATTAGGGAAATTCTATGGTAAATAAGTTATTCCTAAGGAAGAAGTTGTACTCCTTGAAAATGGAATAAGGTGCATCTATTGCAGACCATCTGAAGTCGTTTAACATGAGTGTTACTTAGTTGGCATCAGTAGGTGTAAAGACTGAGGAGGAGGATCGTTGCATGCTCATGTTGTGTTTATTACCTGACAGTTGGGATCATCTTGTGATGGCTATTGGAAGCACAACCACTGCATTCAAGATGGATGGCGTGGTTGCTTCTTTTCTATCTTAAGAAATGTGAAGGAAGTCTTCTAAGATGGCCAAAGAGGCTCTTGTTGTTTGAGGCAGACCAAAGGAGAAAGGCAAGAAGAAGGACAAGAAGTCAAAATCCAAATCTGAAGGTAGATCAAAGTCTCCTAGTAAAAATTTCAAGGTGAGATGTTGGAACTGTGGGCAACCTAGTCATATCTGAAAGGATTGTAAGGAGAAGAAGAAGAAGAATGCTTCTAACAATGAATCTTCTCAAAGTGATGCAGATGCCTTCAATGCAATAGCCTTGAAAACTCAGGCATCAGATTATATCTGGTTGGTTGACTCAGGTGCGTCCTTTCACATGACGTCCAATAGAGAATGGTTCTCTAAGTATGAGAAGTATGACGGTGGAAAGGTGTACCTAGAAAGTGATTCAATGTTGGAGATCGTTGGTAGAGGAAGAGTCAAAATTCAGTTTCTTGATGGGAGAGTCAAAGGTATCAGTGGCGTACTGCACATACCAGGTCTGGTTCGAAATCTTCTTTATGTTGGTAAGTTAAATGATGTTGGTGTAGAAGTTTCTTTCTCAAGTAAAGGATGTAAAATGGCTAGAGGTGCAATGGTGTTGGCTAAGGGTGTTCATACTGGCACTCTATATAATTTGGATGCACATCATGTTCAATGTAACAATGCCTCTGTAGAGTCATATAAATTAGTCCCTGTAGAGAAAGATGAAGACACTTCTATGTCTGCAAATGCTATGGAGGTAAAACTCCCAGCAGAGAAGACTATGCTATGGTATCATAGACTAGGTCACATAGGTGAGAAAGGTTTAAAAACCTTGAAGAATAAAAATCTTGTAGAAGGGTTTGATGATTGTAACCTTGAGTTTTATTTTTGCAAACATTGTATCTATGGAAAATAGCACCGTGTTTCATTTTACTCTAGTCCTCATAAATCTTCTGGTATACTGGATTATGTTCATTTTTTATGTGTTTGTTCTAGTTAATGTTCCTTCGTTATCTAAGTCTAGATATTATGTTTCTTTTATTGATGATTGTTCGAGAAGGGCATTTGTATACTTTCTTAAAAGTAAATCAGAAGTGTTCAGTCAGTTTAAAGAATTTAAATCTTTGGTAGAGAATCAAACTAGAAAGAAAATTAAATGTTTGAGGACAAACAGTGGCGGTGAATTTTGTTCTGCAGATTTTGAAAGTCATTGTATAGATCATGGAATTAAGAGGCATAAGACAACACCTTACACTCCACAGCAGAATGGAGTTTCTAAAAGGTTGAATAGGACATTGATGGAAAAGACAAGGAGTGTGTTGATCAGTGTTGGTCTAGAGCAGAAGTTTTGGGCTGAGGCTATGGCTACATCATGTTATTTGGTAAACCAATCTCCTTGCTCTGCTCTTGTTGATAAGACACCTTTGGAATCATGGTCCAGTAAGAAGCCCTCTCTGAGGCATGTCTATGTCTTTGGTTGTGAGGCATATGTTTATGTGCCAAATGAAAAGAGATCAAAATTGGCTAACAAGGTTCTCAAGTGTATTCTCATCAACTATGGAGTTGGTGTGAAGGGATACAAGATTTGGAACCTTGTTACTGAGAAGGTTTTGTACAACAGAAGCATGATATTTCATGAGCTGAAACCTTCAGTAAGTGATCAATAGCTTGAGACAGATCAAAGTGACAAGAAGAAGGATGCAGTTGAGATTCCCCAAAATCCAAAAAGGGAAGAGTTGCATGGTGTACCTAAGACTGAGGAGAGTTCAAGCAGCTCTGAAAGTTTTGATGATGAACAACCACAACCTTAGCTTGTAAGAAGGTCTACACGAGAAAAATGGCAACCTGAAAGGTATGGTTTCTCATTGTTAAATTTGAACTATGCCTATGCCTTAATTACTAGCACTGATGAGCCTAGGACTATAAAAGAAGCAATCAGCATGTCTGATTCGAATTTTTGGTTGGAAGCCATGAATGAAGAGATGGATTCATTGAAGAAGAATGAAACATGGGGTTTGGTACCACTGCCTAAAAGGTGAAAGCCTATTGGCTGTAAGTGGATATTCAAAAAGAAGACAGGTCTTGATGGAAGTGTTGAGAAGTATAATGCATGACTGGTTACTAAGGGATTTTCCCAGATTGAGGAAATTGATTATGGAGAGATTTTTTTCCCTGTAGCAAAGTTGACATCCATCAAATTTTTGTTGTCATTGGTAGTTGTGTATGACTTTGAAATTGAATAGATGGATGTGAATACAACATTTCTCCATGGTGAGCTGGAAGAAGAAATTTATATGTCCCAGCCTGAGCATTTCATTGTGAAAGGTAAACAAAATTTGGTCTATAAGTTAAATTAATCTATGTATGGTTTGAAGCAGTCTCCTACAATGCGGTACCATAAATTTGACACATTTGTGTTGTCTATGGGAATTTTAAGATCAAAATTTGATCATTGTGTTTATCATAAATTTGAGAATGATCATGTGCTTGTTATTACACTATACGTGGATGATATGTTATTCATAGGAAATAGCAAGACTATGATTTTTGATCTTAAATCTCAGTTGTCTGCAAAGTTCGAAATGAAAGATCTTGGTGTAGCTAGGTATATTCTAGGAATGGAGATAACCAGGGACAAAACAAGCAAAAAGCTTTGTGTTAGTCAGAGTAAGTATGTGAACACAGTTCTAAAGAGATTTGGTATGAAATATTGCAAGCAGCTAGTTATTCCAGTCATGCAAGGAATGAAACTATCTGTTGAAGATTGTCCAAAATCTGCTACTGAGATGGAGGGCATGACCAATGTGCCCTATGCAAGTGTTGTTGGCAGTTTTATGTATGCAATGGTTTGTACAAGACCAGACATTTCCCAAGCAGTGGGAGTTCTAAGACATTTTATGGAAAATACAAGAAGATCTTATTGGGATGTTGTGAAGAGAGTGTTCAAGTATTTGAAAGGGACTTTAGGTTATGCTTTGTGTTACCATGGCAGTTTGGTTGCATAAAAAAGAACACTCAGCATTCAGAGATATGTTGATTTTGATTGGGCAGGGGACATTGACAGCAGGAGATCCACTAGTGGATATTCATTCATGCTTAATGGTGGAGCAATCAATTGGATGAGCAAGCAACAGGTTGTAGTTTCTTTATCCACGACAAAGGCAGAGTATATGGCTGCAACTCACACCTACAAGGAAGGATTTTGGCTAAGGCATTTGTGTTCAGACATTGGTTTTAATGCAAGGCAAATCACTATTTGTTGTTACAACTAGAGTGTCATTTGTTTGGCAAAGAACCTGACTTTCCATGCCAGGACGAAGCACATTGATGTGCAGTTTCACTTCATGAGGGAAATGGTGGAAGATGGAAGATTTTGTCTTGAAAAGGTTGACACTTTGAAGAATGTTGCAAATGCTTTGACAAAGTCGGTGAGCACAGAAAAGTTCAGATGGTGCACAGAATTGATGGGCCTTGGGGCCTATGACCATTAATGATTTTTCCGAAGTCATGAGGAAGCTAGAAATCTTTGCCAAGTGGGAGCTTGTTGGGAAATTATGTCTCAATTTCCAGTTTGTGCCTCTACATTATTTGGACTTGGCGAAAAATGTTATTTCTCAGCCCTTACCACTTTACCGCGATGATCTGACCTTCCCCTAGCAGTACTGTAGTGATAGGCCTTGCGGTTACCACTTTACCATGCGCAGTGAGTTCACTCACCGCGGTGGCATAGTAAGGACACCAGCAGCCTGGCTCGATGGTTACTGTCATACCACAAGCGGTGGTCTCCCTCACTGTGGTGTCCATGGTGAGACTGCCAGCGATGGGCTTGGTGGTTACTTCCATACTACAGGCAGTGGTCTCCCTCACCATGGTGTCTGCGGTGAGACCACCAACGCTGGGCTCGGCAGTTACCGCCATACCATAGGTGTTGGTCTCCCTCACCATGATGTCTGCAGTGAGACCGCCAACGGTGGGTCCTCTCACCATAGTGGTTGCGGTGGGTCCTCTCACCATGGTGGCCACAGTGAGACTGCCAGCGGTCGGCCTGGTGATTACTACCCTACCGCGGGGTGGCCTGGTGGCCCCGACGGTAGCGTGGTATGACCGCCAGTAGTCTTACCGGTGGTCACCGCCACACCGCGGGTCAAATCGGATGGAGCAGCAGTAGCATGGTGGAGAGTGATTGGGCTCAATGAAGACTTGGGTGAGCTCGGTTGAGCTCACCCGCATACCGTGAGGCGAGTCGGTGAGATCGGTGATAGTGCGGTAGTGTGGTAAGAGCTCAGAGCTCAGTCAAGCAAGTTGGACTAGAATGTCAAAGAAACTAGTGAATGGAAAAAGGACACATGGTAGTTTGACAGCAGTTTGATTGGCTAAAGGCCAATGTAGTAAAGGTAGTTATTGCAGGCCAATTTCAACTGATGACAGAAACCTGATTTGGGTGGTGAAGTTATTGCTTGGGTGGCTTGATGCAATTAGTGTAGATCAATTACTTGCTTGAATGATCGATGCATGAACCTAGAGGTCGTGGGATTGGTTGGAAAGTGTAAATGTGATGTAAGACTTGTACAATCAATGTGAGGTTGACGGATGTGTAAATGTAATTTGCAAGTTGATGCAAGTGATTGAATTTTATTATTATATACTTTGAGAGAAAAGTATTGCAACAGTGAGAAATAACTTGAAGTTTTTGTGAGCTGATCAGAGAGTAAGGGCTAATATTGTATGTAATTGATTATTACTATAATACAATTGTTCTTGCTTGGTGTGGTGGGATTGTTACTTGAAAAAAAATTTCCCACATAAATATTGTGTCAATCTATGAATTCTTATTTTTTTTATCTCTTTTATGTTGCATGTATTCTTCTCAATAGTTTTAGAAGCTATTTGAACTCATTTTTGCTCTTCTCCTCTGTTGTATTAGTGTTAAGGGAATGTATTCCACACTGTTGGGTCATTAGATCCATCCTTGTTTTCTTGTCAAACACAACAAACAAGAAGGCTATCCCAACACCCCAAAGTTGTGATGACTTTGGTCAGGCTAGGTATTGGGATAACCACAAGCACAAAAGGATGCCCCATCATAACATAAGATCTCAAGGGTCTTGGTGGGTACTACATTGGACAACCAAGAAGACATAAATAAAGATCAAGATATGCCCCTATGTTAACCAGAAAAAACATGCCATAATATGAGAGATCATGGTGGCCTTGACAAGGGATGATAGGGATCTCAAATGAAAAATAAAATCCAAAAGTATCAAAATACTGCAATCAATTTCAAAACATCCTTTGTCACAGGATGAAGAGGATGGATGGGGTTGATGAGGTTTGTTGGGAAGGATACATCCTATTGAGACAAAATATGGATACTAAACTAAAAGATCAACATGACTTAGGATAGTTGAAACTGATTAGATCTTGTGATACTAGTGACCTTTATTTGGAAGCACCAATAGGGATAGGGACATACTTGATGACATAACAAGACGATGAGACATAAGGTGACAAGATGAAAAAATGACAAGGCGAAAAAATAGACACATCCTAAAGACCAAGGGGACACAAGATTGACACACCCTAAAGACCTAGGGGCTCAGGGTTTGATCAAAGATCAGCCTTGCCTACATGAAAGCACACAACCCTCGTAGTTCAAGAAAATACCATGGATAAAAGTAGAAAGAGGACAATGGAGACCTATATGGATGACAAAGACCAGATGAACAAATGCCTAGGGGGCAGATCAAACAATTGACCTTTCCTATGTGAAAGCGCAGGGGCACCGTAGTTTGACACAAGGCCAAAAATAGACGATGGAAGACGACATGACAGACGAAAAGAAAATCCGCGAGGGTGGATCAAATGATCAACCTTGCCTATGTGAAAGCATAGGGGCAACGTATTTCACCACAAGGCCAAAGACAAAAGATGGAAGATGACAAGATAGACAAAATATAGAACCCCGAGGGCAGATCAAATGATTGACCTTGACTACGTGAAGGCATAGGGGCAATGTAGTTCAACAAAAGGCCAAAGACAAACAGTGGATAAAGGACAATGATATGACCATGATAAGGAGATACGATGATAGATCTAATATGATGAGTCAAGATAGGCCATGTGGATAGGCTGGTTGATATGTTTGATGTGGATTATGGGAAGCTCAAGGATGGGATAGTTATCCAAAGCATCAAAAGATGAATTGGGAGGATGATATAATGGATAGAGGAGGGATGAAGATTGAGAAGATATTAGAAAGATGTGATAAATAGATGGGAGGGATGATAATTATGTGAATGGAATTGGATTGCATGGGGGTAGCCTATACCTAGATACCAATGACAAGGGATTATGAGATGGAACGAAAAATAGAGGGAAATGGATGGATTGATAAAGATGGGGAGATAGAAAGATGCTAGGTTAGGTGGATAGAGGGATAAGGATTTGGAAGGATGGAATGGATTATTGGATGGAAAAATGGATGGGGAGGTAAGGATGAAAAAATGGAACAGGACTAGTGGATGGGAGTATAAGAAGATAAGGATTTGGTAGACGAAATGGATTACTAGATAGAGATGAATGGGGAGATAAGGATGGGAAGGATGGGGAGATGGAAAGGGTTACTTGGAGGGATGGATGGATGATGCCTCCAAGGACTCTATCACAAATAAGGAGATTCCCCCACTCTAGAAATCTCATGCATGATGAGGCAAGAGGGATAGTAGGATGGGTGGATAAGGGAGTAAGATGGCCATAGATAGGAGATATGGGTAAGGAAGGGATATGGGTGTTCGCATGATAGATGGATGATGAAAATAGATGGGGAAGATAAGGAATATGATAGTGTGTGGATGAGGGTAATGTATGTCAAGAGGTGTCCAAAGCATGTATATATATGTGCCCCTATCTAGGTCAAGATCACAAGGAAGATGGAGGGATTAGATACAAATGGGATATGATGGGTAGGATGTAGACTTAAGGTGGATGTAGGAAATGGAGGAAAGGAATGTGTAGGTGAAATTTGCCCCCAATTGTGGAAATAGAGTGGATGGGGGATTTATGCATGATGCTTGTTTTCCAGGTTTTCATCATAGTACTTATCCAAGGTGCTTGTTTTCCAAGTTTTCACCATTGGACGAATTATTTTCTCTTTCCTTTTTTCTTTTTTCTTTCTTTTTTTATCTTTTTCTCTTTTGTTTTTATTTTTATTTTTGTTGACTTTTTGGACTAGAATGTGGGTGAAGATGAATAAAGATAGGGATATGGATATGTGGATTTGGAAGATATGTGATAAAGATGATGGATGAAAGACCTAAGAATTAAGATCAATATGAGATAATAAGAGCCTATGTGTAAAGAAACCATTATATGTTGGTACAACCTTATTAGAATGGATGGATTATGAAAGAGGATGGATTAAAGGGATTTGATGGGGGAGATATGGGGGATAGTGGATGGGATGTTTTAAAGTGTATGGATGGAGTGATGGATTGGATATGTGATGGGGGAAGGTGTTGAGGACCAACATTGGCACATGTGGTGAATGTGAAATGATAGGAGGGTTGTTGGATGGAGAATGTGGTGGTAATGGAGGCATTGGGATAGTGAATTTTGGGACATAAGGAGCTAAAATAGATTTAGAAGATGGAGAATAAAAATGATTAGCTTTGGGATTAGCAACTTTGGATGTCTTTAGGGATTTCTTATTTGAAGGAATGGCCTCTATTTCTTGGGAATCCACATGGTTCTAAGTTTTTCTTTGGTGGGCCTTTGTGGCCTTTGGGAATAATTGGGATTTTGGATTTGATTTTTCTTTGCATCAACATGTCTTTTGAAGGGGACATGAGGAGCTTTAGATTCATGTGGATGTTTGGATTTATGCATTTTTACTTTGGCATCCAAAGTGCTTGTAGTAGTAATGGGATGGGTAGGACACGATGGATGATGTGGAGAAGACGTAGGCTTTTGACGATGGTGTGTAGATGGAGGATGTGAGATATCATGCATGGAGGGGTGCCTTTGTTGATCCTGATTAGGAGTTATGAATTTAGGATTCTTGTGATTGGTGATGGATGGATGAGAGGGTGGAGAGAATAAGATGGAGGGGGTGATTTTGGGCTATAAGGACCCAAAATAGACTATGTATATATAGAATGTGTGAAGATTGGTGGAGGGATATAAGGACCCAAAATGGATTTAAAAGATGGAGGAAGATGGACGGTTGTTGTGAGGTAATATGACAGAGGAGGGGAGATGGCAGAAAATGATTTGGTGGAACGATGGGAAGTACCTCTCATTCCTTTGGAAGAGGCTCGCTTAGGATGTATGGAGGTTATACCAACATTTTTGGATTGTGATTCTTAGGAGATATATCCAAGACCTTGTGTGCCTGGATGTTCTTTGACCTAGATGAGCTCTAAAGTACCTTGCTCATGAAGGCCTAAACCTTTTCCTTGATAGTTCATGTTCTTAAGCATGTGATCTATGGTAGGATGCTTATTATTTTGGAAGCATGATGTGAGTCCATTATTAGGTGTAGGATGATAGGTGGTGCTTATTCTTTGTTTTTCTTCTACAAGGAGACCAACATGGATGAGTGTAATGATACCAAGGTGATATAAAAGTGGTGTTGGGTGAAAAGTCTAGGTAATGATGGAGGATCATGTCATGGAGATGAGGGGATAGCAGCATCATGATTGGGAGGAGGAAGTAATAAGGGGTCAGGATTAGGTGGTATTGTGAGAGGGGGAACACCCATTAAAAGGCCCTAGGTCACGAAAGGCCAAGAGCAGAAAGGTTGCCCTAACTCACCTTAGTTTAAAGGATAGTTAGGATGACGAGGATAAGGATTATGCATCCTTCGATCGCTCTAAAATCTTGAATGTTGGAAGGAGACTAGATGAGTCAACCTTTAGAGTTAGATTTGTGTCTCAAGTAGCTTTGTGTCAGAGGACGAAAGCGTAGTTCCAAGATGACAGCCTAGCGCGTTGGCGTCTCACAGGTGTGTTGGTGTTTGTATGACCAGAGAGCCAGAAAGATATAACTCTAACTTTGAAAGGGAGACTATCAACCTAGTCTAGAGATTTTTAAGGTGATAGAATGAGACTAAGTAAAGAGCAATGCAGATACAAATACAATAAAATAAATTTGTTACCACCAAGGTGATGAAGATGATCTCATATAATGTTCTCCTCGCCAACTTGCTCCAAGTTCTCTCCACCTGCACAATAAAGGGAGAAATTGTTGGGGCTGTATAGGGGCCTACCTCAATCAAACCACTATCTTGGTGTTTCCACCTCCATGGACAGCCAAGTTTGGAATAGTAGAGATAAATGATAAAGAAAAGAAACTACAAGCTACGTAAACACAAAAACACTACAAGCAATACGTGCTTACTCAATCGAAAGAAAGAGGAGAGATTTTAGGAGCTTATTGCCTCCTTCCAAAGCACTCAAGTCTCATGGAGGAGTGAAGGAGAGGGACTCAAACCTTTTTTTCCATGGTATATGTCCTATGCTCGCCTATTGGAGTGATGGACTAGTGGATTTCTGCAATGGAGTGAATGGTACTGCTACAAAGCTTGAAAATGAATGCAAATGGTGAAGAAAATGCTCAAATGATCTTACAAAACTTCTCACAAACTTCTGCTTGAAAAATTCTATGGATAGAAGAGTGAATATTATCAAGAGATGAATGAAAAATGGCCATAGTCGGGTTGGTTATTCGAAGAGGGGCGTTATTCTTCAACTTCCAATCAGGAATGTAACGCCTCTACAATCTCCAGCCGTAGGAATCTGCTAGGGACGTAAGTGCACCGTGTGCACGTCTACATGTCGCGCGAGCATCCCTGACATAAACACCCCCATCGACACATAAAGCAAGTGTCAAGTCGAATGCAGGCAGTGGGCTTAAGTGGAATTAAACCTCCGCTTTTTTATTTTCTAAAGTGTTAAGGTTCAAAAGGGAACTTGCATTAGGGGTTCAAATTCATGTTGATACATTTTTCCCCCACTTCAGTGAGCACAAGTACTAATGAGTGTTTCGGTAAAGTAGAGTAGTAAAGAAGTAACAGAGTAAGAGATGTATACTTGAACTGATGAGGAAGTAGAGTACGGTCTGGTGAACTTGAAAGTGCAAGAGAGGAATTCATAGTTTTGCAGAACTACAAAGTTGAATTATGAAAGAACCTTGCAATCTCATGATCCTGCAAGGGTGGTATCCTTCAAGAACTCTTACATGAAGGAGACCAAGAAAAGCACCTTACAGCCCCATAGACTTGCAAGGAAGGTATCCCCCAAGAACTCTCACATGAGGGATACTGAGCAAAGGGGACTCCACAAAGTCAAAAATGGTGGCATGTTTACCCACAAATAGAACACATTAGGAAGCGGTCATGCAAGCCAATGAATGAACAGTCATGTAATCCATCGCTAATTTGTAAGACTTTCAAAGGAGTCCCTCGGTAACCCTTTAAAGGGAAGGAGGGTCCACTCAAGGGATGTGTTTTTTAAACGGTAAGGTCTAGTCGGGTCGCCTCCAAGATAGATGTGAAGATGGTCTAGTCAGGCTACCCCCAGACTAGACGTCAAGATGTGAAATAGGTCTAGTCGAGTTACCCCCAAGATAGACACCATATAAATTTTTTGAAATATTTGAAGGATTCCCTTGGGACACATTCAAAAAAGCTTAACATCTTCCTTCTCGAATCGATTCATCATTGAGGAATCCTTTTGGAAGATGTTCACTTCATCAAAGAATTCAAAAGGAAGGAGATGTGCTCCTATGAGGGGAATACTAAGACCATTCCCACTTCGAAGGAGGATTTCCAAGTCCTTTCTTTACGAACCCGTGAGAATGTTTCGCTAGGGTTTCAAGTTGAGAATGCAATTCTAACAAGGAAGTATGTGAAGGGTCTTTGAGAAAAGATTCGTTTGGCAATGATGTGTTTTCTAAAGACCAAGTAATGTAGAAGATGTGTTTTCACACATGAAAGGGACAACTCAAGAAAACACGAGAGAAAGATAAAGTGAAAATTTAAAGAAAACAAATCATGCACAAAGGGCATAGGGGGATCTGGTTGCGTGGGGTCAGATCTACCTTTATTTATATATATTAGGTAACCACGGTAAGAGGAAAGAGATCATCAATGCCAACCCAGACTAGGAAGAATGCATGAAAGACAAATTAAAATAAAAAATTAGATCAACATGGAAGGATGCCTAAATGCTCTCGACGCTTTACATCATCCCCAATTTACCGAATATCAATCACAAACATGGAAGAATCATGACACATATAAAGGAAGGTTTACAACACAAACACCATGCTTGTATCCATGCACCAACAGGGGTGACGAGGTCATCCAGGCACATGTAGTATGATCACGGGGGAAGCACATGTCATGACATGCACACACATCTAATCTAAAGATTAAGAATAAAGTCTCCCCCTAACACTCATCGACCAAGAGGTCGTTGGCTTCCCACTCTAGATCCTCGAAGGAAGGAAGAAGAGCTTGCAATGGTGTAATGTTAAGGGGAGGAGCTTCTAATCCTCCTACAACAAGGGCCAAAGCAGAGGGACCTGTAAGGTCTATGTCACTTAGCTCTTGTGGGTCCAAGGTCAAAGACCTAGCGAAGATCGCTAACAGTTTCAGAACTTTGTCCATCAAGTTAAACATGCATTTAATAGGAGTGTCATGTTTCACCTCAATAGACGGAGGAATTTGTACCCAAGGTTCATTGGTAGGCTCACCGAGAGACTCAGGAGCAATGAAAAAATTAGGGGAGACTAGGACCGGTTCCATTACTAAGACAGAACAAGTTAGTTTGGGGCCACCTTTCAAAGAGGGTGGGCTCTTCTTACATCCTCCATTGCTGGAGGGGCCACACTCTACCTTCTTCTTCATCGGAGGAGGTGAAATCCCCATAGATGAAACAAGGAGTGTTGAGGAAGAGTAGGTAAGAGTCATTGTGGACATAACCAAAGTGTTTACCATGCCCATAGGCTTTGGGAAAGGCCAGACATCTGGGATGGAAGTCAACAAGGGTGGCTTTGTCAAAGGAGTGATGAACACTTGCACCCTTCTAGGCACATATGCACTCACAGCGAGAACCAAAAGAGATTTAGAGGCAGAAGGAGGGAAAGAGGAGGACACGACATGAGGTGTGGTCTTCTCTTCCTCCTTATGTAAGGAGGATTTATTGACTAGGAGAGCCTTTTGTCAGCACTTATGCTCATGTGCAATGCGGTTTCTATGGCTCTTCGCACTAGAAACCGGACCTTGTGAAGGGACAGAAGGATCTTGCTCAGTCATGGGAGTGTCCTCCATGACTATCTCTAGTGGAAGGGCAGAATCCTAAATGGAAGGAGGAGGGGCAAGTTCAAAAATGATGGGAGGAGTTGACTCTATCACCTTAGGAGTGTACCCTTTCCTATTCGAGGGAACAAGAAGAGATTGAGGGATGAACTCTCTTCGTGAACTTTTCTTTCTGTCGTACGAATAGTACCAGGATCCTAGGGACCCATTAGGGAGATCTAATATCTTGACTTTGGGATTTCACCAAGGAGGCATCATCAAACTTAGCAGGTAGAACCCGGGCTTTTTCATCCAGTACTCTTAGCAAGAGAGGGGAGTGAACGAATCAGCTCGAGAGGGAGCAAGCTCCTCCTTTCCTTTTCGGGTGGAGGAGGTAGCTAGCTGCTCAACCATGGGAAGGGTCAACCTTGGCTGTCCCTTATCTCTAGTTTTATACTTCACATAGTTTTTGTAAAGTAATTTTGTTCTCTATGGGAGTGGACCAACTAGAGTGGGCCAAAAGAGATCAAACGAATATTCTCCATGGGACACCATAGGATGATATCTAGTGTCATGTACTACATGCACGACACCTACGTGGGAAAACTTAAGGCACTTATGAATCATGAAGGTGATCCCATTCATGGAAGCTAGCCAAGGTATGTCCAGCTTCACCCTAAATAGGTCTGACTCAGGGATGACATAGAAGATTGTGTCTACACTCCTAGGTCCAACTAGGATGGACAACGTTCTCGATCCATAGGGTTTAAGAGAAATTCCATCATGCGTGCAGATGATGGACTTTGTTTTATCGTATTCCTCCCTTTGTAGGGATTTTAAGAGTAAAGTTTCCTCCATGATGACATTCACCCTACTCATGGAGTCAACTAGAACCCTTTTCATAATGCTGTCATTGAGGCAAGCGAGAATATAAAGTGGAGAAGGTTTGCTATTTGTTGGAATGTCTTGCGAGGTAGATGTTACATCCAGCGAGCCGGTCGTAGGAGGAGAAGAGGGAGTAACTATAACCATGTTAACATACGCCTCAAGGTGAGAAGTAGAATTAGTGAGATTGATGATCATGTTAGAAGAATGTGATAGAAATGGGTTTGTGTATATCTACAATTCACTATTAGCTTTCGCTGTTGATTTGTTCATTTTTTGTTTTCCCCTATCAAGACGGATACTTCCATCTTCGATGTGGTCTTGTATCTCGTGATGCAGGAACATACAGTGTTTGATATCTGTCCATTGACTCGATGGTACTGACAATAAGTGTTTTCCTCATACTAGCTAGGGTATGGTTCTCTAACTGATTTAGGAGGTGGTAGGGTAAGGATCTTATCCTTCACCAACTTTTGCAAGATGGAAGAATAGGATTTTGATAGCTTCATAAATGTTTGGTCACATCTGAGTCCATTGTTATCCACAATGGCTACTACATTCGTGATAGTTTTACCTCTTCCCGAGATCAATACGATAGATCTTCCTTCGGAATGAGAGTGTGAGGGGGGACCCATGAACTAAACCATCATTTTTTGTTACTCTCATAGAGCCACACACAAGTGTGAAAAAGAAGGATACTTCATAAGGGTGAACTTCTCTTGTGAAGGCCTTTGTAAGTTCCCTATGAAGACCTTTTGTACATCATAATCAGGTAATAGATACGAGTTTTGTGAGAAGAGTGCTTGGTACTATGCTATAAAGTTTGTAATCTTCTCATTGTCCCCTTGTTTGCATCTAACAAGGTTAGAGAAGGGAATCTTTGGTCCGATATTGGCTTGGAACTATCGCAAGAACTAGTTCACAAGTTG
Source organism: Sequoiadendron giganteum (assembly GCA_007115665.2). Classification (NCBI taxonomy): domain Eukaryota; kingdom Viridiplantae; phylum Streptophyta; class Pinopsida; order Cupressales; family Cupressaceae; genus Sequoiadendron; species Sequoiadendron giganteum. The sequence continues at coordinate 133,853,459 of CM021104.1, forward strand.
ATCGAATGTGAAGATGGAATTATCAGGCAAAGAATAGTACCAATCTAGTGTTGTATCTTTGAGGGATCGGGCGAACAGTTTAGCCATCAATGCATCATGATGGAAGAAATTTGTGCACAAGGAATTAAAGGCAGACACATGTGTATGTGGGTCCCCTTTACCATCGTATTTCTCAAATTTTGGAATCTTCATCCCTTGCGGGAAAGGAGTATTTAGGATCGCTACCAACAACGGGTTGTGTCGGAAGAAGGGATGGAAAATAGGATGGGCCAAGGCCTGGGAAATTTTTTCCATCTGGTTTCTCATCTTCCCCATATTTTGAAGAAGGGTATTCATAATAGGGTCATTAGAAGACATAGGACCAATGAAACCACTACTGGCACCACCCCCATGACTACCACCAGAACCACCACCAATACCGCCGCCACCGGTGTGACCTTCGTCAGTGCCACCATTGTGGCCACCGCTAGAGCTGCCACCAATACTACCGCCACTAGTGTGACTTCCACTGGAGCCACCTCCAGAGACAAAGCCACCACCATGACTTCCACCGGCACCACCTCTGCCAATGCCACCTCCACTTTCAAAATTCCCACTTCCAAAGCCTCTGCCCATCATTTTTCCAAATCCTCCACCACCTGAGGTGATGAAAGGGGTGAAGTGGAAACCCAAAGGGTTTCTATTTACTTTCACAGTATCTAAACTTTCTGAAGTAGAGGGTATATTTATCGAGGGGATCGTTTCAGCCATATACATAGATATAGGAGGAATTGACATCTCTAGTTTTCTCTCGCTTTCCTCAAAGAGGCCACCTCATATCAAGTGATCAAAGATCAAGGGGGCACATGCTTTGGCCAGGCCGATGAGACTATCCAAGAGTTCCACACATGTCTGGTCTTTTTCCACTATGTATCTTATCTCACCGATCACCTTAACAACCCTAGCCAGCTTCAGGTTGCCTTCCAAGTGATTTCCCAATGCACCCAACCATTTATCGAGACTAATGAAGTACTTAGAAGGGATAAGAATGGCCTCATGCTCATCTATGGATGAAGAGGTTGGTGATGTAGGAGGAGTAGAGATGCGATTGGTTTCATCAAGAAATCTAGGTTTTCCTCATGATATGTGCTCCTGTGCGGATAGACAAATCGTAGAACTGGAGAAAAGGTCAGTAGTGAAGTTAGAGGAGACCTTCATCTTGTCCATTGGAAGGTGTCACAAAATTCTTCTAAAAATATGCTTAGACATTGTAGACTAGGTCATGAAGCTCATAAACTTTCACAACACACTAGGGTACAATGACCAAGAGGTATATGAGAAAAAGTTCAGGATGCCGACAAATGGATAGACGTTGGTTCACGTCGGGTTCACCAAAAATGTGAGAGAGGGGGACCACCCATTGCAAGGCCCCAGGTCATGAAAGGCTAAGAGCAGAAAGGCTGCCCTATCTCACCTCAATTTAAAGGATAGTTAGGATGACAAGGATGAGAATGATGAGGCTTATGTGTCCTTCGATCACTCTACAATCCCAAATATTGGAAGGAGACTAGATGAGTCAGCCTTTAGAGTTATATTCATGTCTCAGGAAGCTCTCTATTAGAGGATGAAAGCACAATTCCAAGATGACAACGTACCACACTATTATCTGACAAGTGCACTGACGTCCATACGACTAGAGAACCGGAAAGATAGAACTCTAACTTTGAAAGGGAGACTATCAACCTAGTCTAGAGATGTTTAAGGTGATAGAATGAGACTAAGTAAAGAGAAATGAAAATATGATTACGATAAAATAAATGTGTTGCCACCAAGGTGATGAAGATGATCTCATACAATTCTCACCTCACTAGCTTGCTCCAAGTTCTCTCCACCTACACACAATAAAGGGAGAAATTGTTGGGGTTGTATAGGGGCATGCCTCAGTCAAACCCCTGTCTTGGTGTTTCCACCTCCATGAACAACCAAGTTTGGAATAGTAGAGATAAATGATAAAGAAAAGAAACTACAAGCTACGTCTATGCATCACATGACTATCCCTGACAGAAACACCCCCACCAACACACAAATCAGGCACCAAGCGGAATGCAGGCAGGGGGCTTAAGTGGAATTAAACCTCCGCTTTTTATTTTCTAAAGTGTAAAGGGTCAAAATGGAACTTGTGTTAGGGGTGCAAATTCATGTTGAGACAATTATGATAGGATCTAGATTTGTGATAGCAATTGATAAGGTCCCACAAGATGGAGTGATTGGATCTTGAGTGCAAAGAGGATCAGGGGATGGAGCAGATGAGCTAGTGTGATCTTGATATGGGATGGAAAGGGTGGCATGATATTGATTGGGAGGAAGGGATGTGTTGGTATGCTTTGGATCAAACTTGGCATGGCTAATCTTGTGTTGGAGGATTGTTGGAGGGACTACTCAAGTGGGGGAGATGGAAGGATGGAGGATTCATTAAGGTCATGGGATTGAAGTTCGGTAATATTAGGACTAGGAGGAGTGGATTAGATGTCTCCAATGGATTGGGTAGATCTAGTAGTAGAAGATAGGGATTCAAGGGTGTGATGGGCTCAACCATTTGGATGGTGTTAGGAATGGTAATGGGAGTGATAGGTGTAGGATGGAGGAAGGCCTCATCACTAGTGACCGTACATGATAGAGTGGGAGGGCATGGCTCCACAACATCAAGATGCAGATTCAGGGATGTCTCTTATGTCATGAGTCCTTGGACGACATTTGGAAGGAGATATTTAGGAATTGTAGGTTTAGGTTGGGTGATGGGAATGGATGGAGGATTATGGATGGGTGGAGGAATTAGATTAGGTATTGGTGAATTAGGATTAGATGAGTGGATGGGATTGGATGGGGAGCTAAGAGGAGATGGAGGATTAAGATTAGAGATTGGTGGATTAGGATTGGATGGAGGACTAAGAGGAGATGAAGGATTAGGATTAGAGACTGGTGGATTAGGATTGGATGGAGGACTAGGAAGAGATGGAGGATGAGGATTAGAGATTGGTGGATTAGGATTGGATGAAGGACTAGGAGGAGATGGAGGATGAGGATTAGAGACTAGTGGATTAAGATTAGATAGGGGGATGGGATCGGATGGAGGACTAGGAGGAGATGGAGGATGAGGATTAGAGACTGGTGGAGTAGGATTGGATGGGGGATTATGGTAGGAAGGATTAAGATATAATGAAATGGAGGGGGAAGTGACATGGGAGGATGTGTATGTCGGATTAGGCTGGGGAGATTGGGATGGTTGATTATAGTAAAACTATTGAGATGGATTATGATAGGAAGGAGTGGATGTTGGATTAGAATGGGAAGATTGAGGTGGTGGATTACCATAGGAGGACATGGATAGTGGATTGGCATAGGAGGACATGGATGGAGGATTAGGATAGGAGGACATGGATGGAATATTAGGATAGGAAGGTTGATATGGTGGATTAGGATAAGAGGACATGGGTGATGTATTTGTGTAGGAGGATATGGGTGGAGGATTAGGATAAGAAGATTGAGATGGTGGATTAGGATAAGAGGAATATTGGGGTGGTGGATTATGATAGAAATGTGTGGGTGTTGGATTAGAATGGGAAAATTGTGATGTGGGATTAAGGTAGAGATATTGTGATGATTGATGAAGATAAGGATAGGAGTATGGGGATGTGGATGTTGGATAGAAGGGAGATCTAGAGGGATTACAAGATGGCTATGAGAATGGTGAGGGTACTAGATATCCCTTGTCAAGGGTAGCGTAAGGACTATTATTAGGTGTGGATGAAGACATGGGGGGAGAGTTTGCAGGAGTGGTTAGATTTTGGGAGGTGATTGGAAAAAAATTTCTAGTAATAATAGCATCAAGGGGATCTATATTACACTCTTCTTGCTCAACAAGACTTTCGTTATTATCATCAACGTAGTTGGGATTCCCTTTGACTGCTATTACTGGTTGTGCGGGAGGAGGATTAGGATTGATGATGTTAGATGAAACAGATACGGATTGAAAATATGGGGGGGACTATATGTTGGAATGATAAGTAGGATGGATTGGAAGAAGAAGGAAGAGGAGATCTTAATATTTGGTTTGATATCAGAAGATGGACGAAAGCTCAAATCGGGATTCAGGTTAAGCTCATATTGGGATTGGATAAAATCTCTGATTAGGATGACTAGAGGATGTGATGGGATGTGATAGGATTGAGGAGATAGGATCAGATGATTGATCAAATATATTCTAAACCTGGTTCAGAGATTTGACTTAGATGGTGTAAGGTGTTGACGATCAGATTGGATTGCAAACAGGAGAGTTACAACACAGAATCCACCTCAATATGGAATTAGATTGATTGGGTCATAATGATTAATTGACTTAGGATGGATGACAATCCTAAGTAGGTGCAAATGATAAAAATTGGGATCAAACACATAAGCCAACTTGGATGAAAAACCTCAAAAAAAAATTATAGGAGATTTAGAAACGATGATGGATATGTTATCAAAGGATGTTCTAAGGCACTCCCAGATGATTGATTGGTGAGAAAATGAAATTTAGATGATGCAGATGAAGGGAAATGATGATTACGGAGAGAAATATAACCTTTCCTATTCTATCTGGCAAATTCACCCAAAGGTTGGCTGAAAGGGGACCAAACAACTGCAAACACAGAAGAGTGGGCAAAGGTGATGGAAAAATGGGAAGGGGTGATTGAATAATCAAAAGGGGGGACTTTGATCATTCCCTAATTTGATGACAACTAGTCCTGTAAGGATTCAAATAGGAGCTTAAATGAAGAATGAGATGAGAATGGAGGAAACAGACACCAAAACGGGTCTAAATGGGGTCTCGAACGGAGGACAGAATAGCTAATGGAAAGGATAGATTCAACTGAATGGAACCAAAGTGATATTCAAAAGGAGGGTAGGAAAACTAATGGACAGATTAATATGCCTAAATTGATCATCACGAGGACTCATACGAAGAACGGGTCTAAAAACATCTGAACAGTCATCAAAATGGTCCCGAACAAGGTCCCAAATCAAGAAGAAAATTGTTGTTTCACCCCTTTGTTTAGGTTAGGACCACCCCTTAAGGATTCCCAAGACAAGGTCAAGGTCACCCGAATGAAAGTGGATGAAGAATGAGGCCGAACAGACATCAAAACAGACTTGAACGGGGTCTCGAATGAAGGAGAAAAGGTTGTTTTCTCTTCTCTATTCAGATAAAGGCCACCCCTTTGAGTTCAAGGACACCCAAGACAATTGAAAGGTCTCCCAAATCAAATATTATGAAGAACGAGGTTGAACAGACACTAAAACAGACCTGAACCAGGTCTCGGATGAAGGAGAATAGGTTGTTTTCACCCCTTTGTTCAGGTCAGGGCCGCCCCTTTAAATTCAAAGCTTCCCCTTTGATTTAAATGATTCCCAAGATAAGAAAAATTTATCCCAAGTCAAGGAGGATGAAGAACAAGGAAGAACAAACACCAAAATAGACCTGAATAGGGTCCCGGATAAAGGAGAAAAGGTTGTTTTTGCACCTTTATTTAGGTCAAAGCTTCCCTTTTGAGGGAAAGGACACCCAATACAATGTAAAATTCATCCAAATCAAAGAGGTTCAAGAATGAGGATGAACAGACACCAAAACGGACTTGAACGAGGTTTCAAATGAAGGAGAAAAGGTTGTTTTCGCCCCTCTGTTCAAGGCAGAGCTGCCCCTTTGACATAAATGTCGCCCCTTTGAGGGAAAGGATTCCCAATATAATTTCAAGGTTTCTCAAATCAAATATGATGAAGAATAGGTCCAAAAAATGGTCGAACGGACACCAAAACGGACCTGAACAGGGTCCCAGACAGGGAACGGGATGATAAAATAGATGAAGGGATTTGACTAAATGGATCCAAATGGGTACTCGTAGAGAGGATAGGACCACAAATGGAAAAATATATATTCCTAAAGTGATCAAAATGAGGGCATGGATGAAGAACGGGACAAAAAATGACCGAACAGACACAAAAACAAACCCAAACGGGGTCTCAGAAGAAGCAGAAAAAGGTTGTTTCACCCCTGTTGGAGGGAAAGGTTGCCCCTTTGAGGGAAAGGCCACCTTTTTGGGGGTGGGGTCTCTTATTCTGAGGGCAGGGTCACCCCTTTAAGGGCAAGGTCGCCTCTTTGGGGGCGGGATCGTCTGTTCTGTGAAAATTGATCAAATTTTAGTTGGTTCAAATGGAAAATAGCTGACACAGAAGGGAAAGGTTGCCCCTTTGAGGGTAAGGTTGCCCCTTTGAGTGTAGATTCACCTCTTTATGTTTATCTATACTTGACTTAGACAAAAATAGTTATGGCAAAGGACAAAAACAACAAGCAAATGGCCAAAACTAACTGATAAACACTGGTTTTGCACAAAGAAGATAGTTCAAGTGACACAATCCTAAGATTAGTGTTAAGGGTATGGTCAATACAGTCCTTTATCTAGGTCGAACAAGGTTTCTAATGGATTCCCTAATATACGTACGGTACGTGGGGCACAACCGTGAACACCATCCCATCACAAGCGTGAGTTGGGAACTTCTAGCAAGAGACTAGAAGCTTGGACCAACTCTTCATGTCTTGTCTAAGTATCACCCTAGCTTTGACGCTTCACCAGACATGACATAACTGGATTAAGGTATAAATTTCACTCTCCCCCCTTTATATACCCCATCGGTAACACGTGGTTGGGATCGTCCCTTGGGGTGATGAAATCCCTAAGTAGGTCCCGCTAAGAAATAGGAAAAGGTACAAAAATGACTTAAGTGGACTATGATTTCTCTTCACCCAGGATCACCAAATGGCGCAAGGGGATTGGATAAGTCAGTAGTCCATTATTCATACACTCAAACAATTTCTTTACCCTCTAATTAGAGTTATGTTCCTAGTTAAGATAAAAACAACAAACAAACAGAACTCTAAAGAAATAAACTTTATACTCCTACAGCAAATACATTAGTAGTTTGTTGTTTTTGGTCTTCAACAATCATTAAAAAATTGCACAAATTTTAGCAAAAACAACACTCACAAATAAACACACATTAGAGGGTTAGTAGTAAGGAAAAACAACATGAATCTGGACTCTCGAATGAAAAATTAACTCTTTTTTTTACCTATTTTACCTCTATTTTAGGTGGGGCCACCTCTGTGTTTTGGGCACAACCGGCTCTTTGGGCGGGGTTGCCCCTTTGTTTTGGGTACAGCTAACTCTTTGGGTAGGGGTGCCCCTTTTGGTGGGGTTGCCTGTTTGTGGGTGAGGTTGCCCCTTTGTGGATGGGGTCACCCATTTGTGGATGGAGTCGCCTATTTGGTCCAGAATCTGCAAAAAAAGTCAAAAATAGAAAACAAAAAAAAAATAGAGTGTAGGGCGGGGTCACCTATCCATGGGTGGGGTCACCTGTTTGTGGGAGGGGTCTCCCCTTTGTGGATGAAGTCTCCTATTTCTGGGTGGGTTCGCTTGTTTGGTCCATAATCTATAAGAAAAAGTCAGAAACAGAAAACCAAAAAAAACAAAAAATCAGAGTGCAAGGAAGGGTCGCTTATCCATGGGCGGGGTCGTCTGTTTGTGGTCGGGATCACCCCTTTTTGGGCAGGGTCACCCCTTTTTGGGCGGGGTCGCCCCTTTGTGGGCGGAGTTGCTTGTTTGTGGGCGAGGTCACCCCTTTGTGGGCGGAGTCGCCTCTGCATGCTAGGCAAGGATGCCTTTGTGTTCCTGAACTTGCAAAATGTCAAACAACAGAAAATGTGAAAGAACAAACCCGTGATGTGGGTCCCATCGGGCATTCCATAAATGTGTGTAGTGAAAATCCCCTAGTCTAAAGTGCAAAACAAAATAATGCAAGACAAAGGAAACACAACAACACCTCAAATATTAGACCTAGTTGAATCTAAACAAAGAATAACAAAAACAACATTAATGATTATACCTTTTTGCTTGTTTATCTTGTTGATGTGGTTGTCCCTTGAATATTTTCTTGATGTATGATCCTTGATGGTAAGATATCAATAATGGAGGTGGGTACAGTAGTTGATGATAGTGAGTGGATGCAAATGCCTTTGAATGCAAATGGCCTGAATGTTGCAATAATGGCTTCAAAATTATTACCCATCCTTAACCTTAGGCCAAGGCCCTCCATTTAAAGAAAAATGGATGGCTGAGATTGATCCACCATGGACAAGATGAAGGGTTGTGGTGATTTGAGGACTCACAAAGACCTCACATCTTGCCATGTGAAGGGTGAGATGGAAGAAGTACAAGGTGAAATGGAAAAGGCCATGTGGTCCCAAGGTACTTATAAGCACCTTTGGATTGAAGAGGATTTCCTTCAAAAGGGATTCATTTTCCCCAAGTGGGGTTGAAAGAGATAAGTGAAGACTTTTAGAAATTCCACTCTTTTCACCATGGGGATTGGAGAGGGCATTGGAGGAATAAAAGTGAATTTAAAATTCACAATCTTGGAAGAAACCCATGGATAAGACAAGGTCCTCCAAAAGGAGGTCTTTGTCCCATATAATTGATATGATATTTGAGAGGTCATGGGGAAGACAAATGCATGGGGGGAATAAGTGTGAATTTTTAATCCACATGGGGAAGAGGTCAAACCTAATAAGGTAAGTACCATGAAAGGTTAACTTAAGGACATGCTACAAAAAGTAAGTGATTAGGATTAGGATTGTGCAAATAGGTGATTAGGAAAAAAAATGAGGATTAGAGGCAAGTGGCTAAATATTAAGGATGTGATATTAATCTTGATTAATGATATGCACATCCTAATGACGGATTAATTAGACTAATCCATATTAGTGAATTTAAGTTATGGAGGATGGGACAAGGAGGGAGAAAGAATGAATTTAAAATTGAAGAGGATAATTGACTAAATTAAATAGATTGATTTATTTATTTAATTTAGAGAGGAAATATTAAAGGATAAAGTATTTAATTAAATACTTTTAGAAACCTTAGAAAATGGAATAATATCTATTAAATATATCATTTAATTAATATAGACGAATTAGACAAGTAAATGATAGGATTTTTACCA